>VZSV01000214.1:381104-415646 GCA_013398735.1 Nothocercus julius | reverse complement strand
AAATGCAGGCTTATTTCTTGTGATTGCAAAGAGCACTTTTCAAAGGTGCATTTGGCCAGGTACATTTCTAATCCGCTGACACTCTCTTTATATTGAAATGTCACCAGCTTCTAAGTTCTTGCATCATAACAGAAAGTAAGCTTTTCAGTACTGTCCAACCTCAAACATAAAAATGAAATATATTCATCTAAATGTAATACTTTATTTCTTAATTGTATTTTTTTTTTTTGAATGTTACAAACCAAATTTATGGCAAACTATCTGACTTGCAGAAGTATTGTAGGGGTCTGATAATGGTTGAGTGATTAAATAGGAAATTATTTTAGGAATGTTTTAATGCCATATTCCTTTCAAGTTGTTGTTAAGAGTAGACACACGTGTATTTCGCTTGCTCAGGGTTAGTTTGTCATGAGTACGTTGCATCTGTTGATAATGCAGCAGCCAGCAGTTTATAATGACAGAACTTCTATATCACAGCATCTTTTTTGTTTGTTTTCCTTTTGTTGCAGGAGTAAATTTGTTTTTTATTACATGTGTCACTTTGGTATGGGAAAAGAATAATCTTTTTGTGTAGTTTTATATAATTTACAAGCTAGAAGAGTCATGCAAAATGAGAGGTGCAATGATTTTCTCCAAGGACTTGAAATTTGTAATATTAAATGTAAGAAGATGACTGTAATGTGATGTTTTAAAGTCTGAAAGTGTCAGAATAATATGCTCTTGTCCAAAATTCAATGAGGAATCGAAGTACTGCTTTTTTCTGTGAGAAATGGAGAAGAGCAAGTCATCTTATTCCCTCTTGACCGTTTTTCCTTAAACTTTTTCCATTAGCATCAATATAAAAAGAAATTTTAGGAATAGAAATAGAAATATAGGGGAGAGCAGGACAGCTGGTTGCTCTGAGCATCTACACTTAATTTCCAGCCTGGTGATGCATCCATGTAGTAGCTTCCTGCTTATCATTTCTGGCATAAGCAAGTATTAAAATAAGTCAGAGTGATCATTTTCTTCAGACCTAGAGAAGACATCAGTAGAAGATCTGTCTTCCAGGGGAGTAACCATAAAATTCCTCGGGTTCAGAAGAGCCATATTTCTTGGACAGAAATAGGTACTAAGGATATTGATTTTTTTTTTTTTTTTTTTTTTTTTTTTTTGTTTATGGTCTACTATATTATATTCTTCCTGCAGTCTCCACCTATCTTAGCAAGAACTAATTATTTGAAGGTTTGCAGACAGCTGCTGCCAAATGGCCTCACAGTTAGTGACTGAGTAGAAGAATGAAACAGAGCACTAAACCTTGGGGATTCACCTGGCCTCCTTTGCAAGCCCGGTTTGTTCCCACAGTGTCAGACAACAGTTAAAGGAAATGATGTTTGAAGATGATTCTGTACAGGTCAAACTAAAGAGGAAAAAATAAAACAAGTTACACATTTTTGTGGTGTACCTTTGCATAGGAGAAAGTGCAAGTGTAACACGAAGGAAAAGCAAAACCAAGGAGCTCTGCACCCTTTTGCAGGAGGAGGTGGGGCTGCCAATCACTCACCTCATGGGTGACCTGAGCATCACAGGAAGCACCAGCCTGTTGGTTCCTGTTATGCTCTGAGTCCTTTTTTTGAAGCTCTCACATTTCTCATCGCTTACTAAAGCTTACTTGGGTGCAAAGGAGAATCTACCTCTGAAATAATTATTGAGACGCATACCTAGGAGAGGAGATGGGAATTCTGCTCTGTGCTTTAACACTTTTTAGGTACATTGACTAGCCATTGGAGCCAGAGAGGGGACAGCTTTTTGGTCTCCCTTTCCAAGTGACCTCTGTAGCAGTGAGCTCAACAGTACTGCAGTTTTCCCCTTCTCTGAAGAATCAACCTCAGTGGGAGAGCGGCAAGCTGGGCCCCACAGCAGGAGACTGCTTGCTAATTTGGAGCACCCTGCTGTGAGGACAAGCAGGCAAACTGTGCTTGCACGCTTTTGGGGGGAATGTTTTAATGACCAAACTTTGGGTTACAGATTGTTAGTGCTTGGGCTGAGACATCCCTCATAGCTGGGCAAAGAGGGGTGACCTTGGGGTTCTAAATTCCTAGGGACCGTGTTCACACAGGCCTTAGGGTACTTAGTGACCTTGGTTTTACTAGGAGTGGCATAGCTAAATGTCTACTGAGGTGTCACATAAGTGCATAGAGATAGGATTGATTTCAGACAGCTGAGTTCATCCCTCTGGTGCAGTTACTGCAGCTTGTGAGGACTGTCCGTACAGTCTGGAGACAGGTCCAAGATGGTCCCCTTGCTTTAGAAAGACACGTTGCTCTTGTTCCTTGTGCTTGCTTAGCTCCAAGTGTTAAGGCACCGTTGCTCTTTGGCAAAGAGTGAAAGGATGGAAAAGTAGAGTTACATCCAAACTGACTTGGAGGCTTATGAGCTTTGAGCAATAAATTTTACACATAAAGGTTAACACATAAAGGTTAACACAACTTTCTTTTTAGATATTTGAGCGTTGTAAGAATTTGATGATTTTGACTCTGGGAACAGTATTAGGTAAATACGGCTTCGTGAACTTCATGAACTTTTCTTTTTCTTAAGTAACTTCAGTGGAGTGAGGTAGCAAAATAAGAGGAAAAGTATCTCTCAGAAAACCAAAAATATTACTGGGCTTATTTAATTTTAATTTTACACCACAACTGACAAAAGTGCAGTATTTTTCCTAATAAAATAAGATTTTGGCAGATGAAAACAAACATAAAGTTGACACAAGTGGCAATGGAAAAAAAAAATTTTTTTTTTGTTTGTTTGTTTTTCGTCTCTGTCATGGGGAGCTTCTTCTGATTTTCATGCTATGAGGAAGGAGAAAAAAAAAAAAGGTAGGATTTTAGAGGATGAATGTGAGATCTATGAACAGGTGAAGGAGGGAGAAAGAGGAAAGGAGACAGAGCAAGTACTGCAGCTGGAGTGAGTAGTGATGACATAGGGAATTTTGGATTGGTAGGAGGGAAAGAGACCAGAGAATAATGTTTAGCACAAAGGTTATTTATCATGTCACGCAAGTTTTAAGAGTTCCCACTTGCTCCACAAATCTAATTTATGGGAATAAGTGGTCACAGCTTTATTTTAAATTACTGTAGGGAACACTCGTGCTTGGAGCAAAATTTGAGAGTTCCTTACAAAATAAATTCTGTATTACTTTCTGCCAGTTGGAAAGTACTGGCCATAAATAAGGATAAAGGTCAATATGCTCAAAAACGGAGTAGCCGAAGGGCAAATGAGATGGTCTTAGAGACTGTTCAGAGGTTGCTGACTTAGAACAGGGTGGATTGAGCATCATAGCATCTCTGAGAGAGGAAAAAACAAAAAACAGGTTATCTCACCATTGATACCTAGTTATAAATATTTTGATGAGAGGTCGGAATGTGATGACTGATTACATCTCTGTTATTGCTGCAATGGAGTTTATTTATGCAGCAGAAAAAGTAGGAGCAATTGCGTACTGTGTGATTCAAACTTTTGCTAAAACTTAATATTTCGTATAGCCTTTAGCTATGATAACTACAGACAAACCCTATGAAACGTTATTTGTGCCTGTAGAGTACCATTAATTTTCTTTTAATCTTTCTCTGCCCCAGGAAACATTTCAATTGAATTTTGCTCTTCATGGACAGAATCAAGAAGACTGAGAGCCAAGCTCATTTCTTTCCATTTTTCCCTTTATTTCCATATTTTAATGGATTCATGACCCATGATATTAATACTGGAGATACTGTAGGAACGTGTTAGATGAAAAATATATATTTATTGTGCTCATCTGCTAAATTTTAACATCTTTCTAGCATTTATTGAATGTCCTAATATCAGAAACCAGTTTTACACTTTGGTCTAGTGGCATTTGCCTTGAGATTGATGATTTTGTGCTCTCTACCTCTTCCACCTTCCCGTGCAGTGCTGAATTCATCTTGCCAAGCTTTCATGAATGCTTCTTGCACTACCCTTCCCCTCTCTTTATTGACTAAGATCTTGCTCTTGTTCTTCTAATTCTATGAAATTGTCTTAACCTTTTTCCAGCTTTGTCTTCTCCAGTTTTTCTACACAATTTTCATTAGGTTCTACCTCTCTTTTAGCCCTGTTTTATTTCTTTTACCTTTATTTTAGGTCGAGGGAAGCTGCTTCATTGACACTGGTGAGATCTTGCAGAAACTTGTGCATAGTGTGTTACAGAATTTAGGAGAGTATATTTTACTCTACAGGCATGTCCTTAGTTCTTAATTTAATATCCAATTTCAGAGTTGTATCTTCAGCATCCTGGTAACGTTTTTCTTTTAGATGGATCGAAGCAGTTCTTTGACACAGAATAATACCATAGTGCAGCCTAGCAGCTTTTTCTTACAATATGCTTTGGATTGGTAATGATGATAAAACCGGGATCTTTGCTGTGCTATGAAGGATAACACCTCTAGCGATCTCAGCCCCGAGATGGGGGTTCACATTTAACTTGGAGGGAAGTGTACCATCTGTCGTTGAAACCTAGCGCCATACAGCTTGAGCTGAACAGGAAAATATGGATTTGAACCCAGCCAAGTAAGGAAGCGGGCTGGGGAGGGGAAAGAAAAAAATAGCTTCTGGTCCTTCATTTATGTCTGGTGCTGACTGTCGGTACAGACAACAGAGAGAAATAAGAGGAGAAAGAAAACCTTGTCCAGGAAGCTCTGGAGTGCCCATGTCAGCAAGTAAGAGAGGACAAATGCTGTGCTTGGGCTATTTGCTTGAGCACAGTAGTTCTGCACTGTGTAAACCATTTCCTGGTTCATTCGACAATACGTAAGCTTTTACCACCCCTTTAATGTTTCTGATAATAGGCACTAATTTCTGTGCCAAAAATATGTGTCCTGGTTACTAGCTTGCTTTAAGGCTGTTAGCCAAATCTACCAGAACATTCAAATGTTTATTGCTGATGCTTGTTACCTAAACAGTTTGTTTTATCTCTCATTTCTTAACTGAATGCTTTAGGTGATTTAGAAAACAAACCAGAAAAGTTCTATCAAGAACTTAAGAAACCTGTGATTCAGCTTTTGATGTGTGGAAAGGTACTAATTCCAGATGTGTTGACTAATGGAGTATGATCAAATATCTTTATTCAAAGTAGACTAAATCTATAGATATGTTTCTCTGTGAAAATGAGAACAAATACATTTGTAAGTGCACGTGTATATGAGGATGCAGACAAGATGCATGTGTTCTTTACATAGGCAGGAACTACACAGAAGTATGTAGTTAGTTGTTCAATCAGGGTAACTTGCTGCCGTTTCTCACGCTTTCCCCAAGCAAGCCAGGTGAAACTCAAGGCTCTCGGCTCTGCAGTAGTGCTTTTCCTTCCAAGAGCTGCTCTTGATGCTTACTTAAAAAATTGTCATATAGCGGGTACAACATTTAAAAAAAAAAAAAAAAATAATGCTAAAATGCTAATACCCTTTTCTATGAGGAAACTGCACTGACTGTATTCATTTAGTCACCTGCTACATTCATTTCTTATTTTTTTTAAATGCATGTTGTAATAACGTTGTTGTTTTGAGTCTGCTGCTTTGGTTTTGTAGATGACTTGAACTTCCAGTGTATCCTTGCTTGGTTCTACACCAGCTGCCTGGTGTTTGCCTTTTTAATGGTGACAGAAAAGATGCTGGTGCCAGGTTGGGGTTTTATTTCGCTTTGTTGTTACCAATACTTCACCATTTTCAAAATAGTTGCATCTGTTTAGCTGACTGACATTTTGAGTCTTTGATATTGATTGCAGAAGGAGTTGTAGAGTAAGCTGTAGATAAAGTCTCAGTGCTTTTCTTTTTGTTGTTGTGACAGAGCAAGATGAAAAGGATTTCATTTTCAAGATAATATTGTAAGGGAAACAAGGAATATCTCAGGACCGATCTTTTCATCTAGGTGATGTTTTTGTTCGAAAATGATCAGAAGTGGTGTTGCTCACAGAGAAGGCCTAGAAGTCGAAGTCTGCTCATGAATACTTAAAGCACACGCAAACAGCAGTTAGTAGCTTTCATCATGAAGGTGCAGGTGGCAGATGTATTAGTTTATGTAAGTCAGTCTATATTTTCATTTTTGTACTGTGGTATTATTTTTTTAATAGCAAAGGTTTAAAGAGTAACAAAAAAATCAAGCCTACTTAAAAATTCAGTGTTCAAAACTGCACGTTTCTGAGCTGACAGAAATGCCTAACGCTCGCAGATAGGTGCCTGCGTTGAACGCTCTTCCTTTTCTTTCTGGTGAATAACAAGTATGAGCAGGTCTGCCTGCCTGCTTAAACAGAGCTAGCTCTCTCAGGTCAGACAAGGCAGGTAATATATAGCTAATATATAGCCAGGTAAAAATATATTTTTCCCCACACTTAGTTATTTAATAAAACACTTTTTCTGAACAATTTACTGTGTTCCAATTTTGATCAGCTACAGGGAAAGTAGTATCTTTTTGGAATAGATATTTTAAAACATAAGAAATGAGGAATTGAAGCAAAGCAGGGTATAGTACATCTGAAGTACTGTCCAGGCAGGACAGCTTAATATCCATTTCTTGCACATCCTCTTAAAGTTAAATTTCTTTTCTTGAGATTGGCATGGCTATAAACCTGCAACTCAGAGGTCCAGCTTATTCTTTGTAAAGCACTTGGCGTGTGGCATTTTTCTGTGGGCTGTGATAGAATAACAATAATTTCCTGATGATAAGTTAAACTGAAGTCAGTGAAATGGCACAGAAGGGAAACAATATGTACTGTTTGGTTGTCAGGTATATAAATTTTTCGTTGGTTTGTTTTTAATAAAAGTATTCTGGTTTTATAATAGCTTCTGTGCTGTCAATATGTAGCATCTAGATTCCATGTCTTGTGGGTATGGAAATATGGGGGGTTACAGTTTCTATGATAGTTGCTTTTATCACCCTTTCCAAATTACTCCTAAATGCATACCACTGTTGGTAATGCAGTCAGGTCCTAATGCAGTCCTAAGAAGTTGTGTAAAGTTTGCACCTTATCAGTGCCTGGCTGTCAGTCAGAGTAGTTTGTTCATTACATAAAGTGGTCATGATTTGTAGTCTGGGTGCTCCTGGTTGACTGGTTAATGACATGCGCACAAGCAGATGCACTACAGGTCTTGTTTCCCGAAGATTAAGTACTTGGGATCCTGGGTTTGCTTGGGGAAGCCTTGCTCTCTCCTGATCTGCTGTTAGCAACCAAAAGTCTAGCTGTGTTATCCTTTGGGACAGTAGCGGAGGAAGAAAAGGAAGTTCAATTCTGTTAGATCGCAGACTGACTTGCACAGAAAGCTGCTTGGTAGCTGCCATTGAGCCGTGTCCACGTTGACCCTGGACTGAGTGCGATGTGACCCTAGTTTGGTCTAACGCTCGCATTACAAAATGTGAAAAATTCAGAGCTTATTTGCAATGGTTTCTTGTTATGATGCATCTACTTTAAGCTGCAGCTAGTTATAGGTATAAACATCTGGTAACGGGTTCTTATAAAATGACTGTTGCTTGTGTTAATAAAAAATCTATCTGTTTATTGCATCTAATTGGGGCTGAGTTATGCTCGGAAAATTCAAACAGGTAGTGGTGTGCTATTTAGTGACTGGTAAATGTTATTGGAGAGTTAATTGCTAGATAGGATATCAGGCTTTGAATGTAGTGTGTTGAGTATAAATTGCAAGGGGAAGAGTAAAATATGTTGTAATTTGTTTTAGAAGTAGAGAGTAGTACCTTAGTTTGTATCAATTTTAACAACATTGAATTAGATGCGTTTGATGTTACTCGCGTTTTAACCTTTTAGTATGTAAATGTGCGTGCATAGCATATGACCAATGATGTTTAAACTCTGTGAGAGCAGTGCTGCTCTTATTCCGGTGTTATCCCTTCAATTTGTGTCCCCGAAGTTGTGGCATGGCTGCCTGTTCTATTATCCTCAGGCCGAGGGCTGCTGGTGAGACATGGGCCACCGACATCCGCTAGAGAAAATGATTTAATGTATCCTGTGCTTAAATTGCAGTCTATCAAGGAGCAAATGTAAGTTTATGTCCAGAGTGAATGTAAACAACTTGTAGAGAAAATACACAGCTAAATGGGCATGTAAATTGTAGTTCATATTTCACTGGAGCACTCTTTCTCTTAAGAGTGTGCAGCTTTCTGAAACAGTGCACAGTGTGTATATCTAGAGAATTAGGCGCTGCTTTCCAAAAGAGCTTGAAAGGACACTTTCCTTAGGATGCTGTAAAAATGAACAGGTGTTTGGGTGCCTGTATCCTTAGAAAGCTTTTAAAATCTCAGCTCTAAGTTTGCCCTTGCCTACCCCTGCCTTTGTCAAACCTTTTTTTTCCCCCCTGCCTTTTTCAGAGAAACTTTTCAGTGAGGTCAACCAAACAAATGAATCTGTTGCAGTCAATAAGCCAGAGGGTTGGGAGGAGTTAAAAACTCCAGGCTTCGGAAAAGGAAATGCTATTGACTTGGAACGTTTTTGTCTGTTGGAAAAAGAAGTTTTCAAATTGTTGTTTTCATGATTTATAGGTAAAAGTACAGGTCTAGCACTGGAAAGAAACATGATTCTCTTCTGTTTTTTATGATAGTCACCTGCAGTGTAGCAGAGCAAGATGTGGTTCTCTATTCTGATCAATATTTATTTGCTTGTTTAGAGAGCCTCTCAGAAGAAGCCAAGAGGGGCTTCTGAGGGTCCTGTACCTGTATCCTAGAGCCTTCCCTGGCATGGAGGTGCTAGAAGAGCTTGGATCTGTGTGAATGAGGTGGTTTTGGGTCTGCAAGTCATTCTGCTCATCTTAGACTAGGCAGGGAGAGAGGTCACTTAGAGAAGAGCATTAGAATCATAGAATGCTAAAGGTTAGAAGGGACCTCCAGAGATCATCTAGTCCAACCCCCCTGCACACGCAGAGTCACCTAGAGCCTGTGGCTCAGAACTGTGTCCAAGTGGGTTTTGAACATCTCCAGAGCAGGAGACTCCACAACCTCCCTGGGCAGCCTGTTCCAGTGCTCTGTCACCCTCACTGGCAAGAAATTTTTCCTAAAGTTCCTGTGGAACTTTTGGTGTTTCAGTTTGTGGCCGTTTCCTCTAGTTCTGTCGGTGGCCACCACTGAGAAGAGGCCGGCCCCATCCTCCTCCCTGCCTCCCTTGAGGTGCTTATAGACACTGCTCAGGTCTCCTCTCAGCCTTCTCTTCTCCAGGCTGAACAGGCCCAGCTCTCTCAGCCTTTCCTCACAGGGCAGATGTTCCAGGCCCCTGATCATACTCATTAATGCAGATCTGAAAAATGATACATGAGAAGCCAAAGTGTTGGTGATGCTCGATATTCCAGTTTGGATTCTTTCATTCACAGAAACAGCTACATGTGGTACAGGAGGCCAAATGCCAGTATCCAGGAGATGATTTCTGTGGCGAACTCAGTGGCTTTTCTCCTTACTTTTTCATTTGTAGAAGCTCAGTGTCCCTGATTTGCAAATGCTCGGAGGTTAATGAAGAATCTGCATTAATGAAAGGTGTCGGTGTCCTGTTCAAGAGTATCTCATTGGTACGTTACTTGATGCTTCTGTTCCCCCCACATAAGCTTCTTTTTTTAGATCTGATTGATCACAGAGAATTACCCTCAATGAAATTCTCTGAATTACGAGGCTGTAAGTGCACCATTAAAATTTTAAGTTCAAGTATCTGCTTTTGTGATTAATCTTAGAAGATATTCAGAGCTCAAGCCATTTAGCCAAGCAGATGTATTTTGACTAGTGACACAGAAATGAGAGGAAAGGACAGAAGGAAATAGTCAGCAGAGGGAACAGGCTACAGGGACAACTAATTAATTTCATTATGCTGACACTCATGCCTAAATGCTGTCATTAGGAGAATGAATTTTATTAGCAGAGTCAGTAAGACCAAAGAAAGCTTTCTTAGGCTTTTACTAGATAGCTTATATAGATATAAATATGTATATGTGAAGGTCAGTATTCTTAATATTCCGTATTACCAACAAGTTATGACTGAAATAACTTCTTACTCTGTTCAGTAATGGAGCTAAAGAAGATGAGACTTCAACGAGTGGTGCTTATAAAGCTGGAGGGGACTGATTTTAACGGAGGAAGCTCTTTAACCTGAAGTAAAGGTCCTTTTTTACTGCTGATTATATGAATTGTGGTCAAGTGAAGGTGGAACTTAAAGTGGAACTTCTAAAATCTTTCAGAAAATTGAGTTTATGGGATTTGCTTGTTTAATTCCTTCTTGGTAGGTTTGGGGTGTAGTTTGGCATTTTTGCAACAGTGAGAAATGCAGGCAAGTTTCATATATTATTGTTCAAAATATTAAGAGCAACAGTAAAGTGTTTGTGCTTCCTTTGAACGACAAACCTCTGATTTTTCTGGTGACTAGTATAATGCAACAGAGATTTTTGGCTTTGGTGATGTTACTGGGACCTGCAGACAGATCTTTTGCAGTCAGATTCTGTCCCCTGAAAGTTGCATTTTCACAAATAACAAATAGTAGAAACTGTTTTATTGTTTTTGCACACTTAAATACTAATGTAAAATACTGTTTCTCAACTCACTTGTAACCTGTTTTTTTAGTGTATATATTGCAGTTGAAAAAATATATTGGAAGGCCTTACATTACAGGCTAATGATTGTGGGTTTCAATAGACTAATGTGATAATTGTGTCTCCAGGCCAACCACAGGACTGCTGATGCCTTCAGATCCAGATTTAAATGCTGAGGCCTGCTGTCCTCCCTTCTCCTCAAGAGAAGTGGGCGTGTGTCTTTGTGCTTGTGGTTTGGACCTGGGAACTGGCAAGAAGTTGTCATTTTATAGTCCTTTCTGACAGTGAAAAAAATCAGATGAAATTTTGGCGCATGCTTGTGTTTTAAAAAGATGTTGCTCTAAATCAAACTTTTGTCGGCTATTTGCAGAACATTCAGTGCATTCAGAACATTCATTCTGCTGATGGGAAGCACATTTAGAATATATTTTGCTTGGGGACTGTACATTGTTCCAGCAATTATTTTTTTCCCTATGATCTTGAGCTAAATAAGATTTTAATAATAAAGCGAGGATAAAATATATTGCTTTAGGGTCTATATATCTGATCCTCCAAAAGCAAATTATAAATGCATGTTGATTGTAATATGGAAAAAAAACTTCAACTGGAACAGTGACACTGTGAGTGACATCCTTGCCCTACAGGTGGTTTGAGAGGTAGTACTGTTCCTGTGTGCACAGACAGTGAAAGGGCCAGCAACTTTTTGGTGGTAGCTGTATGAGGGAATTAAGTGGATATTGAGTAAGTGCATTATACAAATGATCTGTATATGTAAAAGCTAATGAAGTGCCCCACATACAACACTTTCCATAAAGAGTCACTGAGATTATAGTTACATGGGAGAGTGGTCAGTCCCTTTTCATGCTTTTAAATTTTCTGTGTGCAATGACCAGCACTAATCCTTTCAGACAGTCTCTAGTTTATTGTGCCGTTAGCTCCCCAGCTAGCCAAGGATGAAGGAAAAGAGTGCCTAGCGCTCAAGTTGTAGGTGGGAAATACCTTTGTCTGCGAATCAGGGTGTGCATTGGGAGGACATTTGGGAGGTTTTCGAAACCGAGTGGGCCGTGAGTTTGTATGCTCAGGAGTGTCCTTTCAAACCGATCAGTGTTACTCATTTTGGATTAATGTATGTACAGGGATTGAGGAAAAGAGCATGGAGCTTGCAGCATCTTTGCATGTTTTGTGGTGAAGAACCCACCTGCTTTCCAGTACATGTTAAGGCTGCTTTAACCAGCATGTGTGTGTGGAGAAGAGCATGGCAGATTTTTGTTTGTTTGTTTTTTATTTCTGAGTATATTTTAAATATTGCCTTTGAATTATCTAGATTCCCCAATTTTTGTATTTCTTTTGAAGTCAAGTGCTGCTGCTACCTGTTGAGCTCAGCGTTTTTATCTTCATATTTTATAGTTACCTGAAAGCAGGAAACTTGTATAAAAGTGCGTTAATTCCTTTTTTTTCCAGTCCAAGGATCTCTCTCTGCATAATGTTGCATTGATTACTGTTAAAAGAGAAGACTCGATTTTCTGGGGCTCTCTCTCATTCAGCTTTATCTATCATTAGAAACAGTGGCCTCTGGCTAAAAGATTAGCCGAGGGAACATACATTCCATCCTCATTTTCTTTCATTAGCATGGTGATAAAAGTCAGTAATTTCTAGTCCCTTTTCATGCACAGGTGACACTCTTTAAAGGTAGTATAAGACAATTTTGTTCTCAGCTTCTGACATCTTCTCATTAATCTAGTGATACATTTTCAGTTTTTCAGTTATTTGGCCTTCAAGGTACTTGAGAAATGGATGCATTTTGATGCTGTTAGTGCAAAGACAGGCTGTATAATCACATTTTGGCAGTTAAAGAAGCCATTAATTGTAGTGTCCTCTTGGACCTGAGCAGAAATTTGCAGCTTAGATGTATGATTTCTTAAGTTCTGATTGGGGTGGAAAGGCACACATCAACAAAATAGTAGAATTTGGTTTTGCTAGATATTATTGCAAAGTCATCTATCACTTTTTCCTAGTTACATGGAAATCCTGTATGTTTGTGCATATGAAATCTTACTGGATTTCTAATCAGTTTACTTTGGCTTTTTCCTCCCCTAAGCAGTCCTGAAAGCGTACTGGTTTGTATGAAACGTGCCACTTGGCAGAAGCAAACCACTCAGGGAACGTGTTAGGTAGAAATACGCCAGATGCACTTAAACTTGTTGCAAATGGGAAGAATTACCGTTGTTTTATAATGGAAAGCTGTTTGTTTCTATTTATTTATTCATCTTGCGTTAACTTAAATTCCCGTCTGCAGATTCCAGTAAAATATGATGATCAAATGAGAGCATGTGGTTATTGAATATGCCTCTATACCTAATACGTCTGGTTTACAAAGGTTAATGGCACATTATGGTGTTTACTGTGTTAATGTGTTCAGAAATTGCTTTTCAACAGCTATATTAAAAGAATATTACAGCTTCAAATTTGGATAGAACTGATGGAATTAGAGTCCATTTACCTCCATGGAGTCTCACAGTGCTATGCTGTGGTAAGTGTGACCCAAAAATAACATCTTTTATCACAACAATCCTGTATGCCTGCTTCATGTTTAGGGGATTGAGGCAAAGAGATGCCAAGCCTTCAAATGATCAAAAAATGTCCCTGTGTCATTTTTGTATGTGAAATCCATAGTCTCTTGGGAGGTTAGTTTTATGCTTTTCCCAGTGTAGATCTAGCCAGCTTGATTTGCAATCCTGAGCATTTGTCCTTGAGCAAATGTTTCAACCCTGAAAATGTAGACTGTAAAAACAAAAACAGTGGGTATCTTATAAAATTTGGGGTTTTGGTGGCTTGACTACCATTAATTAGGAACTTTATGATAGAATGGAGCATCTGATTTTTTTCCTCAGTGTGATAGATGTTTAAGATAGTGATAACTAGGTGAAATAAGATTTAAAAAAAAAAAAAAAAAAGGAATATCAATTCTTAAAGCCCGAAGGCTACTCTCTTTTGGTACATAACATTGAACATCTTTGGGGACCCATATGCCAATGCCAATATCTTGGACAATTTAACTTCTTTTTGTGGCCCTTCCTGGGACTGCGTGTCAGCAAGGCTTTTAAGTATTGAGCAAACAAAAATGTCAAGCACAAGAGAGGGAGGGAGAGGTTACTGTGAAGGCTGAGTAGCAAGGAATTATTTTCTATGTCACATAGGCAATCAGGGCCTTCAAGACAAACACACAAAGAAGTGAATCTCATTCTCTAGTGCAGCAGTAAATGCTTTTGGTTGAAGAAAGTCACAAATCACTCGGGGGAGTTTCCATAAGGTCTGTGATGGAACACTCAGAGTTGCCAGTCAAGAGAAGAGTGTGTTCAAATCTAATCATTAAAGTGAAGCTTATTTTGATACTGGTCCTTCATATTTATAGGTGAGATTAAGCTTCTCCAGAGGGAGCAAATGAAAAATGCATTCTTGGCGAGTCCTTAGTTGTCAGTTAAATGCACACTTAGTTCAGTTGACTCCTGAATAAGCACCCACTGCTCTCCTGGTGCATTCAGCATTATTGTTTCTTATTTCTGAGAGAACTGACAAGCTGTGGTTAAGCAGTATTTTTCATGTTCAGATCTTTATTCCTACTGTGCCACTAAGATCTTTCTTTTTTTGCAAGCAACTCCCTTCCAAAAACAAAATTGCTATATGAGTGTTTTATTCTGCATCTCCACAGCAGTAATCTGTTAATTCCCCAATGCAGAGAATTTTGCTGCAGTTTGTGTTGGGGAGTTTACTAGCCCTCGAGGAAAAAAAAATGTTTTGTGGAACAAATGTGTCTCTTGCTATTGTCAGACTGTGACTAATTGCTCTGACTTCTGGCCCTTTTGCTGTGGTATTCAGCTGGGACTGAGGCAGGGATATGACCAGATGCAGCCAGTAATTAGGGCTAAGCGAGCTAGCAAGCAGTGAACTACTGCTGCCATAGTGTATGCAAGCCAGATCCACTTAATACATGTTGATAGCACAAAGAAAAAGTAAATAAAAAGAGAAAGTATGAAAGCTAAATAAAAAGAAAAATGCAGACAGAAAGCCATATCAAACACTGAATATGCATAATGATGTGTGAAATGATCTTGTGCACTAGAAGAAAGTAAAAGCTCCTGTTTTTACTCCCAAGGGGATGGCTTTAAATACATTTTACTGCATAATAAGTGTACAGAATTCAATGCAGGCCCTACCTAAAGGTGCTACCTAAAGCAATCTCATTTGGAGTGGATGTTTATCATACAGTCATCTTAAAATTTATTTTTGTGCACTTTGTAGTATTCACATAGAATGTGTGCACATACGCTGTTGGAATTTGGACACCAGAAGAGGTCAGGATTATTTAGCCTTTTTTTTTTTCTGGTTTTCTTTATGGGATAAATAACACTAAAATTATCTAGTGAGCCTTCTTGGCTCGTATTTGTTGCAGAGAACTCTGCAGATCCATAGGTGAATGAGCTTTTCCTGGGCCTTTTAAATTACAAGTATTAAGCTTGATCACTTTTTCAAGTCATTTGCAATCATCTGTTTTTTTTAATATTTACATTTTCTTTATGCAGGCTGCGGAAAGATTACTTGCTTGTATATAATTATATTTAAATGATAAGATGGTTGTGACACAAATCAGAAAAGCAGCAACTTGTTTGGAGGAAGGATAAGAACGGGGAAGGCAGGTCAGAGCGTCGCGCGCAGTCTTGAACAAGCTCTCTCTTTAATTAGTTATTAAAAGACTTTCCCAGACAGTTTCCCAGCAATGGCCCTGCAAAGAGGAGAAGCAGTGGGAGCAGAAAGGAAGATGCAGCCAACTGTGTCACTTAGAAACCTCTTTTTAAATGGATGATTTACAGCCTCATGTCTATTGTCAGGTTCTTAAGCCAACTTTTCTCCCCCTTGACTGGGACTTTTTCCATTAGCAACAAATTAGTAGGCGGTTTTGTTATGTGCTTGCTGCGTTTGCTTTTGTTTGCCTGGAAATAAAAATGTTTTGATGGCATTTGTTCTAATACAAAAGATGCAAAATGTACTAATGAGCATGCGCTGTGTAATCAGTATCTCAGCCTGTTTACTGGCTCTTTTTTTTTTTTTTTTGCAAGCTGTCCTACTTTAGAAAAGTCTATACACGCATGCATATATGTTGGTCATTTTCAGGTGATCAATGAACAGTGGGATTATTCCTAATCAACAAAAACTGTGAAGTTTAAAAAAAAAAAAAAAAAAAAGTACTTGGGGCCTGGGAGTAAGGGAGGTTTCTCAGCATCTTTGTGTTATCTATATCCTGACTGAATAACTAAATAAAATGTTCTGAGGAATGTGAAGCTTGCAGTCTCTATGTTTTCAGCCCTAAAAACAGTGATTTCCCTTCCTGTCCCATCTTGCTGTGTATATTGAATTCTTCAATTTTATCTGTGGCAGGAAAGAAACCAGGATCAACAGAGATCCACCCCCCCCCCGCCCCCAACTAGAGTTTTATCATTTTTGTGAAACTCTGGGAGACTTATAGACAAGTGCAAATGGGTCTTGGCATCTTGCCTGTTTCCTAGTGAAGACTAATGCATCCTTGAAGATGTCCAGAATGTAGTAAAATCCCTCACAAATGCTAACTTCTTGCTCTGTGTTTTTAAATCTTTTACCACCATCAGTGCCTTTTGGGGGGCTGTTCTAGACAGCTTCTGTTTTGTTGTTTCATGGGTAGACAATTGTTCACCCATGTTACCCTGCTAGTATCTTCACTTTCATCTTGAGATCTTCTGCTTTGCGTAGGATCTGATTGCAAGTACTTTTCTGCCAAAAGCAAACATGAACTGTTGTAATTGGCCTTCAGCTTGTGTATTGTTACTCTGTTTTTTCTCCTCCATTTCCAAACCAATATACACTAAGTCCATCCAAAGCTGCTGTAGCCTTAAATAGCTTATACATTAGACCTGGCAGCGTTTGATATAGTGGATAATGTTCAAAATTGCTATCAATACTGATAACTAGTGGCTAATTCGGAGGTTAAAATTAATGCAGAATAGAGAAGCAGAAAGAAGCTTCTCTATTATGTTGTCAAAATGTTTCAGATAACTGCTGCTTTACCATTAAAAGGGTGTCCTTAGCCCTGTAATGTACACATATATCTAAAAAACAGAAATAATACAGTATTTGGAGCTGCTTAAATGACTAATATGTCATTTAATATTCCAGGTAGTGAGATGCACTCCTTTGTGCTCCTACCCGAAGAACCACCACCTTATTTGTAACATTATGGGAACCAAGAGGTCTTCCTTGAAAGGAGCACCGTTTCTCAAGAAGCACAGTAGCTCATCTTTGTTTTGTGGCGGTTTTCACCTTTTAAAACTTTGCCACCCAATTGGTGCCAACTTAATTCTGCACGCAATAGTTGCCTCACAGTGGGGAATGTTTGCAGTTAAGTGTGGAAACAAGCCCATGAAGGCATGGGAAGTTAATTTAAATAATTTCTTTTTCCTTGAACATGTGCAAAACAGTCAATACTTGGACGTGTTTTTAAAGTGAAGGTAGCACTGAAGTTGGCATCCCTTTAATAATGTGTTCTTCATGTAAATACCATAACTTAGTGGGCAAGAATATCGAAGAGACCTCCTACTTAAATGTTTCGTAAAAAGAGAACATTTTTAATCAGTTTCTGTAGTACTGGCAAAGATTTTGAGGTTTATTGAAATTGGTAAGTCTGAATTAGAGCAAATATATCTGAGTTGACGTGAGAATATTAGTCTCTGTAATTGAATTTAGGGGAGTAATAAAGTGTACAAATTGATACATTTTTACTCTTTGTACATCCATTTGCATGGAAACCCATCTCCAACCTGATTATTCTTTTTCAACTCAAAGGAATTAATTTTTAGCTTTTGTTATAGCTCTGTATGCAGTAATCTAATTGCATTTTATGACTTTTTTTTCAAAAAGTAAGACCGTATATTGATATTTTTAATTCTGTTATATGCTTCTGTTAAGAATGTGAGATAAAAATAATAGCATCATAGTTTAAAACTTTTTTCTTTTTCTTTTGCTAAGTTATCAGAATGTAATCATCCAATATTCTGACTGTAATAGTCACCCTGAAGTACTAAGAAATTTCCTCCTTTTCAGATAATACTATTTAAGTAAAGAAAGAATTTCCATTGTTTTCTACCGTGGCAAATTCCGTGATTGTATTGGGGTATTTTTTACTCATCAGAAAAATAGACAAATAGATGGTAGATATTCTTAGTGTGCAATCATGTTATAAAGCGTTTTCCAAGATTAATGTTTTTAAAGTCAAAATATTTTTTATATGTAAAACAAGGAAAAGTAGTACATTCAAGCTCCATGTGGATGATTAATCATTAGGTTTTTTTCAAGTTTATTACCATCTAGCATTCTTGTCTTGATTTGTATGTAGCTAATTTCCGTCTTGGATCTGCTTCTCCAGGGATGCTGAAACAGATTTGTTTGTTTTGATGTTCTGTTCTGGGGCCTTGAGTGGTTAGGAGATCACATGCGATGTTGAAATTGGCATCAGCTTTTTGGTGCAGCCAGCAAAAATGCCCATGAGAAAAGGAGGTGGTGGTGGTTTCTCAGTTGAGTCAGCCCACTGCTAACCCAAGCTACTCATTTTCTCCTTCATCATCCCTTTTATTCCTGTCTTATAGCAGAAGAAACATAACCTCTGCTAGCCTGGAGGGAGCTACACTTGAAGATACTTCTCCTATGACTCCTTCCCATTATTTCATAAAACACTATTGGTAACCTGTCTGATGATTGTCTTAACTTTTTCCTACTGCTCCCAAAGGTGTCTTTTGAGCCATGCAGAAAATTAACAAGTATTTTGATAATAGGCATAAAATAACTTAAACCTATTTTCTTCTGTTCCCTCAGAACCCAGTTAACCTCAAAATGCTCTAATTAGTTGGAAGAAATGACTTTGTGCGTTCACATAACCTTCTCCACTTAGCTCTAGAAGACCTGTCGACTTTTGCAGTGTAGCAGATTTCTGGCTGCAATGCAGCATGAACCTAATCCTCAATCTGAGCACTTGTAGTAATCGCCCTCTTTAAGTAGAACTGAGAAAGTTCAAACCTGAGAGGAGGTTTTCAGTACCTGAAGGGTCATACCTAAATACGGTTGAAGGTCATAATTTCTAAGGAGAAGTATACTTGCCCACTAGACTTGACTTTTTAGCACAAACTCTCTGACCATGGTCAAATCCAAAGTAGCTGTACCTGCACTGCAAAGTTTCTTATTTAAATGGAAGATTATCGTTATAGTGTTTTTATCGTTTTTTTGGAGTGTCTAAATCCAGTAGCTAGCTTCTGTGTCAAGTAATTTGTGTGTAGTGATAGAAAAATGCTTTCAAAATTGTCCTGGTATTAGGAAAAGTCAATGTGCCCTCTATTTGCCTTCTGTCTTAAAGGGGAAATATATTTTCCCTGGCAACTGCTTTCTGTCACTTCTCAGCCTTCTGAAGGAAATCAGTAATTACCTAAAGATGGATGAATTTGAAAGCACCAAGGAGTCCAAGTTGGTTGATGCCGTTAAAATTTTCTTGCACTTGAGTAAGAATCTGCACAAATAGTGAAATAAATGCACTGGCACAGAGCCTCTTTGATATTAATCACATTTTCTATAGGTCTTTTCACAAATACAGTCAGTATGTCTTTTGAATGGATGGTATTCATTTGTTAGTCATGTTACATGCTTGCATATACTTGTACATTTTTAAAAGTAAAACTGCAGAAAATATCCTTTATTAAAAAAAAAAAAAAACCTCGATATAAAACCAATTTCACTCACATTCTTAAAGGATTTAGGAATACTACAAGTAATCCTTTTTTAAAGGAGATGAAGAAGATCTCATTGTACTTTGTTTATTCCTTGTATTTTGTTTATTCTGAATGAAGTTCAAGACTACTCTTCAGTAGATGGTTTTGGAGGAGGGGAAAAAAAAACAGAATGCAGTGTTATAGCTTTGCTCATCAAAGCCTCCAGGGAAAGCTGCTTTGAATACCAAAATATTTGGGCCTCTAAGAGAAGGGTTTGTACACTGCAACAGATATTTCTGCTGAGTGGTTACATGTAATCCTGGGCAATGCTTTTCTGCTTGGGAACCAGCAACCATGGCATCTGTTTAACACAGCACAAGCACCGTAAACCAGGTCCTGTTTTTGTTCCTACACATGCAGTTTAACATCTCTTCCCAACTAAATTCTTTCTGACTTCATTGTGTCTCCTCGGTGTATGTTGATAAGTAGGGTGAGAAAATGCATTTGTGTCAGTGGTCTCCTACGTGCCACAATTTCTATGCTTGTGTAAGGGAGCAGAGTTTGCTTTTCGTGTTACGTAAGCACAGCAGAGAGCATGTTCTGTGCAATGATTTTATCTTCTCTTAATATGATGTTCAAATACAGATAAGTCTGTCCAAGTTTATGGTCTTCACACGATGACAGGAGAAGCACTGATGAGAGGGAGATGGCAAAGGGAGATTTAGAATCACAGGCTCTGCGTTAACAGTGCACCAGAGTAAAACATTTTCCTTCGTTCTCATCCAGACAGAGCATAACTGGTGTTAGACTAGTATAAATGCTGATAGTTTGAGTTAGCCTTTGGTGTTTATTTCAAGTTTTCAGTTCCTTGGCTCCTTTTTAATGGTAGAACGTATACCCCCTGCTGTTAAGAACCTTCACCTTCCGTGATAAAGGTGGTGAACGGACTGGAGACGTTGGCTGTCTTGTCAGTGAGCATTTGGGAATGCGTTTGTAGCTGCGCTGGCCCTTGCAGACTAATGCCGTGCATCTAGCCTGTACCCACAGGCTGAACTAACACGCTATTCAGCAGCAATCTATCTGAGCTGAGGGAAGGTGTCAGCCTATTTCTAAAGCAAATGTAGTCTGGGCAAGTTCATAAAGAGAAAGTTAACCTAAATGTATTAGGTTGTTCACTGGGCAGCTGAGGCCTCCATCTCATAATTGGGCATGTAATTCACATTCTTTTTGTTTTAGCAAAATCTAGGGAAACTTGTGACTGTTAGCTTGGAAACTGGATTTTGGTTTATTGACTGTGAATTAATGCATCCTTTGTAGACTGCTTCGAAAAAATTTTGTGTTACTCAGCCTCTCACCATGGTTCTTCATATTGGACTGGAGCGAGACATTAAAGAGGATTTTGAGTTTAGACCAGAGCAAAATAATAAATAGCAATTTAAGTTAAAAAATGATTAAAAATGTGAGCACAAGTTCAAGTTGATTGTCTAATTAGTTCTTGGAATTTGGTACTGCACAAAAACCTAAGGTGTAGTTAAAATATTAGATTACCAGGCTAATTGATATGTATAATTTTGCACCAATATTTAGTGAGAATTCAGGCCAATCAATTCAGTGATTCAGTTGGTAGAATTGTTGGGTCGAAGCCAGACTCTGTTATAACCTTAATTAGTTCCCTTCTTTTTCTTCCCTCTGTCTTTCTCCTGAGAACCGTCAGCCTATTTTTCAGGCAAATTTAAAAACAAAAAAAAAAAAGGCAAATTTAAAAAATCCTTTATGTTAAGACAGATGTTCCTCAGGAGTAAGGAAGTAATAGAGACAAGTCTGTTGAAACTGAGCCTGTTGGCACTCCTTATTCTATGGATGTCATGGTCCTAGGATCCTATGTATTTTTCTCTAAGCTAAAGTATGGGTTCTGAAGTGTATGAGTTTGTACGCTAATAAAGGTAGGAAATGTTCTATTTATTTTACACTCCTCAAAATATTTGTTTGTTATCAAAATGCAGTAATGCTTTGTGTTCTCCTACATCTTAGCACTCCTTCAAAATATGTTTTAGTCATACATCTTTAAGGATGATTAGGTTACATTTGGGTTTACTACCCAAATGTTCTACATAAAATCATATATTCAGGAAATATTTCCAGGTGATTTCCTTTGGAAAACGATAGTAGCAGAAGTATGGTTTAGGAGGATTTCAGTTGTCTGTAGGACTCTTTACATGGGCCCACAATATGTTTGTTGGTTACATTAATGGATGGCTGCTCGCCATGGCTGCTCACAAGCTGCTGCTAATGCTACAGCCTTCCAGAGAGCTGGTCCAAGCCCTGACCTGTAGGATGTGGTATTTATTTATAGGTAAGTATTTTGTTTGGAATGCATCAGAGCACCTGATCTCAGATATTTGCCCATTGTCTTGCACATTTAGATTGTGAGATGCCTGTGTTTTTCCCGGTTTTAATAGTCATTCCTTGCCGTTTGTGGAAGCTGCTTACTGTGTGCATCACAGATGGTAAAAGATGCATGCAATACAGATTGATAATTTCCCTTTTAAGATATGAGTCGCACTAAATGTCTTTTTGTAAATTCTTTGTTGTCTTCTACTGCGTTGCAGTTTGTGAAATAAGGCTTCGTATTTCTCAGCGGATCTCATCTGCTGTTTGTCTAACAATAACAAAATTCCCTTACAAAATGCAAATATATCCTAAATCATCATCTTCAATGAAAAGGCTGGTTAGGAACTGTGTGTGCTATCTGTCTCTCTCCCCTGAGGTAATTAATCATTTGACTGAATTGACACCAATTTTGTCAGTAAGAGGTTGAGATGCTGACCACATTATGGTATTAATAGTTTTTGATGGCCTCCTCCCTTCTGAAAATCCTAATATGCTATTGTAACCCATTATTGATTAAGCAAATTAAATCTCATTTCAGTCTACATAAATATGCCACAGAAAATCAAGAAGTTTTGTCAAGCAGTAGTTAAATATATTCATCCTGGAGAAGATGCTGTCTGCTAGAACAAATGCAGTGCCACCCTTCACAGAGCAAAGGTCTGAGCTGAAGAGCTCTTTAGAATCTTTCCAGATGTGATAAGCTCATTGGAAAAAAGATAAATATGGAATTATTCTTCCTCAATTTAAAATATGGAGTATAATTCATGGATGCAGATAGGATTATATCAGAAGCAACTTCATGTCAAAAAAATAAGCTTGATTGGAAAAAAACAGCTGGTTAGCTAGCCTGCTTCTAACTGTTTTCCGTTTCATGTTTTTTTTTTTTTTTGATCAGAACCCTAAATGCTCTACTGCAGTGAATATTCACCTTGGAGCTTATTCCAACTGTTTTGGTGCCTGCTGGGGAGTGAGCCTTTGCTGCTTATTTACATAGTAGTAATCTCCCAGGAGCTGGCAGATGTAATTGCCATATCTATTGTCTGTAGGATGTACCTTCCCAGTGGCTTTGAAGGCATTTTGCAGAACCTAGCAATTAGAAAATTGTTCTTGTCTACCATTAGTAAATTAGATGAGAGGCTTTCTGCCCCGATGGAAGAAGCTTCAATAGTTTTTTAATAAATGCATTTTATGCTCTCCACACAGTCCACAACAGCTGCTCAGGTGCAAGGCATTAGGTGCTGTTAAGATGCAAATCATTCCTGCTGTTGTCATGTCTTAGCATGTTGGATGCTCGCGGGATGCCTTTTTGCATATAATATGTGCAAGAAGGGAAATGGGCAGAGCATATCTGTACAGGATATCTGGATACAGCTGATACCGGACGAAAGATAGCAACCAAGTTAGGAGGTGGTCTCCATGAATCTTTTATACTTTCTATTCCTCCTTGCAAGAAGGGCTCGTGCTGCCTGCTCCAAAATGAGGAAATGTTGAGAGTCCCCATGCAGAAAGCAACTAGAAGAAGATAGTCCTGGTGAAGAGAATATGCAAACCTGGAAAGGATATTACAGGAAGTACTGGGAGATAAAAGAAGGGCCAGTCTGACACATCTACATTTTTTTTCGGGTCTTTAGTGTAAAATGAAGCTATTTTTAGAATGGTGGTTGTACAAACACCTTTTGATGACTAGTAAGGCCACTTCTGAATACCAGAAAGCAAGTAATGTTTCTTGGGCTAGTTGCTTATTTTTTTTCTATCTTGTTTGTCTGCTTCCATTTTAGCTGTGCCATTAACTTTATATTTGCTATTCAGATTGTTAGGATCAATACATTTGTTTGCGTGCTTTTCATATAGTAATTCTCAGTCCGATCAGGATATATCTTGCCTTCTGTCCAAAGTATACTAACCTGGAGCTTAACTCTATCAAGTGACTGTACAAGGAGTCTGAACTTAGATACTGAGGAGAAATGCCTGCAATAGAGTATAAATTCCCCTTAGCCTCTCTTCCAGATGTGAGCAGGGTATTAAGAAATACAGAAAATACTACAAAATCTGTAAATTGCTATCTCAGCCATTCCTGGGGCGCTCTAACATAGTATTACTGATGTAAACATTGAAAATATAACTGAATGAGAAAGGTTAGAGGTGATGGTGGTGTTCATTCCATCATTCAGAGAAAGTCACGAATGAGAATGAGAATCTAGCTTTAAATGTATAAAGTAATCACTGTAGAACTAATTTTTAGATAGAAGCTATTGCGATTAAAGTTTAAACAAAGCTTTTTTTGAATCATTTTTATTTATTTATTTTTGAACTAAAGGAAACTTATCAGTTCCTGAACTTAGAGGTAAAATATTCCAATTATTTTTTTTAAGTATACGTCTCTCTCTCTAAAAGTATTATGCTGTAGGGCTTAACTGTTATAGAAAGTTCATGTTAACATTGCTCTTTAAACCAGAATTGCTGATAAAAATGCTGCTAATATGGTAATGAAAGATCAATATTCTTCAAATCCAAAACCTGTGTACCAAACAGGGGGAGGGAAAAAAACAAGTTTAGAGGAAATGGACCTTATATCCGTGGAATGACTGAATCATGTTCAGTTACCATTTGGAAGACGTGTCAGTAGTTTTCAACAAGCTCAAATACCTCTTCATTCTAGAAATCAGTGGATAAAAGAATTGGTCATAGTATCAGAGCTGGTACCTGTTTGATTATTACTTCTATAGTGCTATATATCTCCTTAGAAAGCTCTTTAGCATTTGACAGATTTTCATGCATCCAGAGATTTCAGAATAAACATACTGTGCTTTGAAATGTAATTCGCTAAAAATCCAAATCGTCCAAACATGGAATAGAGTTTTGTGTAAAAGATTTACACTGGTTCTTTTGTATTTATATCTCAATCTATATGTTAATGTCATGAACCATATTTAAAGACAGTGAGCTCCTGATTCCACCAGAATTAAGGTGGTCTTGTCCGGTATAGGTAACATTGATTGCAAATGAAATGGCAAGTTAGATGACCAGCATGTGGTTCCCAGTCTGAGGTCACTATTTGTCATGCATATGGCTCTTTCCTGACTGATGAAAATCTGCATCTTTTAGGAGATAGGACTGTGCTTGTAATTGTTTTGCCATTTAACTTTGCCTTGTTCATGTCCTTTGCATCTCAATCTGAGATTGTAAAAACTGCCTATTTTTACAGGCATCAGACTTAGGCTTGTTGTGACTTGGCTGGTAGACTGGATACACAGGAAGAATTGCCAATGATTTCATGTTCTGTGTCTGTGCTCAGGCAATTCTGTGGATTGGCAACTTTGTTTTTCAGGATAAAGAAGTTGTGTAGTTTCAGAAATGCAGTTAATTAACATTTATTGGTCCCAGGTATGTAGAGGTTTTTGTTTTTGTTTTGTTTTAATGTTAGCATAAACGTTAATGTGTATTTCAATAGCATGAAGTATTTTGGTATGTAAGAGAATGTGGAGTGCAGCTGAAATGACGAAGGCTTCATATTTGGAAGAGAGAAAGTGTTACTGAGCCATGGCCTCCTCTCTCACTCCCTTCCTCGCACTGCGCCCATTCAAACTAACCTGACCTGCGCGACTGAAACTTTAATAGTAATTGAAGTTTAGGATCCTTCCATAAGGATGAAATTATTTGGGGAAAGGGTTAATCATTTACAAAAAGGTTTTATTGGTTGTCTTACTCTAAGTTTTCAGGATAGCCCTTAAACCAGTGAATGTCATAGGACCTTCCAAAATGAAATATCCTTTAAAGACACATCTGATATTAACTTGGTAGAACAACAGATTAAACGAGTTCTTTTGGGAAGCTTTGTTTGTTTTACAGTATCTGAGGTTTGGCCCACACTGAGTTAGCAATAAGATATAAATATACGCATATTTCTACTTAAATCTGTCTGTGTATTTGTTATCTAATGAGTCTAAGTACATGTACTATAAATACATATACAAATGATGACTGAACCATAATTGCCTTGAGAGAAGTAGTGATATATGCCAATATCCCTGTGTTCATAATGTGTTAGTAAACTGCGTAAGTAAATCTCTAGAAATGTAAATATTCTGGTGTGAAGGCTTTCAAGCTTAAAAACAATATGTATTAGTTACCCTGACAAGTGTTACTATCATTGTATATATAGGCCCATTTGGATATATGCATGTGTTTATGTGTATATATATATATAATCTCCAGACATATTGATCTTTCAGAGGCTAGATTATAAGCCCTTAATAACATTAACCTGACCAATCTGATATGACTTAACTTGCAGCTGTCAGTGGGTTCTCTGATATGTATCATTAAATAGAGGCTGTGGTATTGCTGAGTAAAGGCCATTTTTCTTTTCAACTTAGTCATCTTAGTATCGTATTCCTATTGGTTTTGTTCAACCATATCAGTCGAAAACTTAAAAGCAGTGATTTGAATTATGTTCAAAGTAATGATTTGAATTGCGTCCAACAGCACCTGTAACTAACCCTTAATGTTTAGGGTCCTTCAAAGTGAGTGTAAGGTCACGCCAGGATCAGCTTGCTTTTGTATTGTTGCAGTTATTAGGTTGGAGCTAGAAAGGTGAGGTTTACTTCCTAATTGCTTTATGGATTTGTGTCGATCAGATGCTTTGTTTTAACTCAGTTTAACAGCTTCACTGCTACGTTCTCCCCTACTTCGGCTGTTGGGTTGATACCCATTTGGTTCGGAAGCAGAAGCGTACGCTGTGCTATCTTGGAAAGACAGCAAGAGAGAGAGTTTTGTCTGCTGAATGATGGTTTGAGGAGACCACTTAGTGATTTGCTGGAGAGGTTTATCCATGTCCTGGCCCCACTTTTCTATGAAAGCATAATCCCAGTTCAAGAATAACAAAATCTCTAAATTCTAGTTAGCTTCCTCCACCTTGCCAAATAATTTTTCCAAAATAGTGTCAAGATGTGAAACAGATTTGAAAATATAATTTGAATATAATTACCATTCTGTTTATTTTCCGCAATATATACAGAAGCTGAAAATGCATTGTACCTCCCAAGGAGCTAGTTGCTCTGTGAAGAAACAGACTCTGAATATATCTGTATATGGCTAATCGTCCGATTGCTTTGTTGAAGTGATAATCCAGTCAAAGGCTGTTGGGAGTTAATTACCTCTAAATTGCTTCTATTAGGTTATTCCCTGAAAAACAGGACATACGCTAACAGATAAAACTAATAGACAAGATTTCAAATTGGTTTATGATACTCTGCCTAGCATTGCTTTGTAATATAGTCATATTTCTTGCCCTGCGTGACAAGGATGCCATGTGATATGCTTCTCAGAGGATCATTTTTTTCTTTATGCCTCTTCACCTTTCAAGAAAAGAGCAATGGATTTTGTCCTAGTCAAATTTCCACCTGTGTATCTCTACCACAGAGGTCCTTTGGTGGAAGACCTGTTGTGATCCTCTTACTCATTTGCATTAAAATATTCAGATGAAAAGTGTGAGCAGAGCAATCAAAAACTAAGCTGGGGAAAATAAGGCTCAGAAGCGTTTTCACATGTGAAACTTTAAGCTTTTATGTGCTCTCTGCTAAAACTGTCTTTCTGCCTAATTCAATTTCTTGTGCATTTAGAGCAGAGAGAAATAAGTAATTGCCTTGCTGGAAGAATTTTGTCCATTGTTCTAGCTAGAGCTGATGGGTTTAGATTTTTGTGCAACCAGTACTTCTAGGAGTATCGTTTGTCATTTCACCCTTTCTACTGCCTGAAATTATATGCATTTTGTATTGCCACGCTTTGCCCTGTTTTTTTTTTTTTTCCCAAGCTGTTGATTTTGAACAATTTGATAGCTCTGACAAATACCACAAATGTATTCTTAAAAACAAAATGAACAGTGTTAGCTAAGTATTCTTTTCTTTTTCTTTTGTCTTTTACCAATTTAAAACTCTTCTGATTATAATTATGTTCCTTCCTCTCCTCTGGAATAAATATATAGCCCACTATTTTAACTACTCTGCTTGTAGAAACAATGGAAAGTCTAGTGAAACTGCAGGTTAGCCTTGGCTGCCCCTCAGCCCCTGTGCCAGCGGAGGAGATGAGGAATCATTTGGTTGGTCTCTGCAGGGAGCTGGGCCAGATGTCTCTGCTTGAACCATCAGTGCCGCTTAACCCCTGCAGTGGGATCCTCCCCAGCTGCTGGCCTCCCTGCCCTGTGTCGAGCACCTACAGGTGTGTTGGCAAGGAGGCCCCAGGCATCAGAGGAAGCCCCTGCAAAAGTCCGTTTTTAGCAAAAATGAATGATTCCCTTTAACTTTGCTTGCTTTGCTTTTCCTGGACCACCTATGTCAACGTGGGATCTGTTCACAAATGAAAGGAAGGTGATTTAGTGTGGTATAATTTGAATACGTTTTTGTACTTTGTCCTTAGTCATAGTATATTTGATATATGTATATACGTGTATCTGTATACATCAAATCTATGCAGCACTTCTCCACAGAGAAGAAAAACAGGTGAAATCAATGTTGATGTTGTGAATTAGTGGCTTAAAGGAGTTCCAGAGTCGTAGTGAAGGCCTGGGAATGCTGCTGGTGTTTACCAGAAGCCCAGTAAAACTGCAGCATAAGACTTGCCTTTAACTGTGTCCTGTTGATCTGTATAACTCAAGGTTATAATTACATCAACATACAGAGGTTTTTTTGAATAATGCAGTTAATCACCTATTGTGTGTGTGCGGGGGGGTGCGTTTCCCTTTTTTGGCATATATGTTCAGAGCGAAGGTCGTTGTTGTGTCATATTTTATTTTGGTATCAACATTTTCCTTGACTAATATAAGAGAGCAGGGAGGCAGAACTACTGCTGTGGCTGTACTATTTGTTTTGGTCTCTCTCAGTTCGGAAGCAGTGGCTAGGGATGGCAAGCGGGCCCTGGCAAAAAATAAGTGGCTAGAATTTGGTATAATATCAAGCCAAAGCTGCTCCTGCACCCAAAAGCAGACTTGTCTTTGCCAAGTACCTTGTTATGCAACGGAACGTATAGTGCAGCCCTTGAGACCAGCCCTACAGGAGAGGGCACTGAGGCAACAGAAACACTGTTGGTGCTTCTGTTCCTGACACTTACTTTACAAAAGGGATAGTTGGACCCACATACCCCAGAGACAAGTTAACAGCATATATACATATATATATATATGTATATGTATATCACATGGCTTTATTTTCTGCCTTGTGCAGTTGTACTGTTGATGTTTTGATTCCATGATCCCATTACTATTTGCACGTGCACAAATATTTATTATGACCACTCCAGAGGTAGGAAGCGTTGTTGACTTAGACCTAAGCTGAGTTGACATTTTGACCCAAATTTAACTGATTTGGGAAATATTTCTGTTTCAAATTTGGCGTGAGCTGGAGGCTACAAAGAAAACTAGGACGCTGATTCCCAGAGGATGGGATTGTTGGATCAGATGTATGTTTAAATTTATGTTCATGTAACTATGTTGCTGCAAAATCAGAAACCGATTTATTTGCTTGATTTTGAAAGATTTGAAAGAAGGTGTTGCTTCTTAATTTTGTTTTTGTTTTGCCAAACTTGACAATTTAGTATAAATAAACTCTATTCCAGAACTATTAAGAGTTATGATTTTGACCTGCTTAAAGGTCCGTGCATTTAGGGACACAGTAAAGTTTGCAATGTGCTTTATAGATTAAAAAGGAAGGAACTTTAGTTTGGGTAAACTCAGTACAGCTAGCTAAGCATGAAATCTCCCCAGCATCTGTGAAACATTTGACATTGGACAGTTTCACTAAACATCAGAAAATTGCTTCCCATGAGGGGTGGTGCTTTTTCTTCTCAATATGGTTGCTGCATAAGATAAAGAATTCTGTGGATGTGTGTTAATATGTGTGTTAATATATTTCTTTCTATAAATTGATAAATTGAAGAATGTGGCATTTTTTTCTGCAATTCTATCTAGAAACTTAAAAGCTTGAAATAATATTTACCCAATATTTACTTGTTGCTTGCTGAAAATAATTGCTTAGTAGAAGGTTTTGGTTAGTTGCTTAATTTCATAAAGATTTCTCTGGGGGAGTTTAGCCTCATAAGTTAATGCTGAAAGCTATCTGAGACGAAAACTAAATAATAAATGACTAGTTCGTTAGAGAATATAATCACCAAGTTGTTTTGAACATCCCTACTTAAACGATTGTCAGCATAACTAATTAGCTCAATTAGGCTACCTATGTAATATGCAATAAATGCTATCCTGCAAAGCCTCTGTGAAAGAATTTACTCCAGTTGTTTTCGAATTTGATTGCTGAAAGCTCATTTCTTTCATTTTGAAAAAGTTGGGTTTTTGTTGCATTTACAAGATGCAGAGACGATATATTTGCAGTGAAGAAGAAATACTCTGACAAGATTTTAATGTGGTCTACTGTTTCAAATCAGAATCTGATTTTTTTTAAAAAAAATCATTTAATCTCTTTATCATGAGATTGTCAACATTGCAAAAAGAATTAAAACAATAAAGCTTTACAGCAGTTTAATATATCTTTATTATTTAGATTTATCTTTTTTTTTCATAATGACAAGTTTTCTATCCTTTCAAATAATTCAGCAGGGTTTAGATTTTGTTGTTTATCATTAATGTTTGGCTTGCTTCTTATAAAACACATTTTTGTTGTTTTTTTTTTTTTCAGTACTTGTTTATCCAGTCATCCATCTTGACTGTATAATACAGCAGTAGCTGCTGCAGTATTTAAGGTTAAGGTTAAATCAAACTTTTCACTATGTAGATTTCATTTTTTTTAACCAGCCGCCCAGATTCTCCCATATTAAGCTAATGTCTTAAGTTGTAAATAATACATCAGGCCCAGTATTTCATTTCTGGGAGAAGTGAGTGTGTGTGTATATATATATATAATATATATATATATATATGTACATATGTGTATATGTACAGTTCCACACGCTCTCGAGAAGGGCCGTGGTGCTGCCAGAGGGCCCTGCATTGGAGCATCGTGTCCCAGGCTCTCCTCCCTTGCAGCAGCCCCACCAGGGCCGGTGCCTGCTGGGAAGCAGGTCACCGAGGCAGACGTGGCCACAGGGAAGCCCTGCTGTCCCTCAGGGGACGTGGGCAGGGAGCTGGCCAGGGCAAAGAAAGCCCTGCTCACCTAGCAGGCAAGCATCTGTGTCAGCTTCTAAAACTCCGTGAATTCCTATGCCAGACGATGGTTTGTTTGGTCTTTGAATACCAAGCTCTTGAACCACGCTTGCTGAAAGCTTCTTGTGATTTAGGCCTTTTTTCATCCATTCACTCTTGAAGAGACTTCACTGTCTACCTCCCCTTCTTTTAGGTTGTAGCTCTCTCTGCTCCACAGAGAACAGAACACAATGACATGACGCCTTGTGACCTGCAGAGTGTGGCAGAGAGTTTTAAAAACAGAAGGAGAAAGCATATGCTTCAGCTCTGCTATTACTAGTTTTTTAGTGAACAGCAAGCATCTGATTCAGATTTATTTATTAATTTTTCTAAAGGGGAGTAGAGGACAGCTCTTTCCAACAGTCCCCCATTATAGGGTGATGAATTGTGACTGTGATCAGCCTGTTCCTATTTTTGCTAATGTGCTGGCAACTCTCTTGGAAAGATTGCTGCCTGGATTAATTTATTGTGATTATACTGTTTTGTATCAAAAAGATTATTTCCCTGTCACTTTGCATAAATACTATTGGTAGGTCTGCAAGACTGGAGGGGAGAAAAGAAAGTCTGTAATCACAAAGGTTGCAGGAAGAAAAGTCCAAGTTCTTCATTTGCAGCACTGTGTTTTGGGTAACCGGTGCCATGGGAATGAAGCGCGGCCCTCTCTCAGGAGCTGGATTTATTTGCCGTGCTGCAGGATCATCACTTGGAGCATGTGCTTTACCTTGGCTAAGGACAGCTAGCTCCTACAGCTATACAACCCCATGAAAATGCCAAGGGGTTTTGCTTGGAGAACCAGGCCCTCCCACTGCACCAGGTTTGTGAGGCGGCACCGATGCCGTGCAGGGCCAGCGCTGCTCTGGCGGGAGGCTGCAGCCGGCAGAACAATCTGGGTGCTGCTGCTACGGCTCTGCTCTGGGACACATGCCCCAGTTGCAGTGTCCCAAATGAGACAATTTCAGACAGCTGAAGATCATCACTCATGGCGGAGAATACTATTTTCAAGAACTTTCAGAGGAAAGGGAAGGATGTTTCTCTTTGACTTGACAGTCTCTTTCTTAAAAGAGCAATCGCCCCAGCAACGTAGGCCCAGCTAGGTAAAAAGCTTTTCCAGGAAGCATGAAATGTCCTTAGATGTGACTAAGACTCCTGGTCTCGATGGGTTACCCAAGGTATGAATGGGAATGGAATCTAATTTAGTTGGAGATGACCCAAGTTGTTAATACTGCAATAAAATTAATTTCTACTGTAGTGCCTGGAATGTATACTATGTCACTATATTGGCAAGAAAGTTTTTCCTGAGATAACTTAAAACTGAATGAGATGGTGAATAGGAGATACATGAAATGATCAGTGCTAGAAATATATGATGGGATGGATTCTGAGCATAAATGGCCTGGTCGTTGCCAGGATTTTTATTTGTACTAGGGAGGATGGTGAGTGAAAAGGGAAATGGCCTCAGCGGGAGGAGAGGGTTTGAGGAGTAACCCAGGAATGCAGAGAGCTCCAGGAGATCTAGCGAACTGTGGAGGAACAAGCTGAAGGAGAAGTGTTTAGCTAGGAAGCTGACAGAAATAAAATTGAAGAGGAAGGAGAGAAACGAGTCTGGATAAAGGATTCCTGCCTTAATAAGCAGTAGCTGCCTTGAAAACAAAATATAATATAAAAATAATTTGTACATAAATAGAATTTTCACAAAAAGCTGGCCAACCTTTTGGATTCGTTTCTGACAGGGAAAAAAAAATTACTTAAACTGCACTCAACTCATTTAGTAAATCCAGTCTGTTTTTGTTTTTTTTCAATGGGATGGTTCACAGGGTGGCTAAAGCAAGTAGGAAAACTAGGAGGAATGTATGGCTCGTAATCAACAGGCTGCCTTGCTTCAAAGCCCTTAAAATGGGAATTTCAATGGAGTTTTTATATCCCCATCAATAAGCTGGCCATAAATAAGAAAAATGAGGTAGAGAGGAATCTGCAATTTGGCTTTCCTCCTTTATGGGCTTTGTAACACTGACATTTAAGGTAATGCATATAAAATGCATCATGTTTGCTCTCCTGGGCTTGTCTTCCCTATAGAAGGAAATAAGAGTTGCTTTATTGGAGGTATATAATTTGCATTATCTTGCTAGAAATTTAATTCTGTATATAGTCTGTTTTGGGTAGCACTGAGGGCGGCTGCTCATAGGCATTCACTGAAATCCTTGTGAACACCTTGATTTTGCTCTCATTTGTCCTCTTTCACAGAGTGTTTTTCCTCTGGTTAAGCACTGTATTGGGAAGAACTATAGAAACACTATACTCTAGGAAGAAATACTGTACGAAAGTTTTTAATTCCAATTCCAGTGTTTTGGCTTGAGCTGGCAGGGATATCCTTCGATGTTGAGCACTTGCTTGATGAAGAACAAGAGGGAGGGAGCCAACACTGATTTTTCTGCAGTAGTTTTTAAATATGCATTATAGATGGACAGTTTGTACTCTAAATCAGGTATCTTCAAGCCATCCTTGGAAAAGTAGAGGTCCTCTTCTGTCCTCTGAAGATGCCTGAGGCTATTCCAAACCTGAGCGGACTGGAGCATCAGACTGCTCTTCCAAGTATTGATGAGGGAGAACAGAAATACCGAGCCCAGTAGAAGATTTTGGAAGAAAGAATAAATTGGTAACTCCTGCTGCTTTGAGCGTAATGACCACAGTCATTTATTTATATTCAATTTCTTCAGTTCTTATACGAATCAAAATAATACTTAAACACTGTAAAAAAAATAATAAAAAAATAATAATAATGAGACATGGTTGAGAGGAGAGCCCTGAATAAGGCCGAGGCTGGGGGGAAACTCTATTGTGGTATAGTATATATCAAAATAAGATATTCTGCTTATGTATCTCTAGAAAGGTTTTCACTGCTGTTGAGCCCTATGCAGATGCTAGGAAGAGGTCCCTTTTTCTTAGCCTTTGGTTATTTCTTGCTGCCATGTCTTGTCCTTTGCCACACACAGTGTGCCTAGAAAGACACTGTTGCCCTCGATTTACAAGGGATTTGAAAATGCTTGTTCCAAGTACAGGTTGCTGCAGTCGGTATGCATGACTGCTCGCAAAGGCTGCAAATCCTGTGCATCTGATTAGAGCATTTGTTCACCTGAAAGGTCCTAATCCTGCTTTCCAAAGCTGCTAGTCACCAATAACCGTTTCTGCTGTCCGAGGGATGGCAAACACTGGTCTTCATTGCCTGGTCAAAGAGCAGTTTAACGTGTCCTTGTTTGTATGTTTTTCTTACTAAATGTGTTTTATATTTGCCAGTACTTAGCAACATCCAGTTATAATTTCTGTTCTGAAAGAGCTGGTATGAGAGACTATCACCCTTGCCTTTCTCTGCTGCTTGTTAAGTCTGACTCAGGTTGCCCTCCCTTCGGTAGCAATTACAAGCCAGGATTCATATGCTGCAGATGAAGGAGTGGAGACCTGGAACAGGGTGGAGCTATAGACTGAATTTCAGCAGACTTTAAATGTAATTTGCTGCAGAATACATTACCCAATTAATGCAAGAGATTTGCGAGGTGTCATAAAATTTCTGTATAACATTTCACAGTGTAGAGGGAAGCATCTTTATTATTGCTAACCAAAAAAAAAAAAAAAA
>VZSV01000214.1:363191-376591 GCA_013398735.1 Nothocercus julius | reverse complement strand
AAAAAAAAAAAAAAAAAAAAAAAATCAGAAAATATTTTTTTGGTCCCAACAAGTGTCATAACTAGTTGATAAAGGTAGCACAGTGAGCAGTGTACACCACTAGAATGCAGATTTCTCCTTACAGCTACTCTCCTCCTTTTGCATTCGGATTCAAAAAGCAGTCAAGGCTCTGTGGTATGGAAACCTTTTTGCTCAGATAGTGCATGAAGTATTTGTCAGAACCTCTCTTGAATGTGTGCAGCAGCAGTCTGTGTTGGCTGCAGTTGATGGTGCTGATGTTGGCTGGCACTCAGTCTTTAGAAGAGGGGGTACTTAGGTGGGTGACTGCAGATAGATCTATGCAATCAGTCAGAGTGAACATATTTATGTTAAAAAGGGAGGAAAATACTGTTATTTTTGAAATCCGTCTTGGTGAGCAGAAGGGTAGACTTGAAATAGTGAAAATTGCACTTACTTGAAATGCATAAAGACCATGGAAGGTTCCACTGTTGTTATCCAAGACTAGATATAAGTATCCGCTTATTACCTTCCTACTATTGCACGATACCACTGCAGATGCTTCCAGCTTGTAGCTGGGTAATGGTTGCCCCAAAAGTGAAAATATTTTGCATATAACATGCAGTATCTGTGGTTCCACTGTTTGTGCTTGGAGCTGGTAGGCACAGATACACCCAGATGCAAAAAGGACACATTCAGAGATCAGAACATGTCCTGCTTGAATAGGGTCATTGCTACCTTGTCTAATCCCAATTTTATTTTGTTTGCAGCAATGCTAGTATGTGCCTTGCCTTTTCCTCGGGGAAAGAGCTCATTTGCATCTTGCTGTTGGTATTTCAATATTGCCTTCATTGTGCAGCTCTGCATTGTAACCCACTGCCATCTGGAATTTTTTCTTTCCTGGGAAGCTCCCAGCACAGCGGAGTTAATTAGCTTAAGACCTTGGGGCACATTCTTTGGACTTCTTAAAAAATAAATAATACTATGTCGATTTGTATACATGTGATTGCTGGGGGTGGGGGGAAAGAAAGAAAGAAGAGAATGAGTGAACTGGCACATTTATCTTTTTTTTTCGTTTTCTTCTTAAAGGTCAATTTACTAAAAAAAAGAAAATAATAATAATTTAAGAGAAGTTGGTTTCAGAGCCCTCCACTCCAAATGGATGTGTGTTTTATAGCAGGTGTTTCAGGAATTATTACTAATTGGGAAATTAGAAGCTGTTGCTATAGCAGCATCTTTCTTCCCTAATTGGCTCTGGCATGTTCGATCCAGCCCTAGCTCAGCTAGGCACACAGCTACTCGCTTTAGGCGTGCCGGGCGTTCTGTCAAAATGGGGAGGACTGGAACCCGCCACCTCCGCGTGCCAGCCATAAACCAAGCTCTGTCTGTAGGCACTAACACGCCGTGAGCATGGTGGCCTCAAGCCACCCAACGGGAGGAAATGCTGCAGTCCGAAGGATTGGCTTGCTTAAACACCTTGTTGCCCTCCTTGCGCTTGGAAAGGTCGATGTTGCTATGTAATTTTTTTTTTTTTTTTTTGTGGGTTGTTGGGGATTTTTTCACTTTTTTTTTAAACTACCCATTTTCTATCTTTTTCTTAGTTAGAATCTTTCTTGTCTTCTGAAAAATAAGTTGAAGAACTCAAAAAAAAAAAATCTTTTTTTAGAGGTGTTATACTTTTCATTGCACGTTAATTAAGGGCTAGTGTGTCAAAATACCCAACTTTTGTGAGCCAAAAAATTGTTGATAATTTTTCAATTTCAAGATTCTTAGTAAAAACATTTGATCACATGGGTGTCACTTCCCAAAGGATTTAAATAAGGAAAGGATCTCTCTTTGGAGGTGTATCTTTGAGGCTGTTTATGAAGGGAAAATGAGGATTTGATTGGTAGATGTGACATTAGTTATTACTAATCACACCTGGGCACCCTTCAAAATAGCATTTCTGTTTATTATAATTGTTTTTGTTTGTATTGGTTAGGTTCTTTTAATGGGATGATACATTGACAACAAATACTTAAAGATACAGGTTCTTAGCTAAAATGACAAATACTTACAAAATATTTATGCTGTGGGCACTCTTAAAAGAGACCAAGTTAGAACATGTGGAGTATATTCCAAAGAATATATATACGTATATTTGATCTCCTTCATAAATCAGTTTAGCAGATTGTTAAATCTGGTGATAGAAATGTGCCCCTGCCTCCCAGTTAAGTTCCTGCCTGTGCCCTTCTAGTTCTTGGTGATACCTCCTTTCATACTAAATTAGATGGTCTCCAAAGGGAGAGAGAAAACCCCTGTTAGTCATTATTTTTGTAACTATTACTCTGGGACCGTTTTGTCACTCATCAATAGTTCTTAACAGTGGGCTTCCTTTTTTGACATTTGGAAACTAACTGTATTAGTCTCCAAGCAAAGTCAGTATGTAAAAAGAAAAAAAAAAAAAAAAAAAGAAGTCCTACAAGATAAGAAAAAGTCAACGTGACTGTCATAATGATATGGTAAACAAGCAGATGTTACTGTCACTTTTGTGGGGTATATAAAAACTTCAGTATGGTGTCTAGTCCCTTGTGTGTATGCATATAATTAACACCCACTTGCTCAAAAAAAAAAAGCCTTGTAATATCTTGTTTTGTGTTACAGCTTTGATTTCTGCAATGTTTAACAACTTCTTTTCCCATAATTACTCTTTCTTTTCATATTTAACCTCATCTGGTTTGTGGCAGATCTATACCCATGACTTGGAGAGTTGAGAAGTTGCAATTAGAAAATGAGACACAGCTGGAATGTGTCTCCAGCTGTGCCAAGCTGGGGTAGATGTTTCTGTGAAGCAGCTCTGATCAAATGAGAATTTTTGAGATGCAAACCTCCATATTTCTTTAGAGGTTTGGAGTTCAAAGTAGAGACATCACCTGCTTTGTTGCTAATTGACTTTGCAGCTGTGCTTGTTAGGATGATTTTTATGTACAGCTCCTAACTGATCCATACGCTGTAGCTGAGATCTTCAGCTTGGCATTTTTATCCATTATAATAATGAGTATTGGACTGTACACATTTGACAGGTCTAGATGCTAAAGGATATGGAAAAACCATGAACACATGGTCAGGCTATGGTTTCAATACAGAAATTGTGAAAATTTTTGTTGTTTTAATTTTTCTATTTATTTAAGTGTCTAAGGTTCAACTACCATGACTTTCTTATTTTCCTCTTTTGAAAATAAAAAAGAAAGGTTTTTCTTTTGAAGAGGAAAGAAAAGGCAGCAAAGATAACTATGGGAGGTAAGAAATGAAAACAGTTGATACCAGCACACTTGAAATTCAATTCTGAGAGCCAATCACACTGCCTGTAAAATAAGGAGGAAAATGAGATGCGTCCAGAAGCATATTGCTTTTCTTGTGCAGAAGCATTTTGTGTATGTTTTTATTTTCTTTTCAAGCAAACCTGAATCAAAAAGAACAGTCTTATGTTTGAAATTGGGATGAAATAACAGAGATCTCATCTTGGAAATCTTTCTCATATAGCAGTTTCCTTCAGTTTTATGGTATGGGAGGGCAGCTTGTGTCCAGTCAAATTCTTACTGTTTTATTGAGCAAGGAGGATTTTATTGTGGTATCTTGTTGTCCTGTGAACATTTACCAGTTAGGACCACAAGTCGTAATGCCGTCTCTTAAGAACAACGATTGATCTGATGGAAATTGCTTTCGTTACTGCCTGTCCAGACATTTTGCTGGATTAAACCTGCTTCTTCTAAGAACCATCCCTTTCGTTGACCTTCTGAGCACATTAAGTTCAAGAGGAGGGGATCATACACCTAGTTGAGGGGAAAATGTGCTCTGTGGTGATCTACATTAATAATTTTTTCAGTGAATATATGTCAAGAAAGGGGTAGCGTGTCCCCATGAGGTTAGCTTTGCCTCGATACCATCTTACGTGCAGGGCACTTTGGCCTTGCACTTTGAGGGTTTTAATGACTCTTTCAGGTAGTAGAAATAGTAACAGTGTAATCAATTTAATGAAGTGTCTTAAACATGCCGTATAAAATGATACTGAGCTCAATTAAACAAGACCTTCTTAAATTGTTCTCTGCTTAAATTCAATTCCGTACTAGTTTTGGTTTAGGATTTTGAGTGCCTGGCCTTGGTGTGGGTGGTATTTTAGAGAATAATATTACATTTGTATTTACAAAAGGAGAAAGTGCTTTGGGACATGAAAGATTCCTAGAGATGTTTGTTTAGACCTATAATGCGGTTGGATCCCCACCAGTAGTGTTAATAACATGATGGTTTTTACAAATGCAAAGATAATGAGAGATACAAAATAGAAACATCTTCATCTTTTAAAAATAAAATAAATAAAAAAAAAGGATCTTATCTTGCTAGAATACTTGAGATAGAGATCATTTCAGAAATAGTGTAATGAACTATAGAATTATTTAATGTGGCAAAATAAATGTTGCAGGTCTGCACTTTCTGTATAAGTGAATAGATTTGCAGTTTGCAGTAGGGGAAAAAAATCTAAATTTCACACATGCATTCTTTTTTGGCACATTTTTTTTTCCTTCATTTTAGCATTAAAGTTATTCTTCATGAAAGCACTGGAGTTTTTTTTTTTTTTTTTTTTTAAGAAATAAATGAGCTCTAACAGAAATATATGCTGAAAAGGTAGCAATAAATGTATTCTCCAGCATTAGTTTCTGACTATAAATTAAAATGGGTATGTGAATCCCTAGTGATTCAGTTTTATTTTATACAAACGTTTACTGCAGTATTATTATTCTGATCTAGATATAATCATCCAGTGATCTCTGTTGTTCTGTTTATTGAATTTTTAATTTGGGCCTGGATTAAGTGACAGTTTGTTGATATAGGAGGAGGTACGAGGTGCCTGGCTGAGTCCTTTCCAAAGAGAATGAGTTGGATTCTGTGATTTTTCAGTTAATGACACATACACAAACCTGTAACATATTTATTTTTTTTATGTTACTTTTGTGTCCTTTTGTGTCCTCTGTGTCCTTTGTGTCCCAGGTATTTTGTGTGCATATATATGTAGGTGTGCACATGCAGTCATAGAGAAATGTGTAGGCAAAAGCCACAACAGATAAAAATAGAAAGCAAAAAACTTAAAAACTGCTCTTTTGCATTTTTTTAAGCTATCTGCAATCTCTCATTAACTGTAATATCATCAAAAAGTATTTTGCAAGCACTAAGCAAACCTGTATAAGGCTCCTGTTTTTAATGGGATCTTTAGTGTGTGCGAGCAAAAGTTGAACATGGCTTTGCAGAACGTCATAACATAGCTGTGGAACAGGTACGAGCAGACTGAAAATGGCCACCCACAGGGAGGGGAAAAAAAAAAAAAAAATGTCATTGGCCATAGTGTCTTGGAGGCCTGGAAGTAGTAGTTCAGGAAAGACTTAACTGAGCAAAGCAGTGGCCTTAAAACAACAGTAATAGCCAAATTCGAGTTCTCTGAGGGAAAGTAATACCGTGGGAGGATGAAAAAATCAGGTGGACGGCTCATACAGTACTAAGAAATGACTGTTATGAGTGTGAATGTTTGCAATGTGAGGTTTTTCTCTTCTATGTGCTTTATTATGTTTACAACTACTTCTGGACACAGGAAGAACAGTATTTCAGCAGATGCTGAAACATGCACAAGTTATCGATAGCAGTTTTTTTTTTTTCTCTCTCTCCTAAGCAGTTTGAGCAGATTGTTATTGTTCCTACTGAGGTGCTTCCAAGGAAACATCTGGCTAACAAATGCAAGCTAGCTCACCAGTAACGGGAGTTGGGTTATCTGTTAAAAACAATTACCCGACTGCTGGGCACACACTGCCCTGTAGCTATGCCAGAGGATGGACTTGTGTGGGCATCGTATCTTGAACTGATAGAGTGTGTCTAGTTTGACCTTATCAGGCTGTGCTCCAATCTGTAGTGTGAAAGTACATTTTAGGGTCTTCCACTTGTACATGGAAGCAGCAGATTGCTGAGAAATGGTTGTAAATGTTAATTTTCTGGGAGCTGAAAATGTGCCAAAAGGCTGCTAGTAAAATCCATGCTGATAATTTTAAGATGGAAAGGCTTTCCTTATTGAGCTGTAACTTGAGTTTGGAAGATGAATAGATTTATTTTAATGTGTCTGTAGACTATGTAATGGCATTTACTCTTGAGGCTATTTTTTATTAGTAATTGTGTTCGTTTCTGGTATAGTTTTCAAGAAAAAAATGAAAATAAATATGTATGATCTCTATGCTATCATCTGCATCTGCACATAGGTTTGAATATTTTGGAGTTGTGTGTATGCTACATGTGGATATTTCTGGCTACCATAGAAATAAAGTATCTTTTCTTGTTTCTCGATTTAAGGCCAGACACATTGCAATCTGAAATCTAATAAAGCGAAAAGGCACAAATGATAAGCAGTTTTTCATCAGAGGGATTGTAAAGACAATGTTGGCTGTTATTCAAGTTATATGATGCTATAAAAGAAATTAAGATGCAAACAATTGTTTCTGATTTTTTTTTTGATTTTATGATCTCATCTTTGTAAAAGGAATAAGAATTCCTGTTCTGCTTGTATTCTGTTTTAATGGCTTAATTATCATGTGAAATACTACTACTTTGGATAACATTTTTCATTTGTACTTATGCAACTGGTTATTCATCTAAAAGTAGCAAACTCTTCACCTTTCAGTGTTCAACTAATTATTTCTTCAATCTGTCAGAAGTAATCCTGAAGCATAATTTTATCTATGCAACATGGCTGAGCTCTGTGTACGTAAAAGTGGTCCTAGCAGATAAAATTTAAAATGGGAATTTGGTTAAATGAAAGGCAAGAAGACTAGTAGTTGGTATAGAGCATCCCGTACAAGTAACTTCTGTCTAAAATAAATAAACAATTCTTATCAATAGGTCGTAGCTGAGTTACTGCAATTCATGCAGAGAGCAATGCAGAGTTCTCTTAACAAATATAATCCTATTGGATAAAATCACATTCAAATGGTAAAAATCTAAAAATACCACGAGTGTACTTCGGTCGCAGAGGTGTAGTAGTTGTAGGGAAGTGGTGGGACATGAATGCCAAGGTGGAGAACTGAACAGGAGTCTCATGGTATAAAATCAGTTGATACAAGCTGTTTTCTAAATGCTGCTGGTAGAGGCAGTTCTGATTTAAAGGATGCCACAGGTCATAAAATAGTAATCAGGGCATACTGGAGAGCTAGCTATAGGTCTCAACTCTTGAGGGCTTTGGCAGAACCTTGTGCCCAGAATGGTTGAATGTATGCAGAAAAGTCCAGTGGTGAAGAAGATGTTAAGGAATAACCATCTTCCACCAAACCTGAAATTTTAGAGGAAGGATGTAATGTCTGGTAAAGGTCTGCCTTTTTAGAATACAGGGGCATCATGCTATCTGGAGACATGCTAATGTTATGATACAGAAATTAATTTAAAAAAAAAGAAGTCTGGCAGTGGCACTGTATTAGAGCAGCCTCTATGTGCTCTTCCTGCACAGTGAGCAGCACAGTGCTCTGAATCATCACATTAATATCCTTAACCCACGCGGTGCTGCTTGGTGCAAGAGAAATCTCTCATTTCGACATGTGGCTTTCGGGTGGAGCACTTGATTTGCTTAGGAAGGAGAAATATCCTGCCCTTGTAGGAGAATGAGTCAGTGATCTAACAAATGTCTACTTCTCAGCCACCTTATGCATTAATGGATGTGATGCCATCTCATATTGACAAATAATTGTCCTTCAGTACTCAATGGCTCATGAGGCAATAAAAAGTGTATTGAAATTCAGTTATCAACTTGTCAACAGAGTCTGTCAAATTACTCATGTTGCATCAGTTGAATGTTTCTTATGTGGTAATGATGAAGACTTCAGTGCAGCTTGTCATTTAAGACAGTGCCTTTTATTCTTAGCAGTTCTCTGAAATATTTTGAGGTATCAGTCTCTCTCCTGTGATGAAAAACAGCTATTTGTTTTTTTCTAGGTCAAAGTATTATACAATTCTGTTTAGGGAAAATGTTACCTCCCAGGAAGAGACCTCTGAAAAGATCTCTGTAAAGAGAATTTTTTGTTTGTGATGTTAACTACTTAATAGGTAGGTTTGTGTTCTAACAACAAGCAAAAAAAAAAAAAGTGTTTATTGAAAGAAAAAAAAAAAATCATTTGATGGGTACTGAGCCCTCATTTTCTTCCAGCATTAATTGGTGTGTTGTCAATACACATCTTTGTGGAGCTTCCTCATGGAAAGCAACAGTCTTTAGATATCTTAATATAAATCTATTCAGTCTCTGTATGCAATGGAGTTGGTCACGTGTGAACTTATGACTTGAGAGATGTAGGTGACTTATGCAATTGCTGATGTTTTTACTGAAAAGCTTCACAGAGCAATCTGCTGCAGATGTGGCTATTTTGCTTCAGTGAATGGCTTAGGTGATGCAACCTTTTCATTCAGGCTTTCTTGCTGCTCTTGTCCCCAAATAACGACAGTCACAGCTAGTTACGCTGGCTGAGTTGCAGTTGTTGCTAGAGAAATCGGCAGGAACTGTTTTTGGTAGATGTGTAAAATAAAATAACTGTGGGAACGGATACCTTCGCTGAGTTTGTTTGAGCTTTGAGCAAGTGCTTACTCGGACTTCTGATGGAAACTGTGTTGTACTCGCACCTTGAAAAGATTAAAAATTGATGGTGTTTTCAAGAAGAAACAAATTTTATAATGTTCTGACTGCATTTCTGAAAGCTAGGTGAAAAGCAATTGCAAATGACTGACTGAACAAATATAAAGAGCATGACACTGTATCAGCTTGTTTGGTGCATAAAATCCCCATCCGCTGTAGGGATGTCTTGGGTAATCAAACATTCCTGCATTAAAAATGAGTGAACTTTGCAAGGATAGCTCAGAGGGAGGGAGAAAAGATAAAAGTTTTGTTTTATTTATTTATTTATTGAGAGGAATGGAGGTGTAGTACTGAACTGAGTGGCACGGGAAAGTGTAGAAAAATCTACTTATTCAAAGATTAAATTTAAGAGCTGTCTAGTTTTAAACATTCTCTCCCAAAGGTCTCTGATGACAAGCAGCAAGTGATTGTTCAGTGGTTGGTTATTTGGCGGTTGGTGAAGTGAGCCTTGCTGCACTCCTTAGATTGCATCGGTATTTGGTGGAATATTTGTAATAGCAAGGCTAAAATTCTAAAGAAGCTCTTCCTTGTAAATGAAGTAGAGGCAGATTATTTTAGGTATGTTAAGACAAAAAGGTCTTTAGAACTAATGTAAGTGATTAGAAAAGGTAGGAGATATAGTTGTCATGAAGACTTTTTCCTTTTTTTTTTTTTTTTCTTTTTTTTTTTTCCATCAGTGACAGAATGGATTGTCTGGAATTAGATTTTAAACATAAAATATTAAGCGGCTTTGAGTGGGCATACCCAGAGTTATCAACCCAAGCAAACAAGAAGCTTGTGCACAGTGGTCCTAAGGCTGTGAAATTGCCTCTCTCTGTGCCTTTCATAATGAAGGTTCAGAGGATGCCATTATTAACATGTTTTATTTATCCTCTAAAGCAACTTTAAAATATGTCAAGTGAAGTTCAGTTGCATGCATTTAAAATGCATGTAAATAGGTAACATGGTTAAGGTGTTAGGTGTGGGTTAATGCTTCACAGCTACCACAGTCCTGGGACATGAAAAATGATGCCAAGCAGAACTACAGTTCAAACTGTATACTAGAAGCAGTAGTTTGAGAGAGGTGTGAGAAATCTCTCTGGATTAAAACTGTGCAGTAAAAAGGTAGGGAAGATTTAGTCCTTTAGAAGTATTCGATGAGTGTGCTGACTTTATAAAAGCATTGACATAGTAACAACAAGGCAACTTAGTTCACCTGTGGTGCTTATATGCCTCTACATTATTAATATAAAAGCTTCTGCTTAATTAAGTGCCTACATTCCCAGGAATCTCAGGGCACTTAAAACTTAATACAGTGTTTAGCACTTAGGTTACAAGCCAGTCTCTCCGCCTTTAGGATGAAAAAGTGTTACCGGGCATCGAGAGAAGAATGAGGAAGTGTGAACCACACTCAGAGGGGGAGGAAAAAAAAATAAGAAAAGGAAAGAGAACCAGTTAAATGTGATTAAAACTGTTATTAGGAAAGAAGAGTATGAATATCCTATTGGCGGTCTTTGCCCATGCTCTAGGTTCATCATTTATTAACATGTGTCCTGGGATTGGTCTTTAATGACAAGTGGCTGAGGCTTAGCTGCCGAATTTGGTCAGAGTTATGACACCCCTCAACGTACACTGCCCTGTTATGTCTAATGTGACACTGCTGCAGTATAGACTCAGAAAGAGAAACATTGAGAAATGTTGCTAAAATGAGGTTTCCACAGAGAGTGTCTGCATTTCCCTTGACTTGCTTTTGAGAACGCCATTATCATGGTGCTAGATGTTGCTGCAGACGTATTAAAGATCACATCTCCTTAAAGATCACAGAATCACAGAATGGTTGAGGTTGGAAAGGGACCTTTAGAGATCATCTAGTCGAACCCCCTGCTAAAGCAGGGACTCCCAGAACATGTGGCACAGGGAGATATCCAGAGCACGTGGCACAGGATATGTGTGTCTCCTTTCCACTACAAAGACCATTTGCTTAGAAATATGAGGAGGTAATGCAGTCAAACTCCATTCACATTTTGCTTTTTAAATGATTATTAGACATTAGAAGTACGTTAACTGGTTTCAATATTGATAATAGTATGTAATCATAAATATTAATGAAATTTCTGATTCTTTGGTTGAAGGCATTGAATATTTTGTGATAATTATTTTCTTTTTACTTAGAGAAAAATCGTAGAAAATCATGGGGAAAAGTACTTTGGATGAATTAGCAGTCAGTCAATTACTGTCAGGTCAATTTATTTGGTGATTTTCATTTTTGTGTATTTTTTTCAGATTATCTCAGTGTATTTAAAAGAAGAGTTGAAAATTGTTACCTTTAGAGGAGGGTTTTAGAGCTTTTCTGGAATATATGCCAGGAATTTTCCAGTTCCTAGAAATAAATGGATAGTCTCGATGTGCATTTTAACTTGTATCAGGGATCCATCTTTTGGACATCTTCTCTGAGTGACATGAGGTACCATCTGTGTACCACAGCTCTGCTGGAAATACTGGACTGGGGTTGAGTCTTGTTAATTGTCCCCAACCCATATAACTTCCCAGTCATTTGATTCCTGTTTGCCTTTATGTGTGTAGTTGGTATTTATGAGCTATGACAGGGACCAAACTCTTCCTGCACCATCTCTCCTACCTGTTCAGAATTTAGCTTCAAACACTGCCAGTATCAATGAAGACACTGGTATAATGGAGCCTTTTTGTTTCTGCAGAGGAGTCCATTGCAATATATATATATTCTGTATGTTGTCCTTGCCATCAAATTTAATTTTTGACAAGTGTGAGCATGCCTGTCTAATGGTGATACTTGTTTCTTTCTCTGTCCTCTCTTTCTTTCTTTCTTTCTTTCTCTCTTTCTGGCTCATTGTGTCTGATGATGGGTGGATTTCTCATAAAAGAAAAAAAATATTCTCTAGTATAATTTACGTTTATCTGAAAATAGGAACTATAGTTCTTAGGTAATAACAGACTCTTCTCTCTAAACAGTCTCTATTTTGTTTCACGGCTTTCATTTTCTTCATGTCTTGTCATTTTTTTCATTTGCTGCTGCTGTTATCTGACATCTTTTGCGCCAAAAAAAAAAAAAAATGTGTTTTATTCACAGGGCACAGCATTTGGAAGTGCTCCTATACCTTCTCGCAGGCAATTATGTGAGTCTCTTAAATTCCGCTCTGTGTTGTCGAGATGGCTCTGTGTTCATGTGCTGTAGCATGGCATGCCGAAATAGAGTTACCGCCCCGAGGCCAATATCCAACCGCCGCTGTTGTATATTGCCCGTGATGTGTTGTGTAGCTCGCAGCTTCTATTGACCCCTTCTTTATTTCTCTGTTGTGCTTGTCCAACGCATAATTTGAGGCTGTGCTGTGCACTGAGGAGTTTGAAGAGGGGAAGAAAATACCACGATGACTCGAAGTCTGGGGGCAATGGGAATATCCTCAGATCAGGTCTTTGACATATTAATGAAGAGCATTATTAGCACCAGTGAATATCTTTTTGCTAATCTTCAAATTAATCTGTCTGCTGTGCAAATGAACCTAAAGAATCTGTATGGCAAGAAGTGAAGGAATGAAAAATCAAACAGCATGGTGCAAGGCTGATGTTACTGAGACCAGCTGTATTTCATATAAGACTTTCCTTCTAATTAATTTGAAGAGCAAGCGAGTTTCCTTCCTGTGCTAGGGAGGAAAGGGGGCTTTTATAGAGCGATCTCTTTGATTTTTTTTTCTATAAATCCACTAAAAGTAATGACAATATTATTTCTTTTATATGAAAAGAAAAAAAAATTCCCCCTGCTGTTATCAGAAAACATGTGTGATGTGCTATACAATTTTTTAAAAAGGAGAGAAGCTTAGACTCGAATTGAAGATGATCTCTCTGCTGCTTGAGCATGGTGTGCGTGTGTGTGTATATTTAATTTAGAGATTCTCAGAAAACCATCAGACTTTGAGATGAGCACTTCCTTATATCCCTTGAGTCTATTGCTGTCTCTCTCCTCCTCCCTTGATCGAAATGTCCATCCTAAAGACATTGGTGTGTTCCATACGCATATAATAAGCTGTAGTCCTCTCACCCCTGCACTTTATTATAAATAGTATGCATTGCATGGCACCACTGAGTGTCAAATAGATTCATCATGGTGTAACATTACAGGCTTATTCATGAAATACAGTGCAGTTTAAATAATGCTTCATTGCTGGCAGTCTTATAACATGTTGCTTGCATAAATTCACCAGTGCTGCTCTGTGTATTTATAGGCAAACATACAGCATTTGTCTGTGAATGTGGGTCTTGCAAAAGTAATAAAAATTATAATTTGTGTTTAACTGTCCTTTCTTTGGTGCAATTATGCAAGATGTTCCTATTCTACTGGGAGAAAATATTAAGGTGAAATTCTGTAGTTGTGCTTCCGTAATGCTTGCTTAAATTAGGGTGAAAAAGTATTTTTATTGAATGCATATGTTTATCATTCACAAAAACCTGAGGTTGCTTCTTTTTTTTTTTTTTTTTTAAATCCAAGATGTATTGCATTAGAGTTCACTAAAATGAAAATTCAAACTGATCTCTGTCTTACTTCCATATAAGTTAGTCTGGTCTCCAGGATTAAAAAAAAATCAATGAAGGCTTTGAAAGCATTTATTTGGTAGCATGATTAGCTATAAATAATTAGAAATGTCCATGGAGTCACTGCTGTTTTCTGCTTTTTCTGGGCCCTGCATCACAATAAATGAGGTATCAT
>VZSV01000214.1:321108-358805 GCA_013398735.1 Nothocercus julius | reverse complement strand
ATATTTGTTTCTTAATTCCCTGATTAGAGAACAAGAAGAGGATGTCTCCTGGAAAAGGACTTTTATTGGATTGAGTTCAGAACCCCCTGAGAGGGGAGTTGCACTGAGGGATGTATTTCAATACCTAGGAGCATTGGGGAACCCAGAGGAACTGAATGTGCAGTATGTACTTCATGAGACAGGAGAGCACTTAGGTTGGAGTGTTATCTACACTGGTAAATTAAAAATCTTGGAGAAGGTGGGTTTGCGTAGTGCACATGAATATGGGAGGAGAAACAAAAGGAATATGTTGTTACTGTCTCAGCTATCTTATCCTTGAACACAGAAAAGCCATCATGATTTTTTTAATTAAAAATTTTTGTTGTTGTTCAAAATCTTCATCATTCATCACTGACAGAAATAGTGTAAATAGATGAGATTCACTAAATGAAATAATTCTTGAATTAAAATAATATTTCATTTTAGGCTTAACAAAACATTCCTTTGTGGTTCCTGCTGATCTTTTCCATTGAAACATTAGTGCCCATTATTTACCCAAGTCTATTTTGAGTAGTGAAATTGAAGGTCTGATAAATCACCATCAGGAGTAAACTCAATGATGCATTTATTCTGAATAAATTACCTGTCAAAGTAATCCTATTTCTTGTTAGTGAATTATCTAAAAGCTGACAAAGATTTTTTTTTTATAACTGTTTGTTCTTTGGAGTTTCAATGAATTGTCAGAGTATGCGCACGTTAGCTTATGATGTGGCTGTGGAATACTCTTCCTTGCTGGGTACTTCCCTGCACTGCAGTACTACTCAGTTGCTCCTGTTGCTGGACTTACCTGCAGGGACAAATGTCACTTTCTCCTAGGAACTATCTATTGTGTGGAAAAAGCAATGCACATTTGCAAAGTGCTGTTAGATGTTCCTGGAAAACGCTTTTCCTACTAACGTTCTTAGTTCTTGGATTATTGCGGATATTCTGGTGACTACATAGTTACCAAAGATTTATGTATAGAGCGCATGAGGAAAAGGAGTAGAAATGGCTCATACCAGGTTGACACTCTAACTCATTAATGTGCATAGCAGGGGATATTTCATGTAGCTGAAGCCTGATATTCCAGTGAAGGCCTGAGTGGTGGGGAAGACTGTTGTGGTGGAGAGGAGGAGCGAATGCTCTCGGGTAGAGCTGGAGGCATCGCCAGCTGCAAGGCTCTTGCTGGGAGGACCTTTGAGTGTCAAGGTAGGTCATAGCTTCAGGCCCCAGCCTTTGGGCAGGACTGTGATGGGCTAAAGCAAAGCAGTAGTCTCAGGCAGAATTTAAGCTCAGGAAAATACATAGCCATGTTTTTCTGGTTTAAGTCCATGTAAATTGGCAAAGGAAATGCTTGAGTTTTTCAGGGGTGCTTATTGGCTCCACCCGTGAGAACTGTCAACACACATAATGTGATACAATTTGTTGGAAGTGAACAGTTAGTGTCATGCCAGTTTAAGTAGCAAAATACTTTTTTACGAATATATCAACCCAATTTATTGAAGTTCATTCTCTTTTTATTTATTCTTCTAATAAGCTTTTCCTTTTCATGCACTCACTTCTAACATCCTGAAAGAATGTGCTGCTTTTCTATAGAAGTCAATTGTTGTTGTTGTTTGGTCAGACTGATGGAGATGAAACGCACAGAAGACGACTGTTTTCTGTGGGCTTTGAGTCATCTATTGTTGGGAAATAAATGTGCTGAATGTTTTCTGGAAGCTATTTTAAACGTTCATTATATGAAAATACAGCACAAGTGGGGCTTACTACAAAAACATGTTGAGCCTTTCTGTAAAGTAACAATTCGTGTGTCCTTTCTCTAAAAATGCTAATAATTGTCTTGACTTTATTGTTAAAATGGAATCGTTTGCCTTTTAGGAAGTTGATTTAATATCTCTATATATCTCTAATATCTCTATCATATCTTAATATTTCATCTTTTTTGTTTTAAAGACTACAATTCAAAAGAAAATACTCATATAAGTAAACACTTAAAAAGTAAAATTTAAAGGTAAACTGAAATTTTGTTTTGAAATTAAAAGTTTCAAATTGAAAATCATATCCTTTGTACCAACAGCCCAGCTGAAGAAACCTGTTCTGTGCCGATCTTGTAGTGGAAGAAACTAGTTACGAACAGTGTGAGGTTGAGTAGTGACTGTCATTCCCATGCCACAGCATTGTGCTACCTGTCTCTCAGTAATTTCGGAAGTGTTCTTTCAGGCTCCAGTGCATGAAAGTGCGGACCCTTGGTGACTTGGACTAGAAGCAATGGAATCTCCTTCTTATCTAGTGGAAGAACACAGCATTCTTCAAGATTTACAGGTTGAAACTGTGTCAGCAGAGATCAGCATTTGTTAGGATAGTGAGTAAATGTACAAATCTGGCCTTAGCCCAGCATTCCTTGTTTTTCATTAGTCATCAGATTATCCTTATTGCCTCTGGACTGTTCATGTTGAGTTTTTATATGTAGTTTTTCATCACGTGTTCCTACTTGCTTGTGCATTGACTTCGAATGTAACCTTTTCTGTGCTATATCTCCTATAAGATCAATAGCAATTGTTGTGTGAAAAACCTAACCTCCTTAATTTATTCATACTGCACCTTAAAGAAAAAAAAAAAAAGTGTCAACATGAGCTTGGTCTGTACTTGTGCTCTGTATTTTGTAACTTTAAGTGCTCACAGCCTAGCTATGACAGTGTCTGAAATTTGACTCTGTGCTGCTTGCTTTAAAGATTAAGCCCTGATAGTGATCATCAGCCTGCTGTGATTTTGCTTACTGGGACCTCCAGAAAGATGTTGAAATTTGACTTTTGGTGAGGCGTTTGCTTATCTTGGCTGTGTGCAGCGTATCTGCAGGCATCAGTTTCAGCTGCTTCCTCCCACCTGAAGGATTTAAAAGCAGCACAGTAGCAGTTCTGCCTTCATTAGAAGGGGTCAAGAAGGAGTTTTCCTGGGAAGAGCACACTGGCTGAGACAAAATAAGATTTTTTTTTATAGTTATTATTATTTGATTTCATTCTAGAAGCTAGGATTTTTCAGAAGGAGAAAAGCTAATCGCAAGGTGACGAACTCTGAGTTTTGGGGAAGTCTCTGTGAAGCAGATGAGTCTCTCTGCTCTGTGTGGTAGCCCCCAGCTGTGGTTTCATGGTGCTCCTTGTGCCTGCACACCAATAATACCAGTCTGTGCTTATAAGTAAAATTGCAGCCTTGTCATTTTAGCTTCGGTGACCACACAGCCCTTGGCTGCGTGATGAAGTGCGAGTGCGCAGGGGGCTCAGGGAGGAGGAAGCTCAGCGAGAAGTGCTGCTCCTTCTGGGAAAGCCTTCCTGGGAAATGTCAGAGAATCCAATTTAGTGGTGTGATATGAAAAGCGGTCAAGCTAGGCTTCTGGCACCAGACTGTAAGCACCTGTGGTTTGCCTTTCAGCAGCACTGAACTTTTATAAGCTGTGATTATATTTAATGTATGCTGTCTAGCATCTTTGGACACTTATTCTTTGGATTAAGTAGAAATAGCATTCCAATGTTTGAAGTGCGCAAGATGCTTGTTTTTATGATGTGTTCGTGCCTTTATACAACTGTCTAGTAGACACGTTAGCAAAATAAACTGAGTTAGTTGAAATGAGTTCAAGCAACTGATAGTTATATTGGGAACAAAAATGTACTTCAGCATAACATAAAAGGATATATAAATATTAACAGATATAAAAATCAGCTTAATGTTCAGACACAACTTGAGGCTTTTGAAGGAAGCTTCAAAATGTGCCAAGTTACTCCTTTAGTCACCTTTGCGAAGTGTGTAATCTTTTTTTGGATGGAAATGCACTCCCTTATTTTTCATTATGATATTAAATATTATGCTTGTGGTGTTATAAGTATCTTGGATGTTTTGAAAGAGGCGGTCAAACTCTGCCACAGGCTGAATGCAGAGTTGCATCGGGATATTTTTCAGTTCATTTTGAGTCAGCGCTGAGATAAACCTAAATGTAATTTGTGTGCTAAGTCACATGGAATAAAAGAATAGCATGGAAAACCCTGCAGTATTATTCATCTCAAGGCAAACTGCCACGCCTGGGTTCTCCTCCTTGCCAATGTGTGTTTTATTGCCTTAAGCACAGCTGCCTGGCTACCGATTCCACCCTCGCATTCTTCTAGAGCTGTGATGTGCAAAAGGAAGAGCAGCAGAGAGCTCGCGGGTTCCCTTAATTCCTAATGGGTGAGAATGTCAGGGAACAAAGTTACCCTTCAAATACTTAACTAAGTAATTACAGAATGAGGCGCTATATTGTTGAAGATTTTCTAGTACATGGTTTCAGCTGTTATCTTGGTTTTGAATTATGCAGAAAATCAAGAAAGTGGAATAAGGAGTATTTCTTCATCTTGCATCTTTATTTTGTAACTAACGATTGAAAGACTGTTCTTTCCCTTGCAAAACAACAGACAGAAGGCAATTTAAATACTGTAATTTATCTTTGATGAATGATGTATTTAAAGTAGCTGAAAGCGAATAATTTGAGCATGTAGCAATTAACATTCTGCTCTCACTAAGGGATTCATTTATGCTGACCCTCGCCACCCAGACGCTACTGCTGCAGGTAGGAGGTCTGCTTTTAGCTTCGCTGGTAAAGGACAGATGTCGTGCTGCCCTGGCTTGCTGCCCTGGGTTGACTTAATAGGAAATGCTGAAAGAGTCTACAAAACTGTTGCTACCGTGTCCAAATTTTAGTGGCCAGAAATCTTCCATAGTTATAAGTAAATCTGCAAACTCTCCTTTGGGAAGGTGCCAGAAAATCATGGCTAAATAACATGTCAAGCTTGATCCTTAACCCAAATTACATGAGTTGAACACTGCATGGTTTTATGTAAGCTCTTGCAGTTGTTGCTGGCGTGGGGTCCCTCCCTAGGCATATCCCCTTTTCCCAACCCTCTTTATATTCCTGCCTGTTGGAGAAGAACCAGTGGCACTGGAGGTGCTCTGCCGCGCTTAGCTGGTTTCCTTGGTGGCAGGACGGCTCTTTACATGGTGGTTTTGCCAAGTGTGTGACTTGAAATGGCTGTTTGGCTCCCCTGGACCCTGCATAAATATGTCAAGAAATACCAAGGCAAATTAGTGTTCTTTTTCCCATGGAAACCTGCAGCCAGGAAGCCGTATTTTATATGCATATGTTTTATAGCACCTTACTAAACAACATATGGTGCAATCTGATGTTGGTTGTTCACGGACATCTCTTGGTGAAAGCAGAATTGTGAAGGAAATGAACGTTAATGACAGGTGCCATGGAAATGTGAAGCCTGGAATGGGATATACAGGATGAGGGCCAAGATACCTGCACAGCTTTGGAGCAATAGCTCAATCTCAGCTCTGTGCCAGCGAAAGAGCCCTAGTTTGAAAACAAATTTGCCATGCAGATTTGTCAGTTTTTTAAAAGGTTGGGAGAATAATGAGCTTTATAGGAGGATATTTAAATTTCTGTGTTCATTTCCTGGTGTCATTAACAAATTTTAGACCAGTTTCAAGTTATGTTTGTGCGGGGAAAAAAAGACTCTTGGCATTGTAAAATACTCCCAAGCCTATTTCCTGCCAAGATCACCTGCTGAACTCAAAATCTTGTTTTTGTTAAAGAGCAGTAGCAGCAAATAACTGAATAATGTTGATGTAGGAAGTTACTGACAGCATAAATATCAAAGCTATGACGGTTGGTTTCTTCATAATAGGATCACCTTTTTTGCTACTGACTTTCTAATATAGCTTTGAACTTTCAAGCTTTTTTATGTTTGTTGACTCTTAATCAGGACATATGCCAGATGTTATCTTCGCTGTGCACTTCTGATATTGACTTTACATGAAATGATGTTGCCTTGTAGCATTCAGCTTAATTTTGGAGTGTATTCTAATTCATCTCAGCCATTCAAACTAATGCAGCTCGAGGAAACTACGGCATTTAGATAGTAAAGTAAAAACTAGTGTCTGAGTTAAGTAAAATCAGGAAAATCTAAAAGAAAACACACATTTAAAATCTAAGTGGTGGGTTCTGGACATCTGAAGGCCAAATAGTAAATAATTCCAGCTTAAATACTTGCTTTTTTTTTTTTTTTTTTTTTTTTTTTTGAACCTTTAATTTTTCTGGCTAGACTTTTAAGTGAACGACTAAGTCTGAAAGGGCACTGATGGCTATCGGGAGCCATTTTAAAGCTATTATTGAAGAAAAAATGTATTTACTTTGACATCCACAAGCCAAAGTATGCTTAATAATTGCATTTAAAAGCAACTTACTGCCATGTCATCATGTTGTCGCAGTCGTTTCTTGGCTCCTAGGTTAGCTCTTCGGAGTTATGGAACAAAGAACAAAAAGATTTTTGTAAAAAGCTGTTTCTATTAAGGTATTGTAATAGAAGTGCAATGGTGGGAAATCAGTGGGTGGGTTATGATTGGGATCCGACTACACAGAATGTGGCCATGAAATCAAGTTCAAGTAGAAACTCATTCTTAGAATGGCACAATGGTTACTCTCCACTTGCCTAAATTCTGTTTATATGTCTGAGCTGCTTGTGTGACTGGAAAAAGTTGGCAATCACACCTAATCTACACTAAAATGCTATTAATCCACTGTCTTGATACCTGATGGTCACCGACTGAGTGCCATCCAGCTCTTTTTGGAGCAGCTTTGCAATGTCTTTGTGTCCCGGTGTTTGGCTCTCTTGTTTCTGTAGCACCTGGATGTGCCCCAGCATGGTCACCATCTCCAGGAAGTGTTACTCTGTTGGAACATTTAGTTCAACAGTGCTCGTAAATCACTGCATAAATGTGTCACTTAGCACAAAATAAATATCAATGAAAATATATACTGCTTTTAGAAACATACTGCAATAAGCAATTCTATGGTAAAATAAGCTCTTCTAAATGCTTCAAAGCTCTGTTATTGTAGCTGTTAAAATAACCTGAAATTGGCTTTTGGTTCTTTTTGGCTGTGGTACCAGAACTTTTCATTTAGATTCATAATACAGGTTTATCTGAGCCCTCAGAGTAGTTTTGTTTGAGGTAAAATATTTATTTTGTGATGAAATGCTCCCTTGAAATTGAATTGGAGAAGTCTGGAACAAAATATATGTTCAAACTGTATCCAAGCTGATTTTTCAAGGAGTTCAATTCACTCTGAGCACCAAGAGGTAAAAAAAAAAATAAAATAAAATTGGGCCAGTGACCTCGTAAATGGAAAAGGAAGGAAGGGAAAAATCAGAATGCAAAACCTTCTCTTGGTATTTTGACTATTTGCTTCCCCTTTGTCACCTAACCGGCCTTACCCAAGTACTTTGGAAAGGGCACATAATTGCCACTTTTTCTTGCTTTTGGGTGCAGCTTGACATTAATGTATTTGCAGATATTGCCCATCAGGCCCTAACCATTCTGTATTGGTGACAAAAGCTAGACAGACAGAGCTGGATATCTGTATCCACAGTTTGGAGAAGTGAGTACATATGTTTTGTGGAAAAAAAAGTAAAATAAATCACTAGCTCTCATTTTATTTTCCTTTTTTCTTTTTTGTGGGCATAATAATTTTAGTAAGCTTGGGAAGATGAAATGTGATTAATTAAAATAGAGAATAAGGGGAAGTTAATATCAGTTTACTTTTGTCATTATGCAGACAACTTGGGCGCGTCAATGGTAGTGCTTGAGGGAACGTGAGACACATCAGAAAGGAGCTGTCAGTACCAACACGGTGTTACTTATTGCTGAAATCAAGACAGAATTTCTTGATCAGCTTATTCTTTATTAGAAATGGACCTAGAATTAGCATTTTACATTTCAAAGTTGGAAATGAGATGTGAAACTGTGGTGCCTTGGGGTTTCTTCTTGCTGTTCTCCAGGCAAAAGACCAAATTTAGACACTTTTGATTAGATGAAGGTGGACTATAAGGGAATGTTAAATGCACTGAGCGTAGTCTAAGCTGTCCTCTTTTAGTTAAGATGAGAGGAAGGATGAAAGGTGAAATGCCACCTTGCATTTCCTGTAGGCCAGATGTGACTGGATGTGCTTTGGGCTCCACAGCTGTATTTTCTTAAACTGCTTTTTCCAGACTTCACTTAAATTCCTTTCATTTTTCTTTTTATCAGTTGGCCACAGAGGTTTTAATTTTGCAGTTAATATCGTAAATTTACTATAAACTACAATTTTCCCACAGAGGAAGTCTGGGTGCTTAGTTCTATAACTTTTCCTGAATGCTGAACTGCTTATCCACTGCCATGAATAATTTCAGTATTTCTAAGGGTTTACAATTTCGGTTGTTGTTTATAATCTACATTTTTGTATCTGTTGGTGTCAGACAGCACCTTCAAACTGTGCCCAGTCCTAGAGGAGGCTGAAAAGCGAGGATATGTTTGTATGACTCTTCTTGAAAGTGTCGCCATGAGAAATAATTTAGGCACTTTCCCCACACCCTTATAAATCATTTGGTATAATTGGATGCCATTAAATATTAACCTGTGGTCTTTTCACAGGATGAAAGGGAAGAGAAGAGATCAAAGACCATTTTCATATCCCTAGTGCAGATCTGTGTGAGACAAGGTGTATAATATGTGTGTGTGTGTGGCCAAAGCCCACATATGCAGGTGTATAAGTAATAGTCATTTCACATTCTATAAGATGAAATCTTAAATTAAGCATTACAGATAAAATACTTCTGTAAAGAAGATTTAGGCTTTCAATGAAATGAATATTTCTGCCTATCAGTGAAGTTTAGATAATTCACCCAATGATTCTCTATCATATTACAGTTTTCCTGGACAGACACAGAAACTTTTAGACCAGAGCATTTATTATTCTTAGGGAAGTTTTCTTTCTTTGTGTTGATTTATTCTAAGTTTTGGGTTTATTTTTTTTCCATATATATGTATATATGTTTGTGTGTGTCTATACACTACAGAATGCAGTGGTATATGAAAAAATGAATACATTGCTTATGAAACCCTAATGGGAGTGTATCATACTACACTGGCTATATAGTAGATAGTGTTTGAACTTCTAATGTATTTTAAACGCATAGGTCATCTATAAATTTAATCTGACCATTCTGTGATTATGTGACTGTGTCTTACCCTAAATGGAGTGGCTTGTAGTATATTTAAGGGTGAGTCAAACAAGAGAATCACAGATAGTCCATCATGCTGCATCATCTCCTGACCTTCGTGCATCTTCCTCTTTCAAACTCTGTAATGACCAGTGTACTCCATAGCCGCGTGTTGGTTTATACTTCTCTACTCCCTGCAAAACACAACGAATTAAATAAGTACACATTTATTCAAACATGTGTTTGAATAAATACAGCAGTGCTTTGGCTATTCATCTCTTATGATATGTTTCGTTTGCTTATTTGTTTGGTTTGTTTTTTCCCCTGCTTGTGTCATGTTGGTTTAAACTAGAAACTCCTCGAGGCATGACTAAAAGTGCTATGGCAAGCCAGGAGGTATCCAGGATATTCTGCCATACCGAATCCATAATGTTTTAACTTCTCTTTATTCTGATAAGTAACCAAGCCCCTCATGGCATTCCCTTGGAGAGAGGTGAAAGTGAAGTGGTGTGTCATGAAGGTGATCCTGGAATTATCTGCTTATTAATAGGGAAGCTGTCTGCTTGCAGTCTTTCTTATAATAGCTATAAATGCACAGAAATAGAGGGTATAGGAATAAAGGTAGGTTGAAGTAGCATATTTTATTATTTCTTTAAGCTACAGAAGGATCCTTTGGTTTCCTAAATGTTGCCTTGTAAGAATTCTATTTATCTACATTGATAAAACATCAGTGGCTGAGGAACATCGTTATATATGATGTTTCTTCTGTAATGCAAGAAAATTGTGGGTACTGATATAATACAGTCATTAGATGATACTCGGATAGTGTTACTGAGTGGCTCAACAGCTGCAAAGTCAATGCCAATCGTTTGATCCTGGAGCGAATGCTGTTGATAAACCACTGTGTTCTTCATCTCGACAGCAATACAGATGGACACTATTGATTCTGCTGCTGAAAACAGAAAGATGGTCTCTTGGGGAAACTTGCCCTTTTAAATACCAACCCGAGCATGAAAATTACACCTTTATTTAATAATAGTTTTTGAAGGGAAACAGAGGTTGGTTTTAATTCCCTGTTTGAATCAAGGTCCCATGTCACAGATGGTATCATATCTGGTGAGGTTGTTCTAAGTGTGTGGCAGGTCTTGTTAATAATGAAAAATATTATATGTAGCTATCATGACCAAGTTTATAAATGCTGGAGTTTATTTTATTTTAATATCCTTTTTCAGTGTGATAGGAAAAGTAGGCAAGTTTTGGCATTCATAAGTACTTTTACAGCTCTGAAGTAAATGCAGCAAATTTGAAAACAAAACCTGAATAACTACTGTGAACTTGAAGAACTGCTACTGTGGGTTTATTTAGACAAAGATCATTGCGAGTGAAAAGGTAGCAGGGACTTGGAAAGCAAAGGAGATGCTAATAGCAGAAAGAGATAATAAGGTGTTCAGTGCCTAAGGAAAAGAGATACAAGAAATGATGGCCTGTTAACCAGGAGGTAGGAGAGAGCTCATCATGTTGTTATGCTGCTGTTTGACGCTGTCTTGGGAGCATCTGGGAAGTATTTACTGTAGTGAGGGAGGAGAAGGGTCAGCAAACCCTGTCCGTATTGCTTTGCGCACGCGTGGCCCCATCTAGCTGCGCTTCGGGCTTGGTAGTTCTCATGGGATCGACTTCTGATGAGGAGCTTAGCAGGGAGAGCAGACTGCTCGGGGCCGTGACCCCAAGGATGGGGCATCCCCTAGTGCTGGATGTAAAGGTGTAATCCCTTCCTGGATCGGCGCGAGGGCAGGATGGTTCCTGACCTCCATGGTGTGCAGTCGCTAATCCTGTTAGAGTTAGTACCTGTGTGTTATTTAGGCGACTCTGACAGAAATGCTATCTGCCCCCCGACCCCAGGAGTGCTTTAGTGAGGTGAAGGTAAAGGAATATTGAGAGGTATTTTTGTGTTGATTAGCACAAAGCTACATAGTTTGTGTTTTTAAAAATTGTGAAGATGGCAAAAATACAAAAGGCATCTAGAGTTTATTATATTTTTTCACCACAGACAAATGTTGATATGCAATTCCAGGGACTATATGCCTAGAGGTTCAATAGCTTTAGACCCATTTTATGCTATTTCTGTCAGTACAGATTTCTCAGATGATGAAGGTGCAAGGGCCTCCTTTGCCTGCAAAGGATGCCGCGTGCTAGACTGGATCCTGCTGCTGTCATTCACACTGCTTTCTTTTCAAAGGATGGAGAGATCAGCCCTTTAAAATTATTAAACAATGATGATTTCATATTATCCAGCTTTCAGAGCATTCCCATACAAGTTATTTGGCGGTTTTTGGATGAAGCTCTTTGTTACATTTTAACAGATTTACTATAGGTGGTGGTAGTGTTAAGGGATTAGAAGTACTTCACAGCAAAATGAAGCTCAAGATTTGCAGAGATATGAATAATATGAAACATAAGAAGACGTTGTCTCCTGTCTTTTCAAGTTAACTAAAAGTTTTGTACCTAATTAAACATTTGCTAAGTCTTTATGTAACTATATATGTAATGAAACTGCAGTTTCTTATAGATCTAATGAATTTGTAATGAGTGGCATAGAATCTGACTCTTCAGGGGAAAAAAAGCTTGCGTTACAGACAGATATTTCAGTGAAATAGAAAAAAAATGCTCCGTGTGACACGTGCCAGATGTGCATGACCTTGTCTCCTTTTTACTTTGGAAAGGAAGGACAATGCAGCAAAGTTCATACATATGTTGAAATGATTAAAAGCCTCTTAAATATTTGGATTAGCTGAAGAGAGCTAGAACCATGGTTTTCAGAGCTAGAGTGGTCCAGCACACAGGAGCAGAGAAATTTTATTTTGCTGAAGTCAGTCCCAAAACAAACTATAAAAAGAAGGATATTAAGTTGACTCCCTCATGCACTAGAGTTGCATGAACTGGAGTTTCTGGCCCCACAATATCTAGTGCTTTAGGAAATGGGCGTTTTTATTCTCTTCTCCGTTGCCACGGAGCAATTTGCTGTTTCAGATAGGCTTGAGGGTAGGAAACTATCAGTAATTACAGTTCTAAATACCTATCATTTAAACAAAGTACATGAGCAAATAGAAGCAGTAATAAAGCAGTAATTCCTGAAGCTTTTTCTTTTGGTGCTTCTTTTCATACGTTTTGTAAAATCTGATAATTACAGAAGCTGTGCTCAAGCATAATTAACATTTAGTTTTGGTTCCAGAAATCTGGATCTGTTTCACTAGTGGAATTTAGCCTCTATCAACATTTAATAACTAAGAAATAATATGTTGTTTGTACATTTAATTTCATTATGGTCTAAATAAGAAAGGCAGCAACACGTATCAAGGAATTTTGTTGCAAAGAGCAACAGCAGCAGAAGGATGGGCACTATTGTTGAAAATGGAAACCCCAGCAGTCACCAGGCAGTGTTCAGGGCAGTGCTCAGTGACACCCCAAATGGTTATTAGTTGTCTTGGTGGAGAGTTTCCCTTACTCTATGGATACTCAAGGCAGAGTGCTGAGCTGAAATCTGATTTACCTTAATACTGAAGTATGACAACTTGGGTAAAAGATCTAGCGCTCCTGAAGTCCCATTTTGTTTCTGTTGAGATATTTTCTCGAGTCTTAGGACTAATGATTTCTGTTTCCTAGTAGATTATATTAAGCACTAGAGCATTCGAAAAAGAAAAATTAAGTTAGGATGTATGTGCGGATGTCCGGTCTACTGCAAGTACTGAGGAATATTTTATTAATGATTAGGGAAAAACTGTGGCTGCAGTATATTTGAGATCTCAAGTATATTTGAGATGAATGTGTCACTAACTGTGATGTTTGTTGGTCTGGAATATTTTGTTTGGCCTCCTGCTAAAATATTCAGATGTGTTATGGCAATGGAGCAATGAAACAGTAGCCACTGCAGCTGATGATGCTTCAGGTAGACTGACTGTCCTTTCTACAGTTAATCCTCTGTTCTGCTGTTTCTGTTACCTATTTAATTGTGAGGCCAGTGAAAACCAAGGAGTCTTTTTACCATCATCTTTACAAGAGAGATAAAAGACCAAGACAGAAATATGTTGTTGGTCAAGGTTATTTTTCAGAGTTGTTGGCATTCCACGGCAAAGCCGAGATTAAAGTCTGTGGCTCAGCCTTGTTGTGGGACTTGGGCAATCAGGCTCAGGGTCTCTCTCATTTTTTGTGTGATGCTGCTTGCCTGCACAGGCACTGTTCCATATGGCTAATGCATGAGCCAACACACAGATCTGTCTTTTCCCACTGCTTTGTTTATTTATTGCTAGGAATCAGTCGGCGATAGTTTGTTTTCTCTTTCAGTCCAAGTCAAGTTTAAAAAAAAAACAAACAAAAAAAAAAACTGAGACCACAATTAAATATTAATAGCTCTGAATGCTGTGGATGGTGAAATGATTCATTAGTTTGATTCATTAGTCATCTTGCAAAATGGAGATGTTTATTCATTAGTCACAACTTTATGAATCAATTGTTTAATGGGAAATTAATCTGTTCATTCTCCACCCCCCGCCCTTTGGAAAAACATTTGTTTAACATTGTTTTTTCTTGCTTAGAATGCAAGTCTTAAGTAGAGTCAATTTTAATTCTTTTTTAAGATTTACTAAAAGCAACTGCTTAGTCATGTACAGGGAGAGGGCAGAGTATTTTCACCCATGTGCCCAACAGAAGAATATAGTTAGATTGAAAAATAGAGCTGAATGAAGAGTTCATTCAGTGTGCAAAAATAGCTTTCAGTTCTTTGGCTAAAATACACACATAGAAAACGAGTCACATCAAGAATGCTATTTACACTGTGGGTGTGAGAGACTCAAGTTATTTCGAGCCAAGGATTGTCATAGCACTGACGGTCCATGAGCCTAAGCCTCAGCTTAGCCTCCTAAATGTGGCTTGAACTGATCATCAGGAGTGACTTGGGCAATCTGAAGACGTCCTTTCTCTCAGTCAGGGTTGCTTTCTGCAGGGAGCTTTCTAAGCAAGAGCACGTGAAAGGCTGTAATAAGTTGACTTGTCCTGTGCTCTGTGGGGGGCAAGGTTTTGGTTCTGTGTCTGTTAAGTTTTGCCAACCCAGTAGTTGTTGTTTATTTTCCTAACTAGAGGGAATGGTTTATTCGAGTTTTGTCCTTGTTGCTGTGTGTACTCATTAAAAAAAAAAACATAAACGATATTTTCACAGTGCAAGCACAGCGTTACATTTTATCGCAAACGTGAAAGTACCTGTTTCTGGAGATATTTGCTTGTGTAGTTTCTCAACTGATCTCCAAGGATTTAGATTAAAGTTATCATTGGATGGTTTAATAGGTGTGTGCAACCTGAGCCAGCTCCTATGAAGACTATATCAATAAATTATTATAATTTATAATTTAAAATTATGCCTTTGAAACAAAAAGGGTAAATTTGTAAGTATCTCTAAAGAGACTATATTATGGACAATGTTGTAGATTTATGATTTAGAATTTTGTTTCATCAATAAATTCATAAAAATACAATTCTATGGTGTTCAAACTTAAGACTATTTTATATAATATATAACGTAAAAATCCGCTTCTAAATTAAAAAATGTATGTGAATTTCTTGTTTACTTAAAAATAAATAGATCCATCTGGACTAGTTCTAGAACTCTCAAAACTGACAATTTTTCTTTCTCTGAAATGACTGTGTAATAAGACAACATGCTAGTAGGAAAAAAATAAATGCATACTGTGTAATTGAAAAGACAAGTGATATAAAGTATTTTCTGTAGTCCAGATTCTGTTATTCTTTTGATTTAAAACAGACTTTGTCAAAAAAATAAGGTAGCAGAAGTGAAAATAGGTAGAATATGTTTAAGCGGACCAAGCACATTTAATGCATAAGAGAAGACAAGTGGTTGGATAGGCTAAAAATATTTTCAGACTATAGTTACTGCATTATTTTCTTTCCTTCAATTTATTGCCATAATCTTTAAATTAAGATTTGAAAAGTGTAATTGTGAAATCTTAAGAAAATGTGTCTTTTATTAAATTTTAAATGTACCTTTAAGCAATGCTGGGTTTTGATTCACTGTCTCTTTAAGAATAGTTATATCACAGAATTTTTTTCTTTTGGTATGTGCATTTGCTCATGACGATTGTGTCAAACCAGACAGTCTTGTCAAACAGATCATCTTGGCTATGTCACTGCCTAAGCGTTCGGGCTCCAGTTGTTATCAGAGGAGTGGTGCAAGTGTGAAGGTTTCTGTAGCCTGCTGGAATTGGGAACTTGAACTGGGAGCCAGGGAAGGGGGTTTTGAATACAGTATAATCTGCCTTCTTAATCAGTTGTTAGGGACTGCCTGACACTTGGCAAAGAAGTGTCTAAATGAAAACTTAAACTGGTTACGAGAGTTACTGGTTACGAGGACAGCAGGCAAGGTCCTCGTTTTGAACCATCCTGCAAGATAGAGGTGCGCAATAACCTGGTTTCAGGTTATTCAGCCAGTGTTTACTGTCTCGCTTGTGGCTTTAATTGGCTTCTACAGTAGTGTTGTAAAAGGAAAAAAAGAAAAACAAATGGAAAATACTTTCTTCCACAGTTCCTTTTCCTGATTAACATTTCCAATTCTATCTTTAAAATGGGGCTCATGCCTTCTTTTGGAGGGAAGATTCTGTTCATAAAAATGACCATTTGAAAGCCTAGCAAAAGCATCCAGATTTTGCAGAGCTCTTAGGCTGCCAGTGGGAGTTTCTTTCCTCACATTTCTTGTCTTTAGGGTTGTCTTTCTTACTTGCTAAACTGGCTCTAAACCAGCTGGCTTTGTTATGAGAAGGATTTAGGGTCTAATTTACTACCATCCCAGAGTAGCAAGTCAGCAGCAGATCTAAAAATGTTCTCCATGCAACTCAGGGCTACTAAGAGCAGTATCCTGAATTACACACCCCTGCTCACAAGATAAGCACCAGTTATAGCACTTTCCCTTGCAGTTTTTCCTTGCACCCTGATGCTCGTGGGGATGCTAGGCCACTGTGCTCGTAGGCCCTTGTGCTGGCTCTTGGAGGGGAGCACATGTGAAGGGGTTTGTGCATCCCTCTCCTAGGTGAAGGAGAAACAGATTTTATCCCTCTACCTACAACTGCAAATGCTTTTCCAGTGCTGCTCTCTCCCTATGAAAGTCAGATCAGGTGCTCTCACCAGCGGAGTTAGTGTTGTAAAGAGACATCCCTGGGGCAGTCTGATCTGGATATAATAAGCAATAGAAAAAAAAGGGAGGAGAGCAAAGAGAGATAATAAAAGAACTGCCTCCTAACATTGCCAAGAGATTTGATATTTTCCCTACAAGGAGAAAGGCAGTGTAGGAAAGTTTGTTTGCCTTAGAAAAAGTTAAAAAATACTCTGAAAGAATTATTCTCAAGCAAACAAATACTTCAGCACATTGAAGCTTTCATTTTAGAAGGTTAGATTGCTCCCCATATGAGTCTTTCTTTGATGTGAATGAATCGTTGCACATTTCTTCCAAGGAGGTAGGGAGCTGATTATTATTCCCCCTGCCATCTTTTGTGCTGACTCGGTCTTGCATAGGCTGGAAGAAAGAAGTGGGCTTGCGTTTCGCTGTGGTGGTGGTGATGGTGAACCTGAGAGCCCTTCACATCTGCTGAGCAAATGAGCCTCTCAAAGGAAGGGGCACAGCCTCTGCGCTTTCACAGGGCTTACAGCATGCGGTTTTGTTCCTGTTCACAGGTTTTGTTTCCTGTCACAAACGGCCATTTAGGGGATGGGATGCATCTCCCGAAATTGCCGCAGTCTCATGGAGGCCTTACAAGTTGCAGCAGGAGCTGTTGAAGTTGCGCCGGTGTTCAGGAAAAGGATAATATGATAAGTTAGAGGAAGGCTGCCACTGGAATTGTGTGGGGTTTGGCCCTTCAGTTTCCTGCATGTCCTTGTGTCTTCTCAATCAAAGGGAGGAAGGTGTGTTATGTGAGGTCCTGCCGGGGCTCTACATCTGTTGTGTGTTAGAAATAGCGGCGCTGAGCATGCTCAAAGTTTGCAGTATATTCTGCACGTGCCACAGCTCATAAAACTGTCAGCAGCATTGAGGAGGGAAATGACACGTAGCTCAAACTCTTGGACATTGCCAATTCCCCAGATTTAAATATTGAAAACCTACTGCTAAGCTGTAAGGCTGAATAATTAGCAAGATGGTAGAAATCACAGTGGCCATATTGCCACAATTACATAATTTGTTTTTCAGGAGGAAATGCAGAAAGAAAAACTGGAACAGCACTCAAGCTTTTTGCTCCTAGTTTTTTGGAAATCTGTGCTCCTTATTATGAAATGCAACTTTAGTTCTTAAAAAATTTCTTTGCAAGAAAAATTCTAGGTAGCCTGCAAAAGACATCACAAACCCAAGTTGCTTTTCTTCAAGCTCATAAGGTATTATCTAAAAAAAAAAAAAAAAAAAAAAAAAAAAAAAAAAAAAGTAGAAAAGCACTTGTGCCTGTTGTGGCCTTCTAGGTCAATAAAAACTCTAGTAACTAGTGCTAGTAACACCTCATGCTGTTGTGCCAAAAAGCTTGCACTTTGTCCCATTTAACCAGCTGACATGTTCTTACCTCCACCATTTGGGCCATACTTGTGTAAACTGAATTGACATAACATTTTTTTTTTTTAACCTATATATGTATGGCACTTTTGCTACAGAATAATAGTTTTCAAAGTAATCCTGTTGAATGATTTTTTTGGGTGGTATCTGCAAACAATATCAGTCTTGGTGATAAAGCTGTCAACTTTTCAGCGAATGATTATGATATTTTTCTTGTTTTTGTAGTTGAAAGAGCATAGATGTTTGAGATCTGTAACCATCATTTTTGTATATGATTAACACAAGATCGATGACTAATGTAGCAACAATATCAAAAAATCCTGATAAGTTTTATAATTTAAAAATTATAATTAGGACTTTATGCTGTAGTAAGGATTAATAAATCTAGGATGGGGAAAGCTTTGCAGAAAGGATTATATAAATTAAAACATTCCAAATAGCAACTTCTTTGTTACTTGTCTGACGAGTATCCTCAGAGAGATATGAGATTTTATTTGTGTGCAGTATCTTTTTGTTTACATCTGCTTGCCTCGTTAGCACAGTGCAAAAGCAAGATCTTGTACTAGAGCTGATGAAATAGTTGTTGCAAGCTGAATGTTTAGACACATTGTACAAGTTAAATGTATAAAATGCATCCATTAAGATCCCCTGTGCCCACATTTGTCTTGCAATTCCAGTTAGGCTTTTTTTTTTTTTTTTTTCTTGAACAAACAAAACCCTCAAGGACCAATTCTTCAAGGTGCTGTGAGTATCAAGATGGTTGAACATTCTCTCTTCAGTTGAAGTCACTTGTGTATCCAAGATGCAATTTTCAAGGTTACTTTTTTCTTTTCCTTGTGGTCCTTTCTTCTGGCACCTTTTCTGTTTTGTCTATTTGCTCTCAGTGAGATTGCTTTCCTATAGATTGAAGTTGGGCCCTCCGCGTGCGTTTACATGTAATTTGTAGCTTGTAATGGTCGGCAAGCTTTGATGGGCTTTTGGAAGCTGATAAAAAAGACATTTACATTGCTAGCAAATGGCAGGTCCATACCTAACATTGGGAATTGGAAAAGAGCTGTTCTCGTGCAGCTTGCCCTTCCTCCCCTGAATAGTTAAATAGAAGCCCTAAGGCTGGCACGAGCTGGTGCAGCCTGTGGCGGCTCCCAATGCTGCTCGAGCTTTGGGGAGTCTGAGTGCCTTGCTGCATCTTTACCGATTTTGACAAGCTTTTATTGCTGAAGAGTTATGAAGTGGCTAGAATTTATGAAGTGGCTTCCTAGAATATGCCACATGTGACACTAACGTATTTCTGTAGAAGAAGCATTGAGCAGCGCTTATAGTCAGTGCACAGAGGGTGACGCCTGTACAGGGCTCCCCACGGAGTTCTGCTGGCTGCTTTCTTATCCCTTCTCTTTCAATCCATTTGATTTTTGGTTCTATAACCTTTTAGGTTGTTTTTTTTTTTTTTTTTTTTTTTTTTTTTTTTTTTAAGTCACAACAGTAGCAAGATGGGGCATACCAATGATAGATAGCTGATAGATACCTGAAACCCGGCTCTTGTTTCACAGCATGGTGGCCTGACTGCACTGGTTTGCCTAAACTAAAGGCTGTCTTATGCATTGATTTCTGTGATCCGCAAAGCCTCCCTATTTAGTTCTGCATGAGAATATATAGTTTGAGCTGTCTCAGTCTATACCTGGAATGGCAGGCGGCTACTGCCCTGGGTTGAGGGTTGCAACGTGTTCTGTCCTGACAGTACGTGGAGGGAGAGGAGGAAACATTTTCCAGGTCTTCCTCTGGGCTACCCTGAGCAGTGAAGAACGGGCACAACCTCTGTCAATGAATAGATAGAGATGAAAAGATGTGCTGCTGATTACACATTAATACCTTCCCTAGAGTGTATCCATATGGAAATACATGTCCCCTCGCAGAGGATGGAGGAGAGAGTGGAGTAATGGACAGTTCTCTGATTTATTTGCTAGTCTTATCTTTTTATTAAAAAAAAAAATTAAATTTGAAGTGCTGTTTGTCAAAAAGTCAAACCTAAGAGTGTGTAGGCTGTTGAAATGACAGTGGGTCAACCTGTGGTGGCAATGCCAGCGCAGGCCATGGCGCACTGTCAGGAGAGCCGTGTGATGAGTTGTGACAGAGCTTTGCGTGCCTTCTTGTCACATTCACTGAGCTTGAGCCTTCATTCTGTACTTTCGTTTGTTTGCTTGTTTTTCTGTTTAGGATAAAGATTAAGATATGTTTAAGTTTTCCCTTCTGACCTTAGTAATGTCCAGCTGGTGTTGGAAGGCAGGAGGCTTTATCAGTTAATCTAGGCTTTTGCAGTCAAAGTTTCAGCACAACCTCTGTAACTGAAGCTACTCTTAAGTCTACAAATTTGAATGAAAAGATCAGAAAATTTTGGGGTAGCACAGGAACTTAGCTGCCAAATCTCAGTAGCTCTTTCACCTTGCTCCTTGTGCTTTATGTGACGCTGCACTCGCTTTGAGTTCCTTGCTTCGTGTGTGGCCTGAATTGTGACTTTGTGTGTGCATCTGTGGTTTAGCTTCATGCTTTTATTTTCGGGCTTATTTTCTCTGTAGTTGAAAGCTGTGACGGTGCACTAAGGAGAATGGTAGCAGATGAGATTCAACTCACAGCGATTCCAGTGTTTCACTTTCTTGAACTAGCAATTAGCAATGTAGCAATTGTGCTTTGAAACTAGGATTTCGGTTCATAATCTAATTATTACTGATTTAGAGAGTAATTTAAATTAATTTTAAATAGTATTAATGATTTTGCAGATAAATCAGCCCAATAGCAGGAAAAATGCCTGTTATGTTTCTTCATTAAATGGTTGTTTCTGTTTCTCAGTTTGATTTCTTGGTTTTATTCATTTCTTCTGCTGTTCAAATTACCCTAATAAAATATATGAACCAGAACCCCTAAATAGCAGTTTAATGATAGTTTCCTTTTTTAAAAAAAAAAAAAAAAAGGATAGATACAAATTGAGTTTAGTAAATAGAATTGTTTAATTTTGTATAATGACAATTGCTTATAATTAATTAGTTTTTTTCACTTACATGTCAGTTTAACGGGCACCTTTTGCAGGCTTTACATTTATCTCTAAATTCTAATAGTCTCGTGGTGTTCTTAAAATAATCACAAGGTCTGTGTATACACAAAATGCATGAATTATACATAGAATAACATGGTATACATAGGTGACACCCACATATTAGTGGTAAGGGGATTCTGATTCAAAAAATTGCCCTTTGTATATGAATGTAATTTTTTTTTAAATATTTTCCTCTCTCATGAAAAAAGATCATTCAAAAGATCCAAAGATATAGGAATCAAGTAACTTTTGTGTCTTCAGTACGAAGCAAGCTTTAGCCTAGGCTAATAAATGCAAGGACCTTGTGGAAGTGATTTCATCTCTTACTGTCAGTCCAAAAATGTGATCAAGCACCTCTAGTCATATGGGGCTACCTTCTCCCTGGCTGTCATCTGGCTATTTAATGTTAAAGAAAGGAGAAAAAAGAAAAAAAAAAATTGCAAAAAGGTGCAGTAAGTGACAGTGACAGTTACTTAGAGTACAACTATTTTTCTGTGTCTTTCTCAGGAGGATTTTGAGCCGTGGTAGTATCTTAGAAATTTGTAAGTCCTGTTAATGGAGGCAACTATAACACTGTATAAATGACAGGTTAAAGTTGCTGTCTTAGTGTAGTAAAGTTTATCTGCAGTTGTTGTTTCTTAGGGATGACTACCACTAATGCTGTAAAATAGTTTATTTTTAAATTATTATTATATTTTTGAATGCTAGACAGGGGGCTATGATAAAGGAATAATTTCCTTGAAAATGTAAGATATATTTCATTTTTAATGGATACCAAAACTATGGTTTCTAACGTATCTAAAATGAATTGTGTTTTGTTTGAGATCCCTTCTAGATCCCATTGAAAGAAGCACCAAATTTTAACAGAAAATGAAGTGGTTGCATTTGTTGGAATTTAGCATAAACCTTCCTCCACTGCTAACCAAAATGCTTGAGTCGGCGCTGCGTCTTTTCGCAGTGTGAGATATCACGGCGGGCCGGGTACTCGCTGCCAGGCCGGCTGGTCCCTGGCGGCAGCGCTGCAAGTGGCTGGAGCAGCCCGTGGTGCTGCAGCGGCGGCGCAGGTCACGGCAAACGTTACCTGTCCGGAATGTCGCTCTGTCGCCCCCCGCGTGATAAGCAGAAGGTAAACAAATACCTGAATATGAGAGTGTGCTTGGTGTTTATTTTAGGTTTCAGGAGTGAATTGGAGGGGGCATTTAGTTTTGAGGTTTTCAGTCTGTTGTTTGTCTTGGTTGTGTATGTATTTATGTCATTCTCATTCCTTTTCTTTTTTCTTTTCTTCCATCCATCCATTTTCTCAAATTGCGTTCGTGGTTACAGTGTGTGTAATCGTCACCACCGTGTGAAGGCAGCCCCACGTCACCAGGTACAGCGTCTTATTTCTCTGAAAGCCAGGGTGTGAACTTTCCAACTTTGTCAGTGTTGTGTATCATCTGTGCAAGATTCTTTCAGATTCACATCCCCCCTGCTTTCTTCCTTTCCCACTAGATATGAGCTAATATTCCTACTAAAAAAAAATATTGTCAGTTTTGTTTAGCATTTGATCTGATGCTTTGAAGCACAGAGAGGGCTGGTTGGAGGGAAGGGCTAGCACACGATGCCTCTCTTAGGGACCGGTAGGCAATTGTGCACAGGTTTCTCACAGTCCCAAGGTCATGCCTTGGATCCGTAATTTTTCTAGTGTGTTGTCATTATTCAGTTAGTAATCCTGACCAGTTGATAGTAAAGGGCTGATAATCAGCTCTACTTTTCACCTCTTCAGTGATTAATATGGCGAATAGATATTTTGTTTTTCCTTTTGTTTTATTTCTGTGTATTCAAACTGCTATTCATTGTTATTTTTGTTGGTCTCATATGTTTTTCTGGAATTGGAGGCTAAAAATGCCTTCTCTAAAGAATTTACTGTTTTGTCTGAAGAAAGGAGCAAGATCCTAAAGATGATCCCGTAGATGCAAGTTCTTAGAACTTTTTAATTCGTTTCTGGACATGGCTAGCTTGTAGCATGTCTAGCCAGTTTGCTGCACTTGGCAGAGGAAAACTTTGTTAAAGAGTTGTAAATTAACTGTTGGTGGTCATGGCAGACCATGGATTTAAATGGTCCTGCAACATATTTTATGCACTGTTATTGTACTTGGATATATCAAACACACCGTATATTTCTAAGTGTTTCTCCTTGCACAAGAGTTGAATTTAAATGCAAGTCACCAAATGCATGCCTGGTAAGTATGAATATAAGGCGGTTGATTTGGAGGGTGACCCATATTGTGCCATTTGAGATGCCAGTCCTTTCTGTTTAACTTTTGTTTGCAAACAGATTAGAGTCCTTATAACTCGCAAAAGTAGAGTCTCTGAAAAAAGAGCTCATGAAAAATAGAAGCGTGTTTCTACTGCGTGAGCTGTAGTTTAGACTCTTTAGTCCTCTTGAGGCTCTTCCATTTTTTATCTCCAGTGCATCGGTGACAACCATTTAATAGTATAACCATTTTTCCATATACATATAATCATTTTTTCCATCTAAGTTGCTTTTTGGACAGGTCAGTAGGAGGTGTTTTGTCTTTCTCCTCAAATTTACACTGTAAAATGCTAGTAAATATTGAAAATCAGAAAGGAAGGAAGCAAAGCTTCTCTTGGAAATAATACTTTGCAAAAGCTGGATTTATTTGTACGACTTTTTCTTGTATTAAGGGATAAGCTATAAAGGTGTTAAAGTTGGACCCAGTACCTTGTTCCCAACTTTACACAGGGTTTATCAGGTTGGATGCTTGCAGCTTTTTAGCCTGCAAACCACAAGGTACATTACTGAGAGGTCAAACCTGAATCAACTATGGTTGCTTCCCTGTTGCATTCCAAACTGTATAATTGCATTACTTTAATTGATTTTCCTTACTTAATAGTATAAGTAAAAGATGAGGAATATAAAATAAAATATTATATGGCTCAGTTAAGCCAATGGATAAGGATCAAGGCTCAGTTCTGGTAATCACATGGGATGAGAGCTGTGATACGGTACCTACTGTAGAATCACATTTTGCAAAAGTACAAATGTAATTTGATTTAAAATAATTAAAAATTGATTTTATGTTTGAACAGTGGGTTTCCTAGAAAAGAGCTGGAAACAGCAATATAACTAGCTGTGTGTGTGTGTGTGTGTGTGTATTTGTGTGTGTATATACATATATATGTGTGTGTGTGTGTGTGTATATATATATAGATATATATATATATACACACACATTTATATATATGGAGAGGGAGAAATATCTGATGGATGGGCAAATAGTTAAATGACTGTGAGCTTAGCCCTACCAGTAGGCTAAGTGATTTTGCAACATTCTTGAATTCAAATTAGCAGAGAGACTTCCACATTATTATCAGTATTTGAGTTACAAGATGTATGCAGTATACCTGTCATATATTTAAACAAAGATTTAAATCTGCTTTTAAATTTATGTATTCTCCTTTCACTGAGGTTTGGCAATCTCAAGATCACTCTTGAAGTTCAAGCTGCTCTCTGATTTACAAGGACCATATGATTCTGATAGAAGTTGGAGGGGGGGTTAAGCATGATCTTTGGTCTATTGGTTAAAAATTCAGTATATTTTAGGCATTGAAAATCATTTCTAAAATGAAGATAAGCAATAAAGAAGGATGACAGAAAGAATTGAAAGAAATTGATAGGCCTCTGTTTGGCTTTTGTGGACAGTCAGTGAAGACCAGATTCTCATCTTGTAGCACCACTCATGAGTATGCTAATAAAATCTGCAAAACAGTTCTGTCTAATTTCTGCAATATGCTTTGCTAATGAGAAAGAGGAGGGCAATTTACACAAGTGTGATTATGCTGTATTGATCATGATTTTGCAGCAAGTTTAGAGAAAGAACAGTTGTGTTTATTGTTGTTTAAATCCTGATCCTGACAATTCAAGCCTTCACTGATCGCTTCAGTTGATATTGCATCATTTATCAGAGGTATCCCTTAAACTACCCCTTCTATCTCACAGAAGAGTTTAGGCAAATGCGAGTGCCTTTTTGGATGTAATCAGCCAAAGAACAGTGCATGCAAGTAGTACGGTTTAGAGTTGGTCTGTGCTATTTAATATTTTTTTATTCTATATGTTTCTTCTTTTAAGACCATTTTCTTCAAACATTTCTTGGCAATTGAGTTACCTTGAGATTCCATGGATTGGAGTATTAACATTGAAGTACTTTGTATTTGGATCATTTGTTCTGTAAGTTGTTTTTAAAACATATTCTAAAATTCTTTGTCCTAGAATTGCAGTGCCATGTATTTAATATTGCAATTTTTATCAAGCAATATAATACTGATAGTTCAGGTTAGATACAGATGCTGTTCTGCAGTCAAACTATGAGATTTGAAAATGTTTTTCCCTCTGATCATTAAAAAACTGACAGGATTAAAGCATAGTTTTTCTATGTAGTTGGATTGGGTTTATGTGAAAAACATAATAAAAAAGAGTTTAAGTAGGAGGAGATTTCTGTAATTCCACTCATGAAACAGCTGAAACTACCTACTTTTAACTTTGTCTGAAAGCAAGAAAAGAAATCTCTCTGTAGTTTTATAAAGAAAATACTGCTGGAATTTCACTGAAGATGCGCTTGTGGGTTAGTTTCAAGTGTGCTGAGGGTATGAATATGTAACAGCAGTAAATGCAACTGCTAAATCACAGTGATCAGATGTTGTCTGCCAACAAGTAGTATCTTCTAAAAAGATGAGCTCTTAGCGTCTGGGGAAAGGTGTCTCTGTGCAAGGCTTCAGCTCCTCTGCTCCTCCTCAGGATGTCCTGGCTTTCAGTTGATAAGATGCATTTTAGCATCACAGCAGTGCTGCTGGTGACTGTGGCTTGTAAGATCAGGTCATCATCTGAAGGAGAGGAAGACTGACTGTATTCACAGTCAATGTGAATTAAGCTTTATTTGGGGAAAATGTATTGCCTTTGTATTATATTTAAAAAAAAAAAATTGATTTTTTTTGTACGTAGGCAAGCATTTCATGCAGGAAAACATGTCCTTCTACCAGTTTGGCTAGCCAAGCCTTTTTCTTTTCCTTTAGATATTTTAATGTATTCATCCAGAAAAACAGAACAAAACATGTACAGAAATAATGCAAGGGAGACATATGTCAGCACAGAGGCATATAGCACTTGCTTCACACAAATAACAAATATGTTAGCAGAAACAAACTGAGAAATCAAAAGGAGGAAAGATAAATGTAGTCAAATGCATTAGTCATTAGTTTGCAAAATACGTAGAAAACTGAGAAATTTGACTAAGACATCAATCATGGTGCAAAAAAGTTGTTACTGTTAACTCTGGTAACATGCATAGGAGGAAAAGAGGTTGTAAGGATGAGAGGTGAAGGAGGAAGGTGTGATTAAATGCTGCTGTGAGTCCCACAGAAGGTGTTCCCCATCACAGCATCATCAGGAAGTGTGCGAAGTGCTCAGACCCACTGCCGCACCTGGGGCCCCTCAGCAGCAACTTGGGAGGAGAGCAAGGAAACAAAACTCTTTGAAAAATAACGCCCTGGACAACAACCTTCCCCTCCTCCTCTTCTGGTGTTACAGCAAAACAGTGAGAGGCTCCTGTCATTCTTTCTGAGAGGTGATGGGGCCTTGGCTCTTCCTAGAGAATTTCGGTGCCCTCGGCGGTGCGGGTGGGCTGCGCACTCGCAGTGGTAGCAGCAGCTCAAGAGGCTTAGCCGTCTCCTGCCATAGCAGGCAGGTGATGAAGCATTCCTCTAAGACTGTTACTGCTGTGAAGTACTGAACAAGGAAGACAGATGAAGGGCTATGGTTCTTTCTCTAGGAGCAAGTCTCTGAAAATTAGTTGCCACCCTGTCTGTCATTTCCATGCCTAGGTCTGTTTTGGAGTCTTGGTTGTAGTGAGATGCAAAAGGGGTTGCAGGAGGCCATCAGCTGAAGGAGGAAAGAGGGGGAGCTAAATGAATGCTGTGAGTAAAGGATATTTGTAGACAAAATTCTCTTGTGGAGCAATTTGGGAGAAAAAAGTTTTTGTAACGGAACTTCTTGCATCATACCCTGTTACAAAGCTCATCATCAGATCAGTGACTTTGGTTTATAATGATGGCATTTGGGAGAAGGGGTCATTGCAGCACCAGGTTGCCTCGTTGAATTCAACAACATAAAGATGATTTGTGTATCTGTATACTAATTTCTGACATTGAAACATTATGCAACACCTTAATTATAGAGTGAGGATTTTCCACTTCCTATAAAGGAAATTCCTGAGCTAAAAGAATAGGAGAAGAAAGGGGAAAAAAAAAAAAGGGGGGGGGGGGGGGCAAAAAAATGCAAGAGAAAAAGAGAAAACAAGAACTTGAAAACATAAAGGGAGCTCACAAATGCATCTTTTAATCCTAATTTTAGAGGTCATAATCAGGGTGAACTAGAACATTCAAATAAGAGAGTAAAATTCAGCGTATGACCTGAATCCATGATAATACTATACATACTAAGGGTTTTCTTTCAAATTTTTTTTTTTCCTCTTTCCAGAGCAGAATAATTGAAAAATGAGTTCATGTCTGTCATCTTAGGAAAAGGAGAAGTGGCTTTTAAATAATTCTGCTAATTGGCTTTAAAGAATAGTTGAGGATCATGTTATTGGCCGTAGCACTTTGTGCTTTATCTGGCCAGTGGAAGAAATCTGGAAGTACAAAGAATAATCTGTACACACTTACCCTTTCCAAAGTCACTGTACGTAGGGGCAGATAATACAGCTATGCACTTAGCACTTGCCAGAGTAGAAAATGTAAATCAGCAGGTTTATTCATTTTGATGGGGGGGGAAAAAAAGAGATTCCAGGCAGTTTGCCGTGCTGCAAAAAAAATGCTTTATGGGGATCATCTTTTCACACCAGAAACAACTTGAATAATGCAAGTTGATTTTTAAGTAGCATAGAAGTTTATTTTTGAATATCATATTGCTGTTGTGGTTTGCAGCAGAGCTCTACTGCAAGCGGTAAGAGCGTAGCTCGGGTAGGGACGCGCGCGGCCATCCCCGAAGAGAGCAGTGAGCAGCATCGCGCGTCAGGCCAATGGGAAACGTGCTAAACCAGCTTCCCTGTCAGTGAGAAAAGCAGTGTGCTCTGGCATCTTCAGAGGGGAAATAAAAAATGTTCCTTACATATGGATATAAAAACTTAGGATAAGATTGTGCACACAGCCACTGAGGCATTTCAGTGGGAGAGAATGACAGTCAGATCTAAATGAGAGTTCAGCTGAGCCAAGACGCCAGGATTGAAATAGCAGCGTTGTGACAGCCCTTCAGGCTGCAGTGCCACAACTCCACGGGAACCCATCCCGGTGCTTCTGCTAGTCAAGACGAGCTGTGTGTCCTAGTCAGGGTTCCAGTGCAGTCTTTAGGATGGGACAGCAAATAGAGGAAGGCTAGTATAATTTTTGAGATTTACTGGACTGTGTAGAAGTAGCTTGAAAAGTGTAGATTTTACAAGACATTCAGCAGTATAGAATACAATGGCCATAAGCTGATTATTTCAAATTGTTGGCAACTTTTTAAGCTGTTCAGTCAACCAAGTTCTTAAGAAAATGCACTGAGCTCATAAAAGAGCAGTGACAGCTTTGTTGTTGTTATGCTAGATTTACATTATGTTGATGGTGAAGCAAAATTTGGTGAGGTTCAAAAAGGTAATGTGCAATAAATAGAACAGGGAGGCTATTTGTTAGAAGGATTAGAGAACAGCAGCAGAATCAAACTTTCTGTATGAAGAAAATGTATTATGCACAGCAGGGGTACCAAAGCACTGAGTTTCTCAAATCAATTTTACTATTTCCGATTAGAAAAATGAGTTGAAAGTGTGTTGGAAATGTGAGGTTTTTCTTAGATGCTTAATGGCTTGTTTTGCACAACACACAAAATAATCAAACACACCTATTTGAAATAAGGCTTTGAGGTACACATCAAGGAAAACACATATTGTAGTCTTGTATTGTTTTAACAAAATATTTAGGTGGCCTATGAATATGCCACTGTTAAAATGGGCAATGCAGCAACATAATGATGAGCTGTGTACTAAGGCATTAAGAAATAACCAATAGATATATTGATAAACAGTTAATCAGTCCACATATTGTAAAGCAGGTGAATAGTTTCCCTAAAACTCCATGCTACAGTGCATCATCTTGCACTTCCAATTCATGTTCTGTTTGGAGATCAAAGGTAAGAGCCATATTGCATATGTTAATAACTTAGGAAGTTTTTGTGTGTGTGTGAATGATAAGAGACTATTTTGTAACCAAGATCTGCTTTTTTTGTTCTTTGGAGAAGCTTAGATTTGCAGAGCCTTCCTGGCGGATCTGTTGTCCATGAACTTTGTTCTGAATAAAGCCCTGTTTGACTGTGGTGTTGCCTGTTATGTATTTTAATAAGTGAGATAATCTAAAACCCCAGGCAAAGATTTTATGATAAAGTTACAAAAACAAGGTATTGAAAACTAATATCTAACCTGTTTCTGGTCTGAGGAAAAAAAAGAGAATTCTTTAGTTTTTTGTTCTTATTCTTGGCTCGTTCTACTTGTTTATTTCTTCTTTTGTTTCAAGCTTCTCCTTTGCTGGTATATAAAATAGCAAGAAGTTCTCAATGATTGCAGAATTGCTCAGAGAGTTTCCCAGCCATGTCAGCCTAAACAAATTTTATCCTCTACGTTAGTCTTTTAGTTGCTTTGAGTAGAGGTGCTGTACTGAGCTAATGCACTAAACTTTCATCCCCTGACAACTGAGCTGCGGTGAGTTGCCAGCTTCTTGCTTGTTTTGGGTGAGCACTTACCCTGTCACCAAATTGGTTAAAAAAAAAAAAAAAAAAAAAAAAACTTTGCAGGGAAGAAATGAAAGTCCCATTGCAACAACTACTGGGAAAGCACCACCCAGCTTTTGTGTTAGGACAAAAGTCCTAACAATGAAATTGTGTTTTGGATACAGTGCAGGAGTGTGCAGGAGTTAAGGAGCCCTCTTGAAGCTGGTCTTGATTGCAGCACTCTGAAGACCGTGGTGAGTAGTTAAGTAGCCTTATAGATCAGCCTGTGCTTGGCACTTCAGCACATCAACTGGTTGCAGTGCAAAACTATGAACTTTGATGACACGTCTCATTAAACTTCCAGTAAAACCTCGTTGTTGTCTGTCATGTTGTGACCATGTTATTTACCTAGAATATTATTCAGAAAAGTGATATTAGTTCATTCTATAAAGTTGTATATTTTCTCTGTCCTTTTAAAGCTTTGCCTGCTGCATGGTAAAAATATGATGAGTCATGGAAATTTCAGCTTAAAAATAGACAGTTAAAGCAACTTTAAAGTCAATTACAAAGAAAATAAAAGATTTGTTGTTGAGTAAAACTACAGCATAAAAGATTAAGCTCTGAAAATAAGTTAGTCCATGCAGAGTGTTTATAAAATGTTGTAACTGGAACACTAAATGCAGTGTTGAGAGTTGGTTGGAAGGTTGGATTTTTTCCTGAAACAGTTACTTCCCCTGAAACTTTTCATATTGTGAAGATTTTTCAGTTAAGCGAGGCAAGTTGTATCATCATCTCCCTGGCACTAGTGAATCAATAGTTCTCAATTAGCTCAGCCCTTGCTTCTCGCAGTCTGTTAGTGCCTCTACATGTCTCATCACAGTAATTCTTTGGGGAAACTGAATGGTGAGTTGTTCTTCATCGGCAGTTATTTGCCCCTGGAAGGCAGAAAATCAAGTATTTTGAGGACAGTGGTGATCCTTATGTGAAGTGACCAAAATTCAGAGCTAAGGATCTCTATTCAAGTAGATTCTGAATTGTCAGCTCTCCAATGGAAGACCCATAGTTGTGTGTTGATTTCCAGATATGAAAAAAAAAAAAAAAAATCATGTATAGTAGCAATCCAGCATAAGTGCAGTATTTTATTCAAATAATTTTGACATATTAATTGAATATGAGAAGGCTTATGTGGGTTCAGGCGTTGTCTGACCTTCTTAACTGACCGAATGCCACGAAGACCTTAAGACTTGCTGCTTTGGTATTGTGTGCTCCGGCCAAAGTAAGGTCTGGGATCCCTATCTCGTTTTTATCAAATTGAATTATTAGATGATCTGGTAGTCCCCATGGTTGTTAAGGAGAGTCACACAGCTACAGCCTGTCTGGCCAAGGACCAAGAGCTGAGTCTTTAGCATGGGAATGATGCTCCGGGATACACAGCATCAAGCTTTATACCAGCCGTCTTGTTAGACCTGAGTAACCAAGGGAAAGAATGAGCCATTTCTGAAAAGGTTGAAGCAGGGAAAGATACACCCGGTTTTATCTTTCCTGTATCTTTAGATATCAAGCAGTAGGCTATGCTAGACTCTTTCCAAGACTCTTTCCAAGAGTAGTCTGTCAGTAGTAGTTTGTCATTTTCATTTTGTGGGATGTGCAAAGCTGCAAATTTGATTTACAGTCCTCCTTTATTCACCATCTATGGCCTTGACCTAGTTCCCCATCCAGATTCACTTCAAAAGAAGCCTCTTTTCCCTATCTGATTCAATAGAAGTCCTGCTTGTTTTTTTTTGTTTTGTTTTGTTTTGGTTTTTTTTTGGTAAAAGTAAGGTTTGTTATAAAAAGAACTGTCAAAACAGGAGCTGGAGGACCAGTCTTCCCATTGAACAAGGAGTAGCCCTATCCACTGGGCAAAGCAGCCCTAAGAGGAGCAGTCAGTTATGCATGTTATCTTAGTGATAGCTTGTCTTTTCTTAAAAATGCATATTTACTTATTAATTATATTTGGGTATCTTACACCCATTTACTGAACTTTTCCCTGTTGTCCTTGTGGCTACTTTAGTAGTCTTAATATGGAACTTCCTAGAGGGATGTTTTTCTCCTGTTGTCTTTGAGCTGCTTAACTGGGAGCAGACTCCCTGCCTTCCGCCCCGTGTATGTCCCGTGCGGGTGGGAAGGGCGGCCTTGCTGCCCCTCTGGTGTGGTGAAGAGCAGGAAGCGATTACTCCCGCATCCTTGTTTTGGTTAAGGATTTCTCTCACTCTCTTTTCAGAGACTTGACTGAAGATGTGCACTCCAGTAGAAAACCCACTACCTTGCTTGGGGGAAGGTTTTATTCAAATATAGATCCATATCAATTTCTGTGCTTGCACCAGATCCCTTCATGCAGGCACAGGTTTAGATGCAGCTCAGGGAGTGTGTTATAAGATTCAGACAGCTTTCTTTACTGCATGCGCGTAATTCCACTTAACATATAATGGGAAATATATTTACACATTTTTTACGAGGCTAGGCCTCAACTTCCAAACATTTTGTCACTTACATTTTTATAGAAATGCAAACTGTAACTGTATTTAAACTGCTCTGTTTTGACTTGATTTAAAAAATAGCAGGTGAAGGGTTCTGCTTAGCAGACTATGGAGCCCAGTGACAAAGGCAGATTGTCCAGTGACATGGGCAGTGCTGCAGACCAGCCGGGCCAGGGCACCTCCCTGGAAAACACCCGTCTCGTGGTGCAGCGTGTCCTGCTCCGGAGGCGCCAGCGGCCCGGGCAGCCCTGCCTGGGAGCTGCACCGTCCGTGCGCCCGGCTGCAGCAGCCGCTTCTCGGGTCATGTCAGGCTAAGCTGGGGCGCCTGCCAAGATTTCAGTTCCTTTTCTCTTGGTGTCAGAGAAGGAAGTTTCAGTTTGCTGTGTGATAAATAATGGAGGCTTGAGCTTTATTTGCTTTTCGTATGCATTGGGTCTGTCATAAGTAAGATCTTGTTCAAGTGAAAGCTCCTGCATCATAAAATTTTCCTAGCATCATCACACTGAAATGTGGCAGCAGCACAGATTTGTGCTGCGGGAGGGATTGCCCAAACTTTAGTCTCTAGACCTCTTAACCTGCAGTCATGCTCATCCAGAAATGACAGAGCTGTTATCCAGCTCCTCCCATGGAAGAGATTGAGGAATTAGGTTTTAATTTTGCTGTAAGGCCCAGAAATAACTTCGAGTGTGATTGGGCTTAGTACATCTGATACAAGTTATGTTCTTAGACTGTTACATTTTGAAGAAGCCTGTTTCTGATGTAGGGCTAAAAAGGAAGTGTTTAGCCAGTGTTTAGTTGTCAGGCAGATGGTGTAGCTGGACGGTGCGGGAGGACGTGTGCTGTGTGCCTGCCGGTTAGAAAGGCACCAGGATAGATTCAGAACAAATACCTGCGCTGGGAAATTCTGCTTTACTTACTGCAGGGAGGGAGCAGGGTCGTGTTCACTTCTCCTGTCACCATGTGGCTTCATTTGAGCGATCCTTCACAATTCCGAATGTCTCCATGTTGTCTCCACCGGAGATCTGCAAGTGGCTGTAACAGGCAGACGTGGCTGTGATCAGCAGTTCTTGCAGGTTTAAAGCATTGTGCATAGCAGTTTCTGCATGCTTGATTCCAGTGTCTGAACGTCAGAAGGAGATGTCTTTATCCAAGAATTCAGAAATGTTAGGAGTGGTTACATGTTAACTTTTTTAAAAAGTACATGCAATAAGTTAATTGCAAAAGTACATTTCCTTAGTTTCTGGTAGTTGCTTGCTGGTAAAAAGGCTACTTGCAGTTTCCCACTCGAATATCATCATCATTTTACTATAATTTTGACAGCAGTAAGAATGTTTCTTTTACTCTTGCTATTGCTGTGCTTTTGCAACTAAGTTGTGGTAATAATACGTGATCATGGAGTAAGCCAACAGGTTTTTATTGCTTTTAATGCTTGGTTTATATTTGTATTGCTTTTGTCGAGTGGCTTAATGTGTCAGGAATGTGGCTGGATTTTCTTTCCTTCCCAGCTCTTTGGACTTTCCACCCTAGATATTTTGTAACAAAGAATTTTCTTGTGTCTTTATTCACATTGGGAACATTGACTCAACAGAAAGTAAAACTTTTTGGGGGGTTTGTATCTTGTCACTCTGTTTCAGGTTAGGCAATTTCCTGATAAGTAAATAACAGTCATCACCATAGTAATGCTTGGGCTGCGTATCTCGGGACTGGATCTGAGTTGTTAAATGGCTCTGCTTACTTTTCTTCCGTGAACTTTTAGTCCAAAGACATTTTGCTACTGCTGGCTGGTCTGCAGTCTCTGATAGTGCAGACAACTAAAGATTGCCTCGAAACAGTCACTTCTTTTCAATGTGTCTCAAAAACACATTTGTTGTTGTTGTCACAATTGTCGCATGCTGCTTTTTCTTCCAGATTAAATAAAGTTGGATCTTGTATTGATCTAAAGCTGCAGTGCATGTACTGCCGCTCTGCAAAGTGATGACTTGGTAAAGTGAAGTGTTTTTAAATGCAGTTACTTTGAACTACTCTTTTATTTCACCACAGATTTGAAAATACATTTAGGTTTGTCACACCACCTGTTTGAGCGGCCTCGAGCCGTGATGGGTGACTGCGGATGAGAGGGACTGCAGGAGGGACGATACCCACACCATGCTTCACATTCAGGGAGACGTTTGGATGAAATCCAGTGGCGCCCTCGGGGCAAAGGTGGCAGATGAGAAAGGCTACAGAGAAACTTACTCATGTGGCAGCTCTCTTGGGGGATTGCTTGTCTGTATTTCTGTCTCTTACCATTAGCCCAAGAGAAAAATATTTGCTTTACATCAAATTTTCTCTTTATTCCTAATGCAACTCAGCTGTGGTTGTATTCCAGCCTGATACATTCTCACTGTATTCCCATGTGCCAAAGTCTTGAATGGCCTTAGACCATAGCCTCTGTTAAACCTTAATGAGAAGCAAAACTGGCTTGAATTAACCAGGTCTGAGTGTATCAATATTTTAACAGTGTAATTTATGACTATATGTAAAAAAGAGACTTGTAAATCTGAGGCTTATCCACTGTTGTATAAGGAGGGGAAAAAAAACTCATTAGGCCCTTTTAATGCCTTTCAAGGCTTTCTAAAATTGAGTTCTCCGTTATATTTGCAATCAGAAGGATTTTTATTTTATTTCCATTTCATATCCAGTCTTTGCAAAAAAGCCCTCCAGACCAGTGGGATGAAACTTGGAGGAACCACTGAGCTGTTCTGGAAATTAAGGGCTAAACTGGGTTGCTGCTGTATGTCTGCACAAGGAAGCAGGAGTCTGCAAAGGCGCCCTTTATCCCTGAGTTTTATATGTAATTGTGGAACTTGGCTCTATCTCCTCTACTTAGTGGGCAATATCTGTAGCATAATAATGTAATAACGCTAATCATATTAACTTTATCTTGTGTACATGTGAAAATCACAACTAAACTGCTGATTTAAGGCATATTTTCCCTTCTACCCTCAGTTCCTTGCTCATTATTTGGGACAAATAGCTCACATCTACATAAAGCCAATTGCTGCAGTATATTATAAAGTATAATATATATTTTGGAGTGTTATGTTTAAGCATTTGAAGCATTTAGTTATTGTATATTTTCTTAGAGATAGAACTTACACAGTTTTGAGAGGGTAGTTGAAGTGTTCTGCATTCACACTGGTGTTATTGAAAAGTATTTTTAATGCTCAAGGACATGTCTGCACCCAGAATTGTCCAGAGCACATTAATTAGGTTTACCAGGTATCAAGAAAAAAGTCATCAAAGGATGTAAAAATTAATTCTTGGTTGCTTTTCAGCCAATTATAATTTGCTGTTAAGCAGGATTTTAGAAAAGAGCTCTCCAATAGAAAGCAGCTTTTTTTAAAAAAAAAAAAAAAAAAAAAAAATCATAAACTGCTGAAGTGATACAACATTTAAACAGATTTACCAGACACTCCAAGCTTTAAATGGTGAGTTAGAGCTTTTTGTCATTTCTCGGTTACTACCTTTGTGTTTGCTCATAGAGCCTCTGACCATTTTAGTATTAGTGAAAGCAAAGTAGCCCTGGAAAGGTGCTACTTTTCCTAGTCTGTGGGCTTGCAGATCTGTACTCTGCTGGGAACAAGGCCAACCTTGTGTAATGCTTCTTGAAAAGCAAGTTCCCTATCTGATTTTTCTGGCTGAATCACTATAGAATGGACAGAAGTCTTTTTAAATTTACAGAGCAACTTTGCAGTTTCACACTAACATCTCTGTGCAGTCTTAATTACAAAAAGACAGTTATTCAAAAGTACAGTGGTTGTCAAGCAGCATCTGCAATGCTATTAAAAATGAAAGAGATAAGGCTCGTTATTTTGAGGCACAAATTGAAAATAATTATCAATGGCTATTGCTTTTAAATAACTTTCCTACCATCAGTATTGTGATATAAACCATCTTTTGACAAAGGAGGGATGTGATCTGAGCTCAGGGAAGAAACCTCTCCTCCTGTCTCTGAGTCTGTGAGCAGAGGTTGGTGGAGCTGCTTGTCTCTGAGTTGCTGCAGCAGACACGGGTAGTGAGCTCGGTCCTGTGCACCGGCACCAGAAAAGCCCAGGGTGGGACTTGGCTTTCAAGTCCCTGAGTATCAGTGAACCATTTTTTCAGCTTTAGTTCACAAGCTATTGTTTCTTCTGCCTTAATTCCTGCATTTCAGTGCAAAATCAACTTGTAAAACGTTACAGAGCTTGGCTAAACGCATCCGATCTATTAGCTGGAATCACTACTTCTCTAAATTCCTTTTGGGGCTCAGGAGCTGTAGAACTGCAAATACGCCAGACGTCCCCCCTGCTGTAGGGGCTCTGTTAGAAGCCCGTGTCCTGGGTGTGCCGAGCGCAGGCGCGCGCTGGCCTGGGCTGCTTCTGAGCACCTTGCATGCTGCAACCCCTGCTTCCCAGTTACTGACTGGCCCAGTTTGCAGGAGCTGTTACCTTCTTAAATTGCAAACAAACAGTCCAAGGAGTAAGTGCTAATGGTTTTTCTCTTTATGAGCTGAAAATGTGCTGTGCTGCCAGTTGGTATATTAGAATAATTGATAAGAAAATTGACCATCTGCCAGTGTTATTCAGTGATATTGGTCAGCCATATCAATAAAGTTAAATACTGCTTCCACTTGAAAAGACCGTGTCATTCCCATATAATTAATTTTTTATTGTTTCTGCTGTCTGTATGGTCACACAACTTCTCTTAGAGTTTCTATTAAGAGAGGAAGATCAATTACGTAGTGTAAGGGCTCTTGTTATTAATAAGAGGTAAGAGAAGGTTAATCTGTGAATCTTACATGCTAACAACTATACTGTAGTATCCTGGCTCTCTAGTAGTTTAATTAATAAACATGTATTTGCTCATTTTGTCCGAGTAAGTTTATTGCCTTAATGAAATAGTATTTTATTGATGAATAGAACTCCTCAAACATCCAAACTGATTAATTTCTTAGCTTGAAAATTAAGTGGATTTCTTTAGTGAACAGGTTATTCCAAGGTGAGTTAAATGTTTTTCTTTGTTAATATATTGTCACAGAATTATTTTCCTTGTTTTCTTCTTTCACTTAGCTCTGTGGAATATTGCAGTTGTCAGCTTTCTGAAGTTGCTAAAATTAGGTAGTCTCATTTTACATTTGATATTTTACCTCAGTTGGATCCCTACTACTCAGACATGCTGCACAATCACCAAGAGCTGCAGGGAGTTAGGTGAGTTACTTCTACACAGATTTCTTTTTGCTGCAGATTGCTTTCAAATCTTGATGAAGGATGAAGCTTCAGACCAGCTGAACTCAGTAATACTACATTTGGATGTTTTGCGTGGTGCTTGCCTCTTTTCCATGTCAAAAGAACTCCTTTAAGATAGGGCCAAAACAGAAGTGGGCTTTCGTGTCAAAGCCCTGGAATGTTTCATGAGTCTTTATTTGTACAGGTAAAACACAAGTGCGTGTATTTCTTAATTGTCCCCAAAATACTGAATTTCTTTAATCTATAGTTCAGGTTATTGCAGGTTATTGCTCCTTGTTATTCCTGTTTGTTTGTTTGCTTGTTTTTTGTTTTTGTTTGTTTTTCCATTTTCTCATGTTTGCTTTTGAAGGTGTTAAAAGACT
>VZSV01000214.1:203116-321016 GCA_013398735.1 Nothocercus julius | reverse complement strand
CTCATTTCTGGGAGCACCTGTACAATGTTGAGTTTAATTGGGCTACAGCTGGTGCCACTGATGTGTGGAGGGAGCAGAGCTTTGCAGCCTGCCTGGAAACCTTGACATTATGTGTCACTGTCTGTCTCATAAGCTATTAATGTCCTTATGTAAGCCAGAAGGTGCCCTAATTTTTAAGGAACTAGGTTCTCTGTTGACTAATATAGTTTGAGCAGGAAAGATCAGTGTTAGGATTCTTGTGTGCATTACATAGGAGTGCAAAACATGTTTGCTGAGCACCTACCGAGGAAAACTGCCATTCGGAGAGTCTTAGGGATACAGTAATGAGGAATCTCTGATTAGCATCTTAAAAATGTTGAGGCCAGTCCTCTGAAGAGGAAAAGGAAGTGTGTAGTGAAAAGTGTGATTGGAGGTAAGTGACCCATCTCCTCCCCTAAGGAGATTCTACAGGACTTGTACTTGAGGCAAATTAATTATGACTCTCAATAAAGTTAATGAAAGGAGGAAGTAAGCTGAACTATTCTTTAAACATACTGATCAGAAGTAGGAGGGATTTGGAAAGAATCAGTGTAAGGTTATGGAATGCGTTAAGTTTAGGAACGGTAGCAAATCAAATAATATTGAACTTAAATTTCAAGATTTATTCTGGTTAAGAGCTGAATAAAATTGAGAAAGGAATTAAGGGTATCATCCATTGTGCATAAAAGATGACCTGCTGTTCTTTTTCTTACAGTGTAGTACAATAAGTTTTACATGCACAGTAATATATGTCAGTGCTTGAAGAAATTACAGACACTGGCCTTAGGAATAAATCAAGTTTACCAGCATGCTTTTGTGGTTACATTACAGCAGTTAAAAGTACATGGGACAGGTGAATGTTCCCCCAGCAAGCACGGGGCAAGCGTGGCCTGAGGCAAGAGACGCGATAGAGCCGTGGGTCTGGCCGCCCTCTCCGGCCTGCGCTTTGCTCAGCCTGTGCAGCTGGACTGGTGTCCTGGAGGACCACAGGCGGACTTGGCCACAGGCGCTTTTTGAGGACACACTGCCAAAGGAGCAGCTGCTTCCTGTAGGAGACCTGCCATCTGGAGCTTGGAGAGTGATCGCGTTGATAGACATCGCTGAGAGTGAAGTGGTTGCCACGTCTAATTTTTCTTTTTTTCTTTCTTTTCCTTCCTGAAGAGAGGAGTAAACTTTGTGGAGGGAAGTTAAGAGACTTCTCGCCTCTCCTCTCTGATGTGATAGAGGGTGAAGTTACCTGATTAATTGCTTGGAATTGAGCCCCAAATTACTCAAGTTAGACGAATGTTAGAAGGTGATGAAAGTTAGGAGTTGCAGCAAAGGACTGAGGCTCTGAGCACGGTAGTGTCAGACTGGCAGGCAGAACATGGGCGAGTAGATGCAGTGTGACACAAAGGAAGTGAGCTGATTGTGTTCCAGCTAGAAAGCTATTAAGAAGGATTTTGTTTGCTCTGTGTTTAAAGACTCAAGAGAAGGAACTTGAAATGTGATGAAATCCTCTGTTGAGCTGAAACTGCCAAAGAAAGCAATAAACTTCAGAGTGATTTAGACAGGCTTGCTTTCAGGTTAGATAGATGGATTTTTCAGTTACATGTGGAGAAATACAGAACCCCAACAACATAGGAGGAAGAACATAAAAGGGAAATGTGGGCTTGCTAGCCAGAAGCTGCTAAGTAGTCAGCAGGATGTTATTCAGAGATAGCAGTAGATGCAGTTAGAATCTCTGTGCCAGAGAGCACAGTGTAATGCAGCTCCCTTCGCCTTGTAGGTTTAACTTCTGCTAGAGGATTGCTGGCTCAAAACGGGTCAGCTAGAATAGGTCCTGGACAGATCCATGTCTTCCCAACAAGACAGAGCTGTGTTTGCAATTGTGAATTTGCTGAATCAGGTTTAGAAAGATGTGTGTCCATCGCTGTTTTACTCCTGACTTACTTTACAGCCTTACTTTAAACTTCTGTACCTCTATGTCCCTTCAGTTATGAAATTGGAAGTTATTTAGATAACGGAATAATTGGACCCTAGCCATGACTTACTCAAGTCCTACCAAAATGGGATCCTACCTGCTGCTGCTTGAGACACATAGCTACTACTGTCAGTTACAGAATCTTTCTGTGATACCCAGCTACCTGTTTTAACCATGGTATCAAAGGTGATACAGAATTTGTACCCAAGAAATAATGCTAAGTTTAAGTATAGTGCTGTATTTCATATGGCTTTCGTTTCATGCATAACTCTTATTCTTTGTAATAATAAATAATTGCAAAAATAATATATAAAAATAACAATTGCTGCAGTTAATTCAGTGTAGAAGTACTCTTGAATTACTCTATTCTTTGGAAAAGCTGGCCGTGAACTTCAAAACAAAAGTATTTATCAACTTCAAAACAAAAGAATTTCTTTTATATGAAAGTTATACATATGATATTAGGAAATAAGAATAGACTTCACTGCAACCCTCTTATATATGAGTTTAAAGCTGTAAACAGCCCCTTGTGCTTTTTTGTGGTATGTTGCATGGCATAGGAAAGAGTAGCCAAATGTTGGAGGATGATAACTCACTGGTACAGTAGTGGCCTCATCTGCTGTGTTCATGCTCATTTTTCCTGTGTTTTGAGCAGCAAATCAGAAACTTGGAAAGTCTGTATGCAAGGGAAATTGAAAGGATTTCATTTTAGAAGTTGTGAAATATTACAGCTTCTGGATCTGTCACAAAAATAGCATAGCAATAAAAATAAGTATTTTCAAACTGTACCTTTGCACTCATGTTAACTCAGCATGAAGGAAGTATTGCGTCTTGTAGAATATCAGCTTCCTGTTTTCACTCTTTATTTTCATTATTGTATTTTCAGTGTTAATTCAAGTGGGAGTTGTATTCCATTTGCATTTAGCAGCTAAGTGGCTTGCTTACATTCAGCAAATAATACAACTGTAAAATGAATGTGGTTACAGTTAGTATTGTAAGGGCATTTAGCTTAAACACATCTTTTTTTCTTTTTTCTTTTTTTTTATGTTGAGATTTAAAAGCCTAATGATATGATAGAGTCCACAGTAAGTTCAATTATCTATCAAGCAAGGCTAAACTGTGCTGCCCTCCAGGTCTGATCCAGATAAAACAGAATAGTTCTACTTTGCAGTTCCACACAGTGGGTCAGCACTGCTTCCAACTGCAATACCACCTCTGCTGGGTGGATGTAGGGGTAGATGGAATGGATATGTTACCAAGCCCTACTCACTCGATTTTATTTAATTTCCATTTGCAAAATGGTCAAGTTTTGCGCTATCCTGCTTGTGAAGGAGTCACACTGACAGTGGAATAGTCAGTATTTGTATCCCTGAGAGAAGTTTGTTCTCTACCTGTTGATAGGGTGCAGAGCTAAGATGAATTCGTTGCCTCGGGTATTTAGACAAAACGTGAATATATTGACTAACATGTTGAATTTGTTTCTTAGATTCTCAACACCTCTTTGGAGTGGGTTGCATTCATCCCTCACGGACTTGCTCAGCCTTGTGGTTGCTGACAAATAGCTCTCTCCTTTCTCATCCTTCTAGGCAGCCCAGCTGGAGTGTTTGAATGGCAGTAATCTTTGAAGGTGCTTAATTTTGAACTCAAGAATTTTGGGCCCAAAGATTTTTTTTCTGAGAAAAAATAACCATCACAGAAATAGAAATAGGAATGAAAGCTGGAACCTTTTATTTGTATATTTATTTAGAGAGATGGATGTAGTTCACATTTTCATTTCTCATACTAAGTTTATGTTAGTAACAGTTACTTTACTGCAGTACTGTGATTGCTTGATAAGAAGAATTTTTGCTTTTATCTGTTGTTTTATCAGTTTAGCTCTTCCCTATAAGCTTATACAATAGGGCACTATTTGAGATGTTATCCTATATAAAATCAATAATCCATTAGTGCTATGCATCTCCTGTAAATAGCTTCAGAGTGTCTTTGTTTCAAAATTACTTATAAAAAGCAGGCTTTGTCATGTTCTCATAACGTGCTTTTTGAAGCTTCTGTTTTCTTTTATGTGATCAGCTCACTCCTAGTATTGCAAAATGTCTATTCTTCACTGCAGGTGTTATTTGTTGGTGCTTAAAAGTTCAATGAATAATTCAGCCCCTTTACCCTTCTTGCTTTGCTGCACACCTATTGAGCTCCCAGAGCAGAGTCATATCAATAAGCTCTGACTTGCTTTACAGCTCTAATTTCATGCTTGGCCTTTCTTAAGATACACACAAGCAAAACTAAATAACTGAAAGAAATAAAATATGTATACAAATTGCTTCAGCCGCCCACATGTACGCATAAGAAGCCCTTCCTATCTCTTCTATTTTGGAATAGATTGAATAAAGAAAAGCCTGCATATTTTAGGCAAACCTTGTTGTGTTACAACTATGTCTGTCAGCAGGTAGGTCAGAATTTAAAAATACAATGATGTTTCAAAGCTACTGGTGAGTGTCATAAAGGTTATGGCCATGAGCACGTCACTGCAGATGTACTTATACTCAAGCAAAGGCATATGTTATGATGAGAAATGGAAATATTTAGTCCTTCAGTTAGGAGGCCCAGTTTCTCTGTGTGTACTTGGGTTGATTGCAGTGGGACTACATTTATGGTAAAGCAATCAGGCAAGCAGATAGTTGGTTATTCCTCTAACTTTTCCGCTGTGTGGAAAACCAAGCTTATATGATCTTTATCTGTCAACAGTACTTGCTGCTTGTTCTCTCCAGTTCATGAGAAGCCAACTACACATTGAGTAACAAAAGGGTGAGCAGGAGAAAGGATGTTTTTTAATCTTTGGCTGTTCTGAGTCATTCTCATTGGAAAGCAGAGGACTGTCGTAGTAATGTTGTGAAAAGTGGCTCATCCCTCAGTGTAGTCAAGATAATAAGTCTTAGATTGGAAGGCCAAGATTTATCCACCAATGTCAGACTGTTTTAGGAGCCTGCATCTCATTGCAGTCCATGGGAATAAGAGGTCTAGATTCGATTAAAAGTCTGAAGTTCAATTCTTGTAGAAAGGTGATTGAGAGATTTAACCACAGTCATTTGAAATAATTAATATTTGGAGAGTTAATTGTAGTCAGTGAATAATAACAGGTATTTAATGTAATACTGGGTATTTGACATAATACTGTTTAACCTTGCTTTAATTTGAAGTGTTTATTGAGAGTCATTTTCTGCAAGATTAGAATAAATGAGCAATATGCACAAACACTGGAAGGCATCATCTAAAACCTGATTTTCTGAGATTTCTGCTGTTAATTTTGTTCCAGTGGAGTAATAAGTTGGACTCTCTTGATGCTGAAAATCTTTTGGCATGTAAACTAAAATTTCTGCTTTCACTCGTTCAGTGACTTGTCAGACAAACATTTTGTGGCTGGAGTTATTGAAGAGGAAAAGAGAAGGTCCCTTTCACAAGTGCCATTTGTCTGTGAAAAATAAAATTTAACACAGAAGAAAAAATTAATTGAAATCACTGAAATCATACCTCGAAATGAATAATGTTTTCCCTCTGCGATCAATCTCAAGGGATTTGATTCTCCTAAATAAGCAAAACCTCAAGCTGTAGAACACCTTTTTAAAAAAGTCTGCAGATCAAGTGCGTTGTTTTCTTCGGTGGACTGCTACAAGACTTTGGCTACTGAATTATTTGCTGGATCTGAAGTATGTTTAAAGATAGTTTTTTTTTCCTCCTCTTTCATGGGGGAAAAAGTCTTGCTGATAGAAACTACCAGGGAGAACCTCACAGTTACCATTTGAATGGTAGCAGTGCAAGGGTCTCCCAGTATTCCCCAAGAGAGTTAATTCATAGTGGTTTTTGTGTGTGGAAAGACTCAAGCTGGGTAAGATGAATCTGCTGCAAGTGTGAAACTTAGATATTGACTGTGTTAACCCCCAAAGCTCTATACTCTCATTTAGGAGTAAAGTGTACTTAATCTTCCCGAAGATCATTGTTTGGCTCAGGTTAGCAATTTATCTGCCTGTTGTGATTTTGGTGAGACTGTCATTTGACAATGCTGAGTGTATCTAGCATGCCCGGCTGTGAGCAATTAAACTGATACTTGGATAAAAATCTGAGGTGTATAACGAACGTGGTACTGTGAGGTCATTTAAGGATTTCTCAAGATTTGAGCTTTTTCTCAGATACTATAGACTAAAAATGGGAGGAGGTATTTTCTGATTTTGCATGCAGTTTTTCCCAGAATCTCAGTATCACAGTCTAAATATTGCTGATTCCTATTAGCATGTGTTTGCAGCTTGTCTTAGTAACGTACTGATTTCTGGGCAGGAATACTGGCTATGTGCTAGTCCTTTAGGGCTTTTCATAGTGGAAAAGGTGCATTTGCTGTGATACTCCATGTAACGTCCCAAGAATTTTGAAGCTCCTGTTTATATGGTGTTTCTGAAGCATGTACTGTGGGGCTGGCATATTGGGGGTGGGTGTTTGTTTTCAGTGCATTGTAGTACAAAGTGACATTAGGTATCAGTCACACTACCTAATTATATTCTGCTCAAGCAGAATACAATTTTCATCAAGAAAAATAGATTGTCATCAAGCATGCAAGTTGTTAGGACACAGCAATTCCAAGTTCTAGCAGATGGAAGCCACTATTTTTTTTTTAACTATAAATAGTTCGTTTACTGACATTCATTATTTCTACAGAGGTAGATGAAATAAAGGAAGTAAGTTGATAGAAAGATAAAAAAAGGAAGTTAATTGAAATTTGCCACATTTTTGGTTAGGCTGTTACTGTTTTATTTTTATGCGATTGATCTTTCTAGCCTTTTCAATTTTTAGTGACATCAGTAGAAACATGATGAGTGTTCTTTTGGGTTAAGTCTTTAAAATGATTATTCTACAAATAATGCTAGCTTTTTGGAGAATGGCATTATCATAATGATCTTACTTCAGTTTTCTTTGTCATGTTGTTGACCTGTATAGAGGACGTGCTTTGAAGTCATTGGGAGATACGTGCCTGGAGTAAAAAAGGAAAATGTATGGATATAGCCCTCTTCCTGAGGGATTCTCTTGTCCTCTTTGTCCACAAATTCCACCTGTGTTCTCTTTTTTCTGTATTTTCAGCTTCTTCTGACGTGTCTTTCTCTAAAGCTCCCTGTATTTAGATATGTACAGGTAACTTTCCATAATGCACTCCCCTGGTCTGGCCTTTCTCATGTGTAAATAGGAACAGTGTTTATGTTAAGAATAAACTTTATGCCAGTTTAAGTCTGCCCTAGTGGCCACTTGTCTGTCCATCTATAAAAAATGCAATCATTTTAGACTTAGAATATAATAATTTGCCTTGGGGAGGAGAGAGCATTCAATGATTCAAAAAGAGAATTAATTGGTTGCTGAAACACAGACATCTTTTTTCAGCTCCCAATTTGATTTATACTCTCTGTCTCTCCCTCTCTCTCTATATATATATAATATATATATATACACACTATACAGCCAGCAGGTAATAGTAGTGATAATTTAGGGGAGCTTTTGTTACCGTTGTGCTCCGTTGCTCGTTGTTGGGGTGGTCGCTGGTGGAACTCGCTTGGCTGTGAAACGCTGGCTTGCTTGGAGAGCCGCGTGTTCGTAGGAGGCAGGTGCCGTGGGGTCCCAGCAGCCGCCGGCGCCGCGGGGCAGCCCCGCCGTGCCCACGGGCTCCTCGCCGCTGCCGGTCGCGGTGGTGTCGGCACTGTTGAGAGCCAGAAGCCGTTTTCCATTCAGAAACGAACCTTGAACGTATCATTCTCATCCTAATTTAAGAACGTGAAAAAGTTCTTCAGAAACATGAAGGAGACCGTGTTTGGTTTTGCTATGTTTCCTAGCGCTGAATAAATCTTACTATTTTCAACATAGACATAGCACAAATAAAGTACATGTTTGTAATTCCATAAAGATTTGATCTCTGGTTTCCACCCTGGGATGCTCAAGTCTTATTCAGGCTCAATATCTGCTCCTTTGGGACCAAATCCTCAAGTGCTTTATGAGACTGTAAAGGGTTTTGCTGCACATGAGTATAAAGATCTGATGCTTAGTGCATGTATTCGTTTTGAAATAGCAGCTGCCTGTAACAAACTGCCTGCTAAAGAGCTTGCACACAAATAGGTCTTTTTTTTTTTTTTTTTTTAAACTGTCTTTCATTTTAGAAGCAGCTGTTTTATATAAGGCAAAGCACTAATCGTCCAGTGGCAGAGTCTCACTTGGCTCTGAGGCTCTGAGGAGGTTTCTCATTGATTTATCAGATTCGTACCCTCCATCCCACTCACAAGCTGCTTGCTTCCTGTAGTCATTCGCTGAATAAGTCAAAAATTTATTGTGTCTGTTATCCCATGTAAAGCATACTAGTTTGAAGGTAATCTCCTGATTTAATAGATTTCTGATGAATGCTTGAAAATTTGCTACAGATTCAGTAGAGGTGCTTTACTGATTCAGCTGATGCTTTTACTTAATAGAGTTCTGTAGAGCCAAAAAGAAAAAAGATTTTATAATGGCCACAGAAATGCTGCGTTGTTCACATAGTCCACACTTTCAAATATGAAAGTTGTATTTGTAGCCTTCTGACCTTCCCTGGTAGTCATTTTGTTTTGGAAGGAAGCTATTACCAGGACTCAGTAATCCATATGGACCATAGGAACTGTGTTGCAGTAGTGATATTTGTTTTGATACACGCTGCTTTGTAACATTCACTTCAGAAATGCTGCTTATTTCAAGAGACCCAGTGTAGCGTAGCACAGCATTTTCTAAGTACCTTCTCTTTCTCTGTCAGATGTGTTATTTCCTTTGGCCAACTTCTCTGATGGTAGTGAGTGTAGTGAAGTAAGAATTCTTACATGATGTGTTGAACTGTCCGTGGCATAAGCAATACAGGTAAAAGAAACCAAGCATCCTAAATCAAAACAGTTTTGTTTTTTGTTGTTTTCCCACAGTTGCCAATTTTAATTTAAGTGGTTTAAGCTCCTGCCAAATATCACATTTAGCATCTTGGTCTAGCAATGAGCAAAGTAATTCAGGCTGCAGTGAAGGGCAGACTTTAAAGGTTAACAACTTGTGCATGCATTTTTGATGACAGCTTGGACTGCGATACAATATTCAGAGAAGAGAATTTTTATTAATTGGGGAGATTCATTGACAAGTGAGATGGGATTAAAAAAAATAAAGGTAGATACTATTTTTCTTGCTTTTTCTTCTCTATTATAATTTGTACTGAGCATGATTACGAATAATTCAAGCCAGATCTTTGGATTTGTTCACCAGTGGCCTAAATAAGCTCTTAGTAAAATCACCGTGAATCCTAACTACACCTTTAAGAAAAAGCTACCTCAGCTGCACCCTTGGTCTGTATTTTATTCATTTTTTTTCAGCAAATGGATTTGTTTACTTATTTGTTTTTATTTACTTTAATTGAAACCTTTTAGACTTGGGCATATCAAAAAGTATGTAATAGTAAAGATGCAAAAGACAATTAAAACTTAACATAATATTGTTAAGCCAACTTACTTGAGAGGGAAACATTGCTGTACTCCATTGTCCTTTACCATCAAAGTTATATGTTGTGTCCTTGTTTCCTTCTGAAAGAATTATATGCATTTAGTATCGCAGATATTCTTCTCTGGGGCCGGTGCTGAGTTATTGTGCCAGAAGAAACAGAATTCTTCCTCTTGAACAACCTGGTGTCTTACTGGAAAAAGCAATTGACTGCACTGTTCTTTTTCCAAATAGTAGTGAACTCAAGTACTTCTCCACTCTGAGGGTATTTCTTGCAGCAGTGTCACTCAAACTCATGAGAAAAAATAAGAGAATTTCTAAGCCTAATCATCCCACATTTTCTTCTATTTCAGTTTTTGTAACAGTGATTTTCAAGGAAACTGTAGAAATGTGATGCCTAATTTGGATTTATTTCAAAGAGATCAGGCTGTTTTATTCACCAGGCTTCTCTGAAAATTTAGTCTTTAGGAAGATTTTTTCAAAACCACTTAAGGAACCTGAAGTAGCATTTCTGTTATAATTCATGGACCACAGAATTCGTAAGAAGGAAAATAAATAAAATATAAGCATTTAAGCACATAATTGATTTTTAAAATCCCTTTCCCCACTTTATTTGGGGTACTAGATTAGATTAATAAGCAAATTATAACTTTGGCTTCCTCTGCCGTCTTTGTGATGCTTTAAGCTGTTAATGAAAACCCTGGAGATATCTGATGGTACTTGCTGGTTATGAACTTCAATTTTTTAAAGAGAGAATACAATAATTACTTTTTAGGAAGTTTATAATAATATATTTTTATATAATAATTTATTTGTGATCCCCTTATTCATGCTGAATAGTATCTTGCTTGGAACCAGTCCCAATAAATTTGGTGGCAGTATACCTCAGGAGTAAGCCCAAACTGCCTAGGGATGTCTGATTTTAAAGTGAATGAGGCCAAACGATAGCTGCCTTACAAATCATACAAGTAATAAAAACAGTGCAATCCAAGAAGTCAAAATTAAGAAATGCCATTGGTTTGGCTAATTCTTCAATACTGGACTGTGAGGATCCAGACTTCCCGGTACGAGGGGTTTTTTTGTGTGTGTGCTATATCCCCGGAGGAAGGTGTCTGCGTGCCTGCCTTGGGTTTCAGGTGGCTCATGGGTCCGCCTGTCCCCTGCGGTTGGAGCGAACGTGCGGGAGATGCCCGTGCTGAGCTCTGCTGCCGCCCCGCGAGCCCTCTGCCAGCTCCGCAGGCTTCCCCCGGCCACCTGCCGTGTCTGGGGAGCTGCTCCGCGCTTGCGCCTCCCAGCTGCTCACAGGTTCTTTCTAGAGGTGCTTTGGGATACAGTCAGGCTTGCCAAAAGATGAAACCTTAACATCAGTCAGGGTTTAGAAACAGAGAGGGTGTCTCAGGTGTTTGTGTGTATTGGAGCATCTCTATTTCAAAGCACACAGGATGAGGATGAGGGTGGAGTACTGAACTACAGGGCAGAAAATATCTCGGTATTATTACACAGCATAAGATTGTGCCATCTCATCAGAAAAGAATTATTTCAGCTGAGAACTGAAGGCACTTAGTACTTTGAGAAGAATCCACTTGTTTTCCATTTTCCAAGAAAATGTCACCAGTAGAGAGAGAGAGAGAGAGAGAGAGAGAAAAAAAAAAAGAAAAAAGCTCAGTGTTTAAATAAAACCGCTTTTCTTTAAATAGAGCTTCTAAGATACATTTATTATTCTTCATTCTTCTTTCTGCTTTGCTACTGATAGTGCCCAGAGAGACTCCATGTGTCTTACCCTTCTATAAAATCAGAGCAGTAACATTTAATTGTATAAAAATATTACGAGGAATCAGCCTAAAATAAATATCTTTAAAAAGAGTAAATAATAATATTTCTTCTAAGTGTCTCGGTAAAGCAACAAGCTCAAGTTTCAAGCTGAAATATTTGCTTGCTTCTTTTTTTTCAAAGGCATAGGCCCAGTTAAGCATGTACCAAAGGAAACAATATGGAAGTGATGTTGAAATTTAAAATAATAATGATAACAAAAGTATCTAGGGGTGTGAGTGGAACGAATGGACAAAAGTTGAAATTAATGAAAGCACCGCAGGGCACAAGCGAAGCTGTGTCACCACACTAGGATGTGCTAACGTAAATGCTAAGGCAGCGTGAGTGCAGCAGTGGTAGTTGTGCTAATTGTTTGTGTTTGTGCTTTAATGATGCTAAGAAGAAATTTCTCACTCAAACGCAGCTAACTGACACCTCAGCCAGCATCATATTCTGCTGTGAGCCGAGTGCCTGTGAGCTGTGTCGCTTGCTTTGCGAGCCTTTGAAGCAATGCTAACCTTTGAAATTCCCTTAGGGAAGTGTTATTCTTTTGATTTAAAAGGTATTACAATGGCTCACATGCCAAGTAACATATGCATTAAAGAGAAATTGCTGTAGGCTCACAGTGAAGTTGCATCTTCTACACATTAATAGTTCCAAGTACTTTCCTGAGCATATTTGTGCGCTTTGTTCTTCTTATAGGACTTGCTATTGTCAACTCGCTAGGATTGACGTAACGGGAAGAAGGAAGTTTTAGAGATTAACTTCGCTAGTGAGGAAAAGGTTCTATTTTAAATACCTTTTATTTAAAAATAATACAAGTAACCATCAATGGCACAGTATTATATAGCAATACTAGACCCAAAGGAGTATATGCTTTATTCAGCACAGTGCCATGGAAGAGGATAGTCCTGTCCTAAAAGATCCAGCTCCTCTCCTCTGACAGGCACAACTGTCTCTGGTCATCTAAAAGCGTAAGAGGCTCAAACTACAGCGTACCTCTAGATGAGAGAACAAGATTGCAAATGTCCTGGGCATCTGCAGCGTGGGGATCTGCATTGAGAACTCCCCTATAATCCAGGGGAGTTTATAAAGGCCTAGTGATGCTCCCAAAGCAACAGTAGTGAAGAGCTTTCCTTGCACCAGGATCTTGCATAGAGAGTATTTTCTTGAAAGTTTAAGGCAGTGGTTTTGTTGCTATGCACAGGCAGAACTGTGAACTCTTTTCCCAGTAAATCCAGTGAGTAAATCCAGTGAGTGAAGAACTGAAGCCTGCTTCTTGCAGTTGTAAATTCCCTCTGGTTCCCATGGAGGGGCTTCAGGATATGGGTGGTAGAGGGTACCGAGCCCCCTTGGCCTGTGCAGATTTTTCACTGTGTGTGTGATTTTGACAGTCCGTTTGAAGGGTGAGAAATGGCTCCATATTTGCATTTTTAACATTCATTATGGAGAAGCTAGAGGCCTGTGGTTTTCAATTGCCTTTCTAACAGTGGTCAGATGATGAAGACAATCTGTTTAACAAACTGGCGTATAAGATAGCTTGCTCCTTATGTCACACATTTGCCATTCCATCTGCTGGGTAATAAAGCCAGCAAAAACCCAGCCTGACCAGCCCCTTAGGTGATCTTGTTGATGTCTTCCAAAAAGCACCAGAACCGGCAGCAACAAACTCGTTTAAATTTCTTTAATGAATTTCCTTTCATTTAGTGCTTTCTGCTGTTCTTGATACTACATAATGTAAAGCCATGTGGCATAAATAAGGTCTTTGAAGTAAGCAATACCTCTGATTCTTTGTCCTTTAAGGAAAAAAATACATGAGGTGATGAGAAAATAATGTGCATTACTAATGACTTATAACGGGTTCAATAAGCTAGTGTCTTTTCCCATTTTTTAGTTAGCAATGGTAAAGAAGAGTCACACCCATAGTATGAGGAGCAGATTCCTGTGACGCCAGCATAAGCGATAATGGCCAGACGAATGGAAATTTGTTCCATGCAATTGAACAAAATATAGAAAAATACAATAGCAAATAAGCAAAGCACCAATTTGCCAAAACAGGTCTTTTACAGGCATTTTGCATCTAATGAAGGTGAAAAACTTTGGCAAGAATTGATTTGAATGCGTTTTTCTCACAAAGCAAACAAACAGAAAACTACTTGGTACGCTACTGTAAAAGTGACATTTAATGTTGGGGTGCTTCAGAGCTTCCTTGAAATAATTAAGCTAACATTAAGAGTTTTCCACTACAGATAGTATTGTTGAGTACGAAAATACTGATAAGGTTATTTCAAAATCAGTCAATATTGGATCCATCATGGTGTTCAGCACTGAATTTAAACTTTTTTATATTCAGTATTCATCTTGCAATTATTTAGGGGAAAGAAAAAAAAAATTGTTGTGAAATGATAAGAAGGCAGAAACTGGTAAGTCCTCAGTGGAGATGCTGTTCTTTGGAGGGGCATCTGTGCATGATCTTGCCCGCAGGCTCTGCCCCTGTCTCAGGGGTGCAGGTTGGTTAGGGGAATTTACTCGTCTGTGCATCTCCCTCTAGTTTTTAAAGACAAGCCACCCTCCCACCCCCCTTGCCCTTTTTTTAAAGTATATGTAGATTTGGACTCTACCTCTTGTTCTTAGTGCACATCTAAATATGATACTGTTTCACTAGCTCAACTTTTACTGCATGAGAGTAAATACATTAATACTTGAGCCAAGATGTATCCTCTGACAAGCACAATTGTGCAACATATGTTAGCCACTCAAATCTCAGTGCCATGAAGACCCCTTAAGAGCTTGGAGAAAATAGGCACTGTCAAATTAAGAAGCACTGTAATTTCCTTCTGTTGAAGCAAAGGGATTTCATGTGACTGTCCTCCTAAACTGTTAGGTTGGTAATGAGCTTGGTCTTTTTTTTTTTTTTTTTTTTTTGTTCTTGTCATTACTGTTTTTGGTTTTTGTCAGTTCTTGCAGAGTTCCTGAAATGAAGAGCTCCTTCTCTGTCCCTAAAACTCTTGAAACCTCTTCTCTCTCCAAGAGAGCATGTTTTGCTAAAACAGAATATAAATATGGATAGACACTGTTGTGAAGAACGCAGTATAGGAGTACATATAACACAACCAAGGGCTGCTGCTGTTGGGGGCACTCAGGACACAGGATACACTGAGTACAGGCTGGTAAAAAAGATTTTATATCTGGTACTCTTTTTTTGATACTCATTACTCAACACAGTATGTCATGCCCAGTGTTAAAAAGTTGTACCCCGTTAGTTTTTGCATTTAATTTCTGGTGTTTTTGTTTGTTTGTTTTGTTTTTTTCTTAAAATGAAATCCAGATGCCGACCTATATATAGACTTAGATAAAGGAGACTGTATGGAGGCATGTGGAGAAAGAAAGGGAGGAAGCAATAGGGTCTGCTGCTCATCCAGATCTTCTTAGGGGATCTGAAAGTAGCTAGTTTAGGGATTTATCTCAAATGAACTCTAGATTTTTTTTTTTCTTGCACTTGCTCTGCAGTCTATCTAGTCCTAGTTTCTGGAGCTGCTCTCATTGGCATGTTATGCTAACCTCATATAACAACAGGCTCTTGTTTGCTGGGTAAATGATTCTTTATGTGTTATTGCTAAGGTCATATAAAGATCAGCATGTGCAGTACTGACACAGAAACTGTTTCCTAGGTTCAGCATGCAGTGACCAGGCTGTAAGTAGCTCCCTTGTTCATAAACTCCTAGTATTGATCACAGCCAAACTGAATTTTCTAGAGTCCTATGCTGATCAATACACTGTGAAAATGATTTTTTTATTCTTCATGTGCAAAGTATAAATGAAGAGCCAAAATCACTTTCTGAATCTCCTGAATTACTCTATTTCATGACAGAATTAAAGTATTTGCTCCAAACTTTCATATTTTTGTGCATTGCACGGTTTGGCTGTTTGAAGGCTTCATGCAGGTCAGAGGACTTAGAAGAATGCTGATAAGAAGAGATACAAGCATTTTATATAAAATATAGCTAAATATAGACAAATTCCGAGATGGGAAATGTGATGTCATACCACAATACTCCATAGGTAACGCACTTGGAAAAATACTTTTTTGCACAGTGTTTTCCCCAATTGTTTACAGTGGCTTCCTCCTGGTTATGGAGACGTATGGAATGGTGAAGGTAGGCGGTGCTGGAGGGATGCATTGCTCAGCATTTCCTTGGGGAAGATGGCAGTGTCTGGAGCACCGTCCTGCTGCAGGAGGCCCAGCATGGACAGTGCTCTCCTAGGAGCCGCCCTGCTGTACAACATGTGTGTGTGTAGTAGGGAGGATGTAGATACTCTCCCTGCACATCCCTCACTGACATCTCTTAACAGAGATGCATGAGTACTTTCATTTTCCTCGTTAAAAATGAATAGCAATAGCAGATTTTCTAGAAATCAAATTGAATTAAATCAAAATGAATTTTGGGGGATGGAGAACTAGGAACTGCAGAGCCCAGTGTGTACCACAGTGGGGTTTCCCTTTAAACTGTTCTTAAAAACAAGTTTGATAAATAGCGCTTTGATTTGAGAAAAAAGCTGGCGAGGAATAGGCTGGTACATTGGGAGGAATCAGAAGAGCGACGTGAAGGTGAAACACTATATTGTTCATTATTTTACAAAATGAGGATTGTGTGGGATTTTTTCTTGCTCAGATGTCTTTTCCTCTGGGAGATTATTTACAGTCTCCGGTGTGTGCACACACGTGTGCCTGTGTGCGCCTCTGTGCCCCTGCTGCTCGGGTGCCCCTCCGGTCGCTCTGCAGGGCCACGTCGGTGGCGCCGCCCCAGGAGGGGCTGCGTGGCCTCGGGTGCCGCCCGCGGAGCAGGGCCGGTGTTCCCCCTGCCCTTCCGATGGAGGGCACAGGGGGAGGCTTCTGTGCTGAGAAGTCTAGCTGGGTTTTATCCAGTGAAAATGGATGTTTTTCCTCTTTTTTATTTTTTTTTTTTTTCAAAAAAAAAAAAGAAAAAAGAAAAATTTAACGTTTGGGTCAGACTTTCAAGCTAGTCACATGCTCTCAGTTCAGGCAATGCTTAGCACAGGGTACAAGATTCACTTTTCTTCCCTGACTGAACAGATTTGAACTCAAAACTTCCATCTCCCGTGTTACCTATGGAGACATAGCACATTATAGAGTGACTTAATTTCAGTCTCTTCCGCTGGTTCTTTATTGCAGTTTGTTTCCAAAACACTTTTTATCATTGAGATAGCAAAAGGAGGGTGTGTAGGGTCACTGTGATCACTTGGGAAGTACTGTCTGCACTTCAGTCCCAAGCATGCAGGAGCACCTGCATGAGGCCTCTTCCAGAATGGTGTCTAGCTCCATGCTCAGGACTTTTATACAGTTACACAGTGTTCAATATTTTCCATTGTATTTATGGCTCGATTTATCAGAATATGTAGTTAAATTCTTGATGTGTTATGAAATTATCCTGTAGAACTGAAGAAGCTCAGATTTGCTAGTATAAGTTTAACTAGGTAGAAAAAAAAGAAATCAAAGTGAAGGGTGACAGGGTTTTGACAGCTTTTGTGGTACATCGTTTAAAAGAAATATTTAAAGAGTTTTCTCTCAAAAATATTTTAACTTACTTCAGAATGTTTGAATGCTTCATATTCCTCAACCTTAGTGTTTCTTTTTCTTATTATAGTTATTTGTTACTTGAGAAGCTGTGCAACCTTCCGTATCCTCCATAGCAACCTGGAGAGAAATGGCTTTGTTGTGTTAGACCTTTGCCTTCCTGGAAGAGAGACTGGCCCTAGCCATTCATCCACATGTAACACACGTGTGCCTGTGTCCCTTCTCACTTTGCACAGCTTTCTTGAGTTCAGCTGCATTAAGATTTCAGTCATATACAGGAATACATTATATGTAATATATAGAATAATGTACATGATAACCATATAAGCTTCTTTTATGCCAGAAAAGATTTCTTTTCCTAATCCAGGGATGATTCTGAGCTTTTCCACATCCATTTCAGTCTCTTCATCGGTGGTTGAAAACTGATCCATATTAACTCTTAGTAGTGTTTATGCAAGGATCACAGTCAGTACTTGCTGTGCAAGGACGGCTGCTGACCTTAAGATTTAATCTTCATCTACAGTCCTTGGATACTTGGCGTTCACGTTACTCGTGACCGCAGTCTTTGCAAAGTCATCCAAATCATATTTATGGAACTTTTATGTGCTGTGGTGTACTGACAGTTTTATGGGTGAAATTAATTGAAGCATCTAAAGATAAGTTTGTTACTTTCTTCGCTTTCCCCCACCCTGTTGTAATTAATGGACTTTTTTTTTTTTTTTTAAACAGCAGGCTGACTTAATTTTGATGATGTTTCTTCTGCACAAGCTTTAATTATGTTTTATAATATATGATACATTATTATTCCTCCTTCCTTGTGCTAACAGGGTGATAATCTGGGAAATGGTATTTCTCTGTAGGCTTGTACAGATGAAGAGTGATGAACAATATATACAAACTAGCTGCTTTTCTCTTAAAAAAGAACCGATTAGGTGCAATCCTGGTTTCACGAAAGCCAACAGTGCAGGGGTGAGTTTGCCACAGAGCACAGCAGGGCCAGTGTTCATAACCTGCTTTCAGGTTGTATTAGGTCAGGCAAAGATCCCAGGTACAAAAGATCATTTTGTACCAGGATATAAGGCCAGATTTTGCCCCAAGGCATCCATCCCCTTGGCTTTAGCAGTATTCCCAGGCTTTATATCCTTTCCCAGTCTCACCTTGCTCTGGAGGGCAATAGTTTGTGTCTGAAATACACATAGAACAGCAGCAGTACTAAACCATCTATTCCATCTTAGGTAATTTGGGTACTGTGTTACAGGAGTCAGAATAGATCCATATGTCACCTCATGCAAGCTGAACAGGCATCTCAGTTGCAGAATGCCCAGTGTTTGATACATGTGAAGTATTCCGCATGTAAGGGAAGGTCATTTTTTTCTGACCTTATAAAGAGGTACAACTCAAAGAGAATCTAGCTCATAGCAAAACTACCTACTTAATGTAAGAGTATTAGTGGAATTTAATAACTGTTTTCAGAAAATAGGCAGTTTGGAAGTGTTGCATCCAATTTCTGCAGTGTCTTTAGCCTTGAGGGATACGAAGGGAAATACAAAATTAGGTCACTTTTACCTATTATCTATTTAAAATCAGTACACTTATATTCACAGGGGTTGCGAGACTAAAAATATGTCAAACTTCATATACAGAGCTTAAAATAAAAGTGGAGGGGGAATTTAGAGAAATAAAGTATAACTTTTCATGTTTTATAAAAGTGGAAGAATTATACCTAGGTATTACACTTCTACAGTTTTGCACTGCTGTTTCAGTTGGGTCTAATTCCGCAAGGAGAGCGTGAAATTTTTTCTCCTATTCGTTCTAATACAAATTAACAGAAGCCAGTGTGGCTACTCTGCTTCTCCTTTGGAAATAACAAATGTGCAGACAGTTTCTAATCTGGGCCACTAGGTACAGGGCCGCTCGCCTGAAATCAGGACCTGTTTTATTCACCTCTTTGGAGAGCTGTGAAATGGGGAATGGTAGAGATTTGCAGTGGGGTTCTAGTGTAGTTGAGTGCTCTGTCTCCCCTTTCATATTCAAAACAGCTCATGCTTCCTTTTGGAGATTCTTGTAGCAGTATGTCACTTCAGAGTCGGGTTATAAACGAACTAGTGAGGGAAGGATGTTTTTTAGGATGAGGCCACAGCTGATGAAGGCGAAAGTTTGTTGTCGTTACTGAGTCTATGTCCTTTGGAGGTCTTTTGAGATTCCTCTTTCCTCATGTTGGTTTTATCCTGTCTTTGCCTTTTGCTTTTTCCTTTTATTAAACATTTCTTTTTTGCTGATAATGACTTTTTTTTCATCATCTTGCTCTGTTCTTGCTTTCACTTGCTCCTATTTTCTGAACTTTTTATTTTTCTTTGTATCTGTTTATGTGAGCATTTGTATATGTCTGGAATATCAAATGTAGAAAAACCTTACTTTCTGTTGCAAACTGGAAGAATAAGATCAAATTTTCTGCAGAACAAAGCTGCTGAATGTTTTTATTCATGAAAGACAAAAAGTTTAATTTGTGTTATTTAATTTGTGTTTATTTGTGTTATATGATAAAATCATCTTAATATTATAATTAAGTATCTTTTCCAACAATCAAAACAAATATCTAAATGATAATTGAAATACTTGAACGGTACCAGAATGAGGAAGAGGAATTTGATTTATTTTGAATCTCTGATGGAAATAAAGTGGAATTAATATATTTTCTTTAAAAACATTTTACTTAGAGATGCGTTTTATTTTCTAACTAGCTTCTCTGTTACAAAGCTGTTGTGGGAGGAGAAAAAGAAAATACCAGTTCTTATGAGACATCCACTTTTCCCTAAATTGCATTGCGTGCATTCCGTGAAGTAATACAGAAATAAAAGACGTAATTTGCTTGGTTTTATGGGCTTTCTAGGTGCCAAAGGAGGATCACTTTTTAAATATATTATCTGAGGGTTTACTCTGGTCTTTAAAGATGGATCTTAGTTTCTTAAAACAGTTGTGAAGAGTTAGTTGCAAGCAGTTTCATGCTAGTCAATCTTTCCTTAAGCGCTTCACAGAAGATTGAGGGATGAAAAAACGCACCCACTATGGTTCCAATTTTCTTCCCCCTGCCTTTTTTTTTTTTTTTTTTTTAAAAAAAAAAAAAAAAAAAAAAAAAAAAAAATTCTGTCCTGTCTACAAAGCACCAAAGTGATGGCTGTATTTGGAATGAAATTGAATTACAGGGTGTTATAAAACTTGTGGCCCAGATGAAAATAGGAGTTTCAGTAGCCTGTGCTGGTCATTTATTCAGGTTGTGAAATAGCACTTGTTTGCCATGTTCATAACTGTAGTATGAATCAAAAGGGAGCAGCTTAAATTGTGGTTAAGAAAAATCGTGTCTATGTAGCTGTGGATACGTTAAAACAAGCTGCACTCAGTGCAGTCTTTCAGTTGAAAAATTCAATAACAACTCCATAAAATGAACCAAATTCTCTTAGTAACACTTGTGTGAACTGTTAATAATTCTGAGTTTGAAAGTTGCAGGTGTGTGTATGAATGTGCTCTTGTTTTTTGGATTTTTTTTTTTTTTTGGCTTTTTGTTTTTTGTAACTGGCAACAATAAGATTTCATTTGCAATAATGTCACCTTTGTTTCCTTTTGAAGATGGCCTTCACTGCTGCCACATAAGTTTCTTTTATCTTATCAGAATTCTAGCTCTACTTCTTAATTTATGGTAAATTTTCATGTGAGACTGCATGGCAGTTAAGGAGAGGCTTTCAGCCTACCTCTTAACTCTTCCTAACCAATGAAGATACTGTGTCCACTTTATAAAATGATTTTCTCTGCTCTAGCCTACTTGGAAATAGTGTCTGATTCCAGGTTGTTCAGGTGTAAGGAATAAAAGCCCACATCCAAGACACTCCATGACGCTGGTAAGGCCACCTGCTATCAATTAATGCTTGATGAGACTTTTTTTTGACCCATTAACAAGGTGTTCTTTGTGGCAATTAGAGAGAAAAGTGTTTTATTTGCTCTCAGGGAGATGGCTCACAGTCCTGAGGGATGACCTTCAGTTTTCAATGTTAAAAATTAGGCAAAAAATTCATGCAGCCTCTCAACAATTTGGCTTGAAAATACTTACCCAAAATGTCACTTTTGTCCCTTAATTGCCTCTCCATTGAGGTGCTCATATCTTGTGTCTTTATAAGATATGCCTAATGTTCATCTTTCTTGAGTATTTTTTTCTTATCGGCTGTCTTTATTGCCCCACATCCATGCAGAGATTCTAATTTAATTTCTGTTTATATACCTCCATCACCGAAAGTTTTAAGTTCCAGCAAGAGTTTTTTTGCAATCCTTTTGTCAGCCTCCCTTTCCAGCCAGATGTCACTGAGCTGTTGTGTTTGAGCAATGTGTTACTGATTCCTAAATCCTCTAAGTAATTTAAATACTATCTGTATATTCAGTTAATCATTCTCAATTCCTCTCTCCCCATTTATTCTTATGTTTCCTACATTCTCCTGTTTATTTCCGTTTGGGCAAATGTATGGCTTTGTTGTGCACATAGCCTTGGAAGTATCCTTCTTCTTTATGAATTAGCTTGTTTTTTAATCAAAGTTGTGCTACTGAGATCCCTCTCTTCTTTAAATGAGATCTTTTTCTTCCTTTCTGTTCCTTTGTAATTTGATGTACATGTTGAAATTAGCCATGTGTCAGAAAGCCCGGCATATTGTGTGCCTTGGTCTTATTACTTTAAATAGATGTAATCTAGGCTCTTTTCTGGATAGTTTAAATTTTATTATCATTCCCACCTTTTCAAATGCTGTGTTATTAGTGTAGTCGTTTCATAGTCCGATTATTCTTTCTGAAGAGAAAAATTCCTCCAATCTTTCCTTGTAACTAACTTGCTGTCTGAAGCATACTCAGCCACAGTCCTTGCTAGTTTTATTCTGCTCTGATTTTTGAAATCCTCCTTGGCTAATCAGACTCTCTCTTTTTCCCTGCTCCTCTCTGTGAAGTATATATGTTATGTTCTGATTATCTGGAATATAAGAATGAATTCCTGCCAAACAGTTTTGATAGTCATGTGATACAGAGAAGAATTCCTAGCAGTTTATAGCTGGGAAGTCAGCACATCTAATCAGATGGGGAGTGAAAGTGAAATGTCAGCTGTTTTTCAGAAGACCTAAGCTATGGATGAAACTGAGAGAGATCCCAGAGAATCTTGCATTCCAGACTATAACAAAATATACCACAGCTTAGCACCACAACTTATTTTCACATAGAAAATACAATACTAAGCCTAGCCATCTATTCAAATATTTCTCTCTGCAGTTCATATTTAGCACATTTTCCAAACACTTGAAGGTTTGGACATCAGTAAATCCAGGGCTACATACTTGAAGTGCTCACAGCTTGACAGTGCTGGCAGCTAATGCTGAACTGCAAAGGCTGCTTGCATGGAGCTTTGCTGCAAGATTGCAGTAAAATCAAGGTGCTACTTACTGCTGTGTTCAGTGTCACAAGAAGTGCTTTCTCCTACGCTATCATCAGTCCCATCAAAAATCATAACGGTATGCATTAATTCTCTATTAAAAAATAAGGAAGTCATCTTTAGTACTTGTGTTCCTGACCTGCTGGCAGGTTGTTGTTACCCAACATAGCCTTACCTGTGCAGCAGTGCTTACCTGGACTGTGCTCCAGTTTCTACCTCTCTGCTATTGAATTTTTTAACGTCCAAAATGATGAGATCTTTAAGGCATGAACTAGTTCAGCAGGCTGTTTTTCTGTTGTTTCTTTTTTGCACAGTGCCTAATAGAATCAGGTCATACTGTCTTCTGATTTGTTCCCCTTGAAATATTTTTAACTGTCATTTTTGCAGTTTTATAAAGGGGTTGAAGCAAAAAGGCTTAAATAGAAGGTTACACTCCTCATATTGTTAGTGAAATCACTCTGTGTCTTCTGCTTTTTTTTTTTTAATAGCATTTCAATATCACTGCAGTAGTTTAATCACCTTAAGGGGGCTAATTTGAACTAGTTGCTGCAATTAAGACAAACTCAGGCTTTTTAACAAAGCTCTGATACATGTGAAGCCAGTGTCTTTTTGCTGTGCGAAGCACTGTCGTAGTGACTGACCGTTTTGTGACTGCAGTAGCACTGGGAACGCGGGCGGTTTCATAGGGCTGCAGCTCCCAAGCAGTGGCCCCTTAGCTGTGAACATGAAGCTCCAGCCGAAAGCAGAGTGGTTGCGTACAGGGAACCTACCAAGATTCTACTACGTGACTTCATTGCAAAATAAAAGGAGCAATGCACTTTTGAGTTGCAATTTTCTTTTGATTAAAAGCTTTCAAATTAACTATGAAAAAAGCCATTTTTAAAGTAGCTGAAGTAGCAGGTTATAGTTACAGAGTAGCGGAGCCTTGTCGGAGTCTGGGAATGCTGGAAGGCACCATGTCAGGCTCCGTGAGAAGCGTTGTGTGAGGAGATTCTGCTGTGGTTCTTGTGGTGGGCAGCAGGCACAAATGTTTCCTACCAACCCAGCGCTATGCTTGTGCGCAGACCGAAGAGGAATGCTTCTGTAACACTGAGATGGTTTGCAATGATCTTAGAAAAATCCTTTTCTTTATTATAGCCGGGGTGCAAGGTGAGGAGCTAAAAAAAAAAAAAAAAACAAAATAAGGTGCTTTTTTTCATGTTATATTTTATTATTTTTGTCAGTTTTCATATTTGCCAAATTGCGGCTATTTTTATTGAACCATGGTAATAGTGGATGCTTCACGCACACCATATTTATCTGTATTAATTTCTCCATTGTGCTTTGTAAGATGCACTGCATAGTTACCTCTAAAAGAGCAGCTGAATGGGTGCCACATTTAGTTTGGTGGCAGGAATGAGCTGTAAAAAATGGTGACTGAACTTTTTTCAAGCCTACTAAAAGCTTTCTCCGTGTATTTTTCTCAAAATTACTCTTTGAATTACCTTGATTTAAAAGAAATTTCCTCTAATTGTTTACCTACTGTCTCCTTCAGCAGTACATCAGTAGTATGTAGATTCTTCAGAATTCTTTTCATACTAGTACAGAAAACACGAGCTGAAAATCAGTACTGATCAACAAAACTAAATCTGTTGCCTGAATAGCATTAAATCTATCCATTCAGTAGATTATTTTAAGATAGAATCTGTTTACCCAACCTCAGTATATATTATGCAGTTATTCAATATATATTATACAGATATTAATGATATATGTTAAGTTAAATAGGTAAAGCCAGGACACTTGTGTCTGACTTGAATCTGATTTGGTAAAAGAACCCAGCAGGGCAGCGCTTCCTGATAATTATTTCTTGAGCATATTCTGCCCAATACTGATGGTGATAAATAGGAGGATATGTATATAAGATAACACCTAGGACGAAAAATGGTTAAGAATACCATTCTGATACCTCGTTTTTATATTATTAGAACTTTGATTTCAGGAAGTGTTGAAGATCAGTAAGAACTCTGTACATGATACATTTAGAGAAGGTTGTCCACAAAAAGTTCATTTAAAGATGAAATGGTAGTTCAAAGTGAGTTTTTTTTTATGTTTCACTTCAGCATTATTAAAATAGACTAACTTTCCGCATTTGAGTGTAATTACTGTTTGGGCTGGATGTAATATGCTTTTATTCTTGACAAATCTTTTTTTTTGAAGCAGAATGATGACAAATCAATGAAATAGGTGTTAATTCTTGTTTATCAGCAGCTTCATTTTCGGATCGTCAATGCAGCAATATTGGATTGCAGATAACGAAAGGAATTTTTATTCTTTTGAAAAAGCCCTACATAAAAAAGAAAAAAAATCTCTTATGTGTAATTATTAAAGAAAAAGCTGTTTTTTCAAGCAAAAAGTAGTTGTATAATACTTAAGAAAAAATATTGCAATATATAGACGAAGCTTTTTCCTGACTAATAAGAATAGAGGAGAAAAATTATTATTTTGTAGCTGGGAACAGTCTTCATGCACCACAAGGTACAAAGGATTCAATTCTCTTCAAAGTATAATTAGCTTGATAAATTACTTAACATTTTGTTGAATGGTTTTTATTTTGAAAATATTATCTAAAATAAAAATAATGCTTGGTCTTAGATTAAGAAAAAACTTTTTCATAATATCTATTCTTTGAGTCAAATTATAATTCATCCTTTCCCTCAAGAACAGGTCAGGTATATATCTCCAAGTAAGCATCAAGTCAATTATTGCTAGCAATTTCAAGTAATCACAGAAAGTACATTTTTAGTTGCAAACTGGAAAAATTAGTCTTTGACATGTTATCAATAGTGAAAGAAATTGCAGTAAACTTGCCCTGTGACTTGTATCAACACAGGAAAAAAAAAATATATACATATTATATATATAACTAGAAATAACTATAGACTAACTTGATAAATAACTGCAGTCTAACTTAAGTTAGACTTGGCCTCATACAGTGTTAGATATAACATGAAAGTATTTCTTCCCTGCATTCTCAGGCAAAAAAACTGTAGTCATTTACAGTAACCCTCGTTATGTCTGTAAACACTTTTTCCCAAGGAGGGATCAATATACTGTTTCTCCTCTGGTACAGCAGATAGCATTTTTCCTGAGTTTTTGGAGAAATAGAAGAGCAGTGAGAGTTCAAGAGATTTACTTGGTGATCCTCTCCCATGGGGCTGGCATGTGCTAAACCATGTTGTGTGGTCACTTGCAAGAGAAACTTGCTTCTAATGGAGGGAAAAAGGTGCCACATTTTAAACAGAGTAAATGAATACCAGGAAATCTGGAGTAGATGGCAAGGGATTTGTTATTTACATCTTATCCTTCACAAAATACTGTAGAAATCTTAATTTTCAAGAAATGCCCTTTTGCCTATTTTCTCTCATACCACCTTTTTTTTTTTTTTTTTTTAACTAGCACTAGATTTATTTATTTATTTATTAATATTTAGTTCCTATCGAGCTGGAGAAGTTTTGAGGGCAGCTATGTGCAAACTAATGTGCTAACCCCTGGAAAAACATAGAAAGTGTGTCCTGAATCCATCTGAAACTTAGAAAAGTATGTTCTTAAAGAAACGTGGAGGTTCTGGTGAGAACAAGCGCCTCGGCTGAAGCACGCTAACATCTAGGTGTGATCAGAGAGCTTTGGGCTCATTTCCGTCTTCCAGCTACTTGGGCAGTAGTATAAAGCTGGAGAGCGAATCGCTGTGTTAGAGCGCAGCTTTTGGCAAAGCAACAGGTAAAGCAACGGCGCGGGTCAGAACGTGAAAATTTACAGCTCTTTATGTTCCCTAATTTTGTAAGGCAGGCTTTGTTCTAACTTCGTGTCGAACTCGTTAGGAGGCGGTGATGAACATACAGGGAAACGAGCCTGTGTCTTGGAGTCCTCTAACGCGGAGGGTCTCTGTGCTCCGTGCGGCAAATCCCCGCGCCAGGCTGCGCGTAGCAGAGGAGACGCTGCGGAGCAGACTTAGCCTGTTCCCCCGGGAGTCTTCCCGGGAGAGCAGTGTCTTGTTACCCGGGGGTGCCCTCCTGGCTGGCGTGGCGCACACTTGTGCGGAGCCGCCGTCTGCGGCCCCCAGGGAGCTGGGCTGGCTTTGCCGGGGGCTTCCTGCATGTGGGCGCTGCGGGGGGAGTGTCGAAAGGAGGAGGCTTAAGGCGGTGTACGGCACATGAGCAAGTTGCAGGCTTTGATGCTAAGGACGGGGCAGTACGCCAAGGAAAAGATTTGAGAGGATGAGTGGCTGTACTTGGGGAAGAAATAATTAGCTGCTGAGGTGAGAGAGATTCTTGAGGCTGGGATATTTCAGGTACGGTCAATATACAGAATAAATACAGGTCAAACACCAGAAACTGACTCTTATTCCGTGGCTTTGCTTACTGCAGTGTAATAAAAGAATGAGTCGAGTGTCATAAATATTGTCACACAAATACGTTTTCAGAACTTAAAGTAATGGATATCTCCTTCAATATGCTGCATTTTAGAAGATGTCTTTATTCACTTAACTAATTTTCATAATATTTGGACAATTTTTGACTTTACCAACTTGCTTTTTTTAATTTTAGTATGTCTCATAGTCTATATTGAGGCAAATTATGATAATTTAATCCTTCTGCAGGGCTATGATGCTACAAATTTGCAGAGAGGTAGTAAAGCATCTGCTGAAGGATTGACAGTGAAGTTAACAGAAGATCCTCAAATCGGAGTGTTTAGTACAAACCTGCTGTTGCTGTTTCCAAGAGAGCGTTTTGATAGTCAGTATAAGTTTCATATGCTGGCGCAGACTCTCAAGAGAAATGGATGCCAAATTTTTGATGAACATTTTTTAGCTCCGATATTAGATTTTAAGATTGGATGTACTATTTAAAATTCAGAAATATGGTGTTATACTTAGCTCAGGGAAATATTTTGTTGCATTAAAACATTAACGTTTTCATGTTTGTTGCTGTTCTCTCCTTGGGTGCTAATTTGCCCATGCTCTACAAGGCCTTCCAAAGCCTTGCTCTGCCACTGAGATTTGCAAGCGCCAGGTGAATATTCAGAAAAGATTTTCCCTGCAACCCCATCACTGTGCTAGTCCTGTATTTGCAGTTCTTTGTATTTTTGCTCTCTTTTAAAAAGTCGCTATGATTGATGTATTCTCCTTTTCTATAGCACACACTCACTGCTTGGGTTTGCAAAAAAAGAAACAGTGTAAGCTTCCTCTGCAACAGCTGATAGAAAAGCTTCAAAATGAGCACCACTGAGTAAAACTGGATTGAGGCGAGCGTGGGGAGGGCTGCTTGCTATCCTAGCCCGGAAGCTGGTATTCCCTCTTTCGTCTCCGAGTACAAGGGAAGGTAGCAGGGAGCTGTGCCGGGATCCCTCGGGAGCCTGGACATGTGTCTAGGCATTCGCGTGGCAAAGAGGTTGACGGCCTTGGCTGCCGCAGCCGGTTGCTTCTGCATGTGTGGTACTTCAGGGTTAGGAAGTCCTTGCTCTTTGTACAGTACTGAATTGCCAGCGTCACAGCAAATAGGGGGCTGCACAGAGAACAGGGAGATCCAAACTTTCTTCTACATTTAACTTCTCTATCTGTCCTGTAAAGGAGGGAACATAGGTGGGCCTTTTACAGAATACTTTGATGTTTCTTGATGAAAAGCATTTCTGAAAAGCTAGGTATTTGGTTTTTGTAGAAATCTTACTGGATTATTATTTAGCTGAATGCTTAGAGACCTTAGTGTTTATGCTGCATTAGTTTTTTATTTTTATTTAGTTGAAGTGTTCTTAAAAGTTGATGGGATTGTCTAGAGATAAACATGGAGTCTTATTTTAGTGTCCATTGGTGTGATTGAATGCCCTATAGAATTCAATCAAAAACTGGCTAACTGCCACCAGAATGGCTTTGTTTCAATTTTAGTCATATATGCCACTTTTCACAAAGCAATTCCAAGCCTGCAACTATTTTTTAATAGTAAAATAATAGGTCTGGCAGTGTACCCTGTAATGTTATTTAGCGTGGTTATAGGCATCGTATTAGTTGTCATTATAATGACTCAATCTATTAGACAGCAAAGAAAACACAAGACAGCTTTAATTCAGAATCTGCTTTGGTCTGCTTCTCATTTAGTTGAGAGATGTGAAGTACAGTAGAAAATACTGGGTTTGCAAGAATTAATGAAGGATCTTCCACTCAAAGATAGTCTGACTCAGTGAAGGAACAGCTCAGTTCTCAGAAGGCAAATTTCCCCGTGTTTTGGGTCTGAAGTGTATAATGCTAAAAACTGCTGGAAAACAAAAGTGCTTATGGAGGGGAAGGGGAGGATGGACTTGAGAAGTGAGATAAAAACAAAGCAAAAAAAGGACCAAGATTTTGCATTGTCATGCACGTGTAAAATCAGGAGTAAAGACTCACTTAGGGTTTAACTCACTATAATAGTGTGATTTCTTGAATGATAAGGTTTAGTTATCATTTGTATAAATAGGAAAATAGAGCTTTATTTTTCCTGACCTATTGATCCTTATTTTGAGAACAGCCTACATTAGTGTTCTATTATTTGTCAAAAAGAAAGAGTCTTGGAGGGAAAAACCACAAATGGTTTATTTTAAAAAGTGTTACTTTTTTATTAGGAAAAGGAGAAATTTCTAGACAGAAATGTTTTTGCAGTTATTTGCAGTCTTGACTGTTCGCTCAGCCAGACACATTCTGGGTCACTTTTGCCATGGGAAGTACATGTCTCCTTTTTGTCCTGTGACACAAGAGGAACACTTACTATCATTTCTTAAGAGCAAAATTGATCAAAATGACATCATAAAATTTCATAGTGTTTTTGAAATAGAAGAACTAATAAAGTGCATAGCTAGAACATCTGAGGCATATTAAATAATAGATTTAATATCCCAAATTATATGCAGCTGTAGCTTATTCCACCTAAGTCAACAGCGCTACTGAAATAACAGTGGTGCTACTTGTCAAAGCACAAAATGAGCTGCTCTTTTCTAATGAAGGTCTCGATCTGCCTCCACAAAAGACAACGACTGTGCTTGTATTAACTTTTGTGAGTCCCTAATTGAGATCCCATTACACGAGGCGCTCATGATAATTACAATTCTTACCACAGGCAGGTGTGCAATACTTTTTTTCTTTTCCCCCATTTAAACTCATGGAACAGACCTGTAGCTGATCGGAACTGAAGCGCTTTCATGATGAAGTGTAGATACGAGGAGAAAAGACCCTAAGCCAGGCCTTGAGAACGACTCACGAGAAACGTGCGTTGCGAAGTGCGGAGATCAGAGCCAAATGTTCCTGCAGCTTCTTGTTGCGCTCCTCCCCTTGGGCTCCAAGGAGAAGGGTTCACTTAGCCAAAGTATAAATGCCTCTATCCAGATGGAGTCAAGGGAAATCTCATTAAATCCTGCTGCATATGCGCTCATTAATCAAGCACTTCGCAAGTACAGCTTAACCAGAGCATTATGTGGTAGTTTGAAAACAAAAGGGAGTTAGGATTGATCTGCTCTGTTCTTAGATGAGCTGGTGACTCGCAGACTCTGCTGGGTGAGTCACATGGCCCTTCTGCCTGAATTTCTCTGTGAAGAGTAAATAGTATTCACCCAATTCACAACAGCATGATAAGACGTGCCTCCTGCAACAGTCCCTTTTGCTGCATATTAACTTGACTTCAGAATTGAGATGGTAACCTGCTCTCCAATCACTGTGAACAAAATGACGCTTAATTTTAGAAGCAGAAAATAAGGAAATTGTGCAAAAATGGCGCTGTGCTAGTGAAAATCAAGGCAGAAAGCCTTATTGTTTCATCTATTTTTAGGAAAGCTTGTCAAGGGTATGAAGACAGGCAGTAACAGGAAGGGTACAAGAGACTTAAATCCTCAATGGCATACACAGATTTTTGAGGAGAATCTGTAGCTAGTGCAGAGTTCAGTTTGTTCTTTAAAGAGGGGTTCGTCCATATGAACAAAGATACCCAGCAGGCATATTATAAATAGCAGAATCACTTTTGAATTTTTTTTTTTCTCCTGTCAAGTAGGTTATTGGTGACAGAGTCTTTTCATTGATAAAATGTAGATCTTTGTGTACTTTCATATGACCAAGAAAAAAACAGTTCATGGTAGCCTTCTGTGCCTTCTCTTGCTTCAGTCTGAGAATGGCTTGATTTTTCTAAGGCTAGTATTTCAGGGAATGCTAAAAAGGCTGCTTAATGCAGTGCATGTACTAGACTCTCCTTATTGCAGCTTTATAGAAGAAGGGGAGGTTTGGGGGAGGAGAAAAGGAGATTATAGTAACTCAATAATCAGTTTATCAGCTTTACTGTCTTCACTTAATGTCACTGTCATCAGAAGATATTGTTTCGGAATACTTTTAGAGGACAAAAGGAGGATTTGACAAGCTCGGAAAAGCTATGGCTTGTGGGGAGAAAGGGAAAATATGGGAAAGAGTGAATTTACGTTTATGAATCAGGACAGATTTATAGTTTAAATATTTCAGTATATTAACTAATAAACTTATCCCCATTTTGGCTGGATGTTTGTTAACAAAATAATAGGGAAAAGTGAAGCCATATTTTCAAGAAGGCATGGACAAATCTGACAAATGCATTTGTAATGCATTAGAAAGGAAGACACAGGAGGCAGTAAGCATGATGCCCTGCTGCTTTTTTGCTAGTTTTGTATGTTCCACCTTTAAATGGTACAGTAACAAGTAATGTCTGTTACTACTTTAGTCTTTGAAAGAGGATTTATTTCTCTTAAAGGTCCTCATCAATGGAACTCCCTTACTTGAACACATACCGTAACTAAAATAATAAATTCTTGTCCTTTGCTGGAAGGTTCTGCCCTCCCCCAAACACTTTTCACTGAGAACTTACTATGCTCTATTATTTATTTTTGTTTTAACCCTTATTTGTTTCTTCTTTTTATTTATTGGATGCCTCTCAAGATATTAAACAGGGCTATATTTAACAAGTGCTCTGGCAAGAACTCTTTGACTTATAGGTGTGCAAGTTATAGGCTAAGTGACAGTGGGGAAACTAAGCAAAAGCTTAGGTAAGGAATTACTGTGCAAAATAATGAACATTTTAACTTTTGAGAATAGTCTTAATTTCCCCTACCTGTTTTAAACATAATGAATAGCTTGAGCTTAGACTATGAAAAGATAGCAAAAGCACAATAGAAGGAGCTTTGGTCTGAATTTTCTGTGGCTCTGCAAGGACAGTACAATAATGGATTTAGCTGTGTCATTTGAAGCCACTTAAAAAGTTATGCCATAAATGAATGCCATGCCACTGAAGTTGAAACAAGTCAAATCTTTGAACAAAGTAAAGCGTGTCAGACAGATTTTAATTAAACTCTTTTTAAAAATGGTTCTTTGAAAAAGGGTGTCCATTGTTTTTGCCGGCTCCAACTATCTTTATGACAAAAATTATTTGTCTATTAATGGGTGCTGGATTCTCGTCTTCTGCTCTTTTCCTCTGAACTTTGTTTTACTTTGTAGGAGCGTTTAAAAAGTTACCTTGGCTTCTCATTGCTGCTTTGCAGTAATGCATAAGAGTTTTGGTTACTAGCAAAAGCTTTTAAAAGTGCCGCAGGGAGGCTTGGGAGCCAAGGGCATAGCAATTATACATCTATTGCAAGGATTAGTTACAGAAACTGCTACAGTGTATTGCTGTCTTGTGAATATGACAAGAAAATGTTCTGGCATAATCTACATGTAGGCCAATAAATACAGAGGAATGGGAAAAGTCATAGGTGAACCGTTCTGACATAAGTAAATGGTTTATAATACAAATAAATGGTAATAGAGTTTTACTGCTTTACGTTGACTCTGTTTCTCGGCTAACTTGTCTAAACTGGAATTGAATAAAATGTCAATTTGTCCAAACAGCTCAAAGAATTACCAGCATGAAGGGAATTGCAGGTTTTGTTCCCTATACATGGAGGAATCCAAGTATTTTGCCTTTTCTGTGAGCTGTCACTGGTAGAAGTTTAATGTAGGGAGGGCAGAACTCATAGCAATGGTCCAGCACCATGATAATTCTTAGGCAAGCTATACATTATGCATCTATTTTACTATTTTTTTCCCTTTCATGGAAGGCAGGAGAAGGTGTTACAAATTTTAAAACAAGTTCATGCAGTTTTCAGTTCCTACCTTGGGAAGAACATGCATTTAGGTTTGGTTTTCCAGGAAGAAAAATTCTGCAGATATCCCCCACTGATCCATTGTTATTACTCTTGTTGATTTTAAATGAAAAAGTAGGCTTGCTGAAGTCAGTGAAACTGCTAAAATGCTTGAAATTGTTTTTGAAGTGCTTTTCTGGATGAGAACCACGTTGTTAAGGTATCACATCCATCATATCCATCAACCAAACAGTTAATCTTTATCATTTTTATACTAACGTATAATTGAAATAAGAGACTACAACATGGACCTTTAAAAAACGAAGAAGCAATCAATAATTTGAATACCTTTGTCTAAGCTTTGATTTCATTTGATTCGCATAATTTAACTGTCTGCAGAAAACAATGTAGGTGCTACAAATAGTCTTTTTTTGACTGGCTTTTACCTGAAAGATTCTCATAGTGTTCACAGTAATAATCACTTGTAGACAAATATTGTTTGCGTATACACGTTTATTTTAACAATTTAACAGAAAAAAGTTAACGCTGGTTAAACAAATCTATTTTCAGAAGTACATGTGGCATATGTAATTTCTAATGCATAGAAGTAGAAAAATAAGCTGGCATATTATTATAAAGAACTTAGAAAATAATAGCCCCTGTAATATTGGCTAATTTGGTGCAACTCACCAGCTTGACAGAAATGGGGATTTAATTGGAGGAGGAAGGATCAGGAGTCTTGCAAGCAGTTTGTTAGTCTCTCACTAGCTGGAATAATCCAACTAGATAAATGCTCTCAAATAAGTAGCACTTCACAAACCGCCATGTCATAGGTAATAGAAAAACAAAACTGTTTTTCTAGTCTTAGTAACATCTCATAATTCAGTATTTTGTTGATAATACATGCTTTCAATCGAGTGTTTCCTTCTAAACTCTGGCTTTGTATGCATCAGCCTGTTTACACCATCCGCGGTTCTTCACCTCCGTAGAGTGTATCGGATGCCCAAACCATGCGTTCGTTTGTTCTTTGCATTATTTCTATAGCCTTTACTGCCCTTTTCTCAGATAAATGGTTCAAGATATGTCTGATGAATGTGTTATAGAAGACAGTGAGAAATCATCAGTTGAAAGGAAATACAAAGCTATTTTTTCCATAGCCATCCCTGACAGTAACATAAAGGAGTCAGAAATACTTTTTGAGGTAGCACCCGAGATTTAGCACGTGCAAGCCATTCTAGAGATATGGACTTGGATTATAAAGCTCTGTGGCCTTTTAAGTAGTGTACGTATGTGTTTGCTTCCTGAAGGACTGTTTTTAGTACCCCATGTAGGTGACTACAGAGTAGTTAATAAAACCTTGGAGTTAAGATAGTTTCTGTAGTTATCACCTAAATTTAATGACTTAACGTATGTGTTCTTTCTTAAAAGAGGACAGGTTGCTCTCTTTCACTGTTTCCAGTGTTCATTAACTTTGACAAACTTAAGTCTTTCAGCAGATGCCCGAAATGATTGTAAATATGAAGACTGCAGTTAAGTGCATGGATATTTCCATAAATTCATTGTCTTTCTCTGTCCGATTATAAATGGTGTCGAGTTGATGCTTTAATCAGTTCGTTATTTGTACATCTTACACATTTACGTTTGCTGCCAGCAGCTTGCTTGCTCTTTCACCTTGCTTATAACATGTTGTTTTAAATGAAGAAAGACTGCATTTAGTTTTCCCATTAAGCAGATGGTGTATTATGCTATGTTAATTTTCTTTAGAAATAGTCTGTAGCTGCATTAGTGTACAAGGTCAGCAGATGCTAGTGCAGCTCCTTTTCTCTCTAACTCCGTCATATGTTCTTTTTCACTTTCTTGCCTGCTTGCAGTTATCTTTGTCCAACAACACGTCTCTAGGGCAGTGTGTGCCCTTTAAAATTTCCAGATGATGTTCTGAAACAGCACTCATCCAATAGTTTGAACGTGTGCTTTCCTATTTTGCATAGGCTTTATGTTTAGGGATTTTTTCAACAAGCAAGAGATACGAGCAGTGATGCTGAACAGGCAACGGCTTGACTTCACATTTCAAATCTCTGATACACCTTAGGTTTTAAAAGTGAACTGGAGTAGGCATTAGGAAATGTAACTCTATGTTTCTGAAGTGCAGAGGTACTAAAAAGTGGTAACAACTCATCCCTGAACGCTTTCAGATCTGTGAGTTCAGGAATTGAGTATGTATCTGGAGAAAGAGAGATCAAAAAAAATACTGTATTTTTTTTTCTTTTCATTATGAACTTCAAACTTTCTGGATTACATTCAGTTTTCCCTTTCCCTGAACCTCCCTGTGTGTGACTGTTCATTTTTAGTACTCCAGAAATTTTTTTCTCCTCAATCCTAAATTGAAATCACACCACACAGTTAGCTCTGTGTGTGACCACTGATTTGCCTGACATGTACTTCAAATTGCCAAACACAGGCTATAGTACTCAAGATCTTCTTTTCCTAATAGTTTATTCCTTATAGGTTCAGAGCAAGGCCAGCCTGCTTGGATGAACTCAGCTATGAAGTCGGTTAGAAGATATCAATTCTGTAACTTGAAGAATAGTCCTCTTGGCAGGACTTTCTCTGTCCTGGCTCCTTTTTTCCCTGTAGGTTATTCAGCTTTCAAGTTGGAAGTTCCAGCATTTCTTAAAGTTGCAGATTGCTGTGTTTCTGTTCATGCATAAACTTGCACAAAATTGAAAAGCAGGATATAATATTAATCCTCTAATATACTTCAGAAAGGTGGAAGGACACAGTGTTTTGTACATATATACCAAGTAACTCTATTAGCTTTGAGTGAGGCTGGAACCTGAGCAGGGTACTAGTAAGAATCATTTGCAAAGCAGCAGCTTGTTTAGTGCTGAAGATCTGGCTGCAAAGATGCGGCTGCAAAGATCCAGCTGCAAAGGCAGTGCTAGCCCTTGGTCCCAGTACAGTGTTTTTCTTCTGAAAACCCATTCCTAACAGCCATGCCTTGCACTCCTGAACATTTCCTTTGAACTACAGAATCTGCTTGCCATCTTTTAACAGAAACAGGTTTCAGAGAACAGTTGGTTTCTGGTGAACTTGTGAGCAAAGTTTTTGATTGAGCTGAGGATCTGAATATGGAAACCTAAAACTAGAATGAGGTTTTCACTAAAAATAGGTTTTTAAAGCAATCTCATCCTGAATCGCAGGTGCAGTGCAAACATAGAATTAGCACTTCTGAAATGCTTTGTTTTGGCATTCATTTTGTTCTTTTCAGTATTCCTTTTCTTAAGTATGTTTCTAATCATTTTCATAACATAACTCTGCTTTTGTTTTTCTTCTCAGACTCCAGCTTATCCTTTGAAATAAATGTCCAGTATTCCTGCGCATTAGCCTTATAAAAAGAATAGCAACCATTAATGTTAATGTTGCCTCGATTTACACGTTGTAGAGGACTGTCCAAGATAAAGCATATCTCTGAATTCTTCAGCAGCTCTTGGCAAGAGCAGTGTAAATTTGCTTTATCGGATATTTTAAGAATAAAGTGCAGCTTTGGAAAACATAGTATCTGTGCTGCACAGTTTGATGTTCTGGGCAGTCCATTTGGTGATAACTCGCTGTCACATTGGTCTTCAAGACAAAGTATATTCCAAACTGAACATGAAGAGCTATAAGAATAATGGGTTGAATTGTGTTATCTGCATAGAAATAGTTTCTGCTACGCATCACAGATGCGAGCCACTTCTTATAATATAAAAGATTCTTAATCTAAATCTACGTGCAATCTCTGAATGCCTGCTCTTGCACTGGTGTATTAATCTTAGTTCTTGATTTCACATAGACTGTCCCTATGGACTTGTGCATAGTTTAAAGATTTCTTCCAAAAAGAACATTTATCATCTTGAAAGTTCAGTTTTTTGTCTTGAAGTTCTGATTGCTGACTTGTGATGCTTTTGTTCCTGTTTTACATGTATTCGGTTTTCAGTGATTGACAATGTTAGATCATCTCCTCCTACTTGGTGTCCCCAAGTGTTTTTGTCATGAGTTTTCATGACTGCCACCTTAGCAGAACTTAGACACTTCTTTACATTGTCTGTTCTGTCCACAAATGCCAATCTAAAACTCCCACTTTCCTACCACTCGCCTGGACAGTTCCTTACTGTGTGCATGTCTCATCCTCATATGCAGCCCTTTCTGGTACTTTTAATTTCCCCTTGCCATACTTGCAGCATATTCTGGAGTAGTAACGAACGAGCACCTTTAATCGAATCTTCCTCAGTTAGGCTAGGCTTCTGAAAATGAATTAGAATTAAACTATTTTTGTCTTCTATTTTCCCGTTTCTGATTTCTGCAATGTGTGAAACTATTAGTTCCATTTTTTTCACAAGGCATTTGGCCAAATGTTTGTCATGTGTTTTCAAGAGAGGTAAACGTGAAAAGAAAAAACATTTTTTGTCATTTCAAAGAAAAGAAAAACACTTCTTCCAGCAGATTCAGCACCAGACAGCCTGAAAGCAGCATGCTGGGGTTTCATGTGAAACACGACAGTCCCAGACCTGCCGTGGCAGAGTCCCCCAAACTGCTTGTTATTCAGAGGTCACAAATTTGCGTCGCCAGCGTTCAGTCACTGCTGAGTTTTCTTACAGAAAGTGCTTCTGCTTTGACAGATCTGATGTGTAGACTGTCAACTTCCTAAATCATAGGGTCCTAAAACCCCATGATTTTAAAAGAATTACATTAATTTTGTTTACACAGATGCAGAGGAAGAAATCTAGCATTTAAGCAAGTACCATATCTTCATAATAGTAATAATTATGAATAATTGAATAATTTTATCAACATCTGTGACAACTGCTGATGTGACTATGCTTCTCTTAAATGTGTGTGTATGCATACACATGTGCATATACATATGTGTGGGGAATGTTTTTCAATATACTTTTAAATTCATATGCAGGACTTCAGCGATTTGACAGCTTGTTCCTATGGCTCTGTCTGAAAGGTGCTGTTTAAATGCCACCATACAGGGATAATACTCTATTTGTGCTACTTATTATCAGGCAACATATCCTGGTTTTCAGTTGGTGCTCTTTTTTCTTTTTGTTTGTTTAATAATAACCATGACTGAAAGAAAACAACTAAAATAAACAGTTGAACATACAGTATTATGGAGAGATAAAGTACCAGTTGCTGGAATGAGGAAAAAAAAAAAAAAAAAAAACAATCCTCAGAGAATTGTTAGGTATGCTACGTTTCACGTGTTTCAAGAGAGAAGAGTGTTTATCTATGAGAGTAGTAAAAGTCATGGAAAATGAAAGGCTATTATTTCTGGTTGGATTTTATTAAAAGCAATATTTTCTTGGCTGGAAGTTTCTTGTTAACTGTGAGTGTGCAATGGATCACACCTGCTAGAACATTTCAAGCATTTCCTGCTCTTGGGGTGGTGGTTCACTCAGCAGCTCTGTGTGTTGGTTTTTGAAGCCACAGTTACTTTGGAGGAATTTTAAGACTGATGCTACTGGCAAGGTTGGTGTCCCCATGAAGGGTCCAGGCACTGCAAAATCCTGAAACACTCAAATAATCTAACAATATGACCTGTTCACGTTTAAACACAGGATTACTTGACAGCAGATTCATTTTCTGAATTCTTCAACTCCAAGATTTCCTTCTGCTGCTTTAATTTGCCCTTTTTTTTTCTTCTTTTTTTTTTGTTTTCCTCCTCCTCAGCATTCGAAAGGTTTGTGCAAATCCAACTAGTTTCAGATGCCAGATATTCACCTCAAGAAAAGAACAGAAATAACCTTAACAGCTTGACTGCAATGTTGTCAATCTTCATCACACAGAATGTATCAGATCACAGATGTCATCCACCTTTCTTTATGGAACTTGTTTGTGTGTTTAATCTTCTCTGGATCTTTGTCAGCTCTCAGCAAGATTATCCTTCTCCTTTCATAATATGAGAATGCACACATACCTAGCAGAACTAAGAAAAAATACACAACACTTCAAATCTTCAAAATTCTTATATAATGCCATATAAATCACCATGTCAGTGACTGACTTCTTTATCAGCAGTTGTTATGTAGAGTTTTATATAAATCAAAAGAACTACAGGAATATTTAGAGGAGGAGGAGGAGCAGTATTGTGCTAGTAAGTAAAACTAATAAATACGTAGCATGGTGAGCTGCCTGGATAGAATTAGTTGCTTTTATCGTCACATTTCTTCTGATCTGTTAAGATGGCAAACTGATTTGCAGCTGCAGACAGTCCAGTGTGGTTGGGTGTGGAATGGAATTGAACTGTTTTTTTCCATAGGTCTAAAACTCCCTTTAGGGAATTATGCTTAAACTGTCAAACAATTGTTGCTGCCATTTCACTTTTCATTCTGCCAATGCTAAGAATTTTTCATGAGGAAATCAACCATAATGCAGAGAATTGTCATCTTTGTCATTCGTATTTAAGTTCTGCATTCTAAGGTTAATTGGTAAACTGAACAAAATTTCTGATTTCTTGCATGGAATTATTTTTCTTCAGAATTTGCCTTGAGCATCCTTATTTTTTTTTTTCTCAGAGGCCAATTCCTGCTTCTGTGAAAGCAAATGAAAAAAAAAATCTGTGGATGTAAACCTTAGTGAGCAGATGGTGATGACTGGAAATGAAATCAAAAGGGGGTAAGATAAGATGGGACTCACCATAGTTATGTCTGTAAATTATGAACATATGTACAGAAGAATAAGTGATGCTTCATATTGGCTGTTGAGAAGTTCCTCAAGACACTCAGACCTGAGGCTTAGGACGTAAATGAACTCGTCAATTGTGTTGTGGACAGTGTCAGAAGAAACGCTCTCAATACGCTATGGATGATTTAAAGTCTGATTAAACCTAAGCTAGTAGAGATTTCAAAGGCCTTCGTCATCAAGCTGTGGGCAATATTGCCACAAAACTGTGGGCCAGGATGTCCTTCTCTACGCCAGTTTGGTGAAATATCATGGTTTTATTGGGGCTGTGTGAGATTATTCCATGTGAGGATGTTAGATAATTAGAAGATGAAAATCAAAATGTCATCAGAAATGTCACTAGTCCAATAATTCCTCAGGAAAGCAACATCAAATAGCTGAATGCTTTATGTTTTTTTTATAGTGAGAAATAGTCAAATTACTTTAATCTGATTTATACTTGAGGTCAAAACGTGTATTAGTTTGCTCTTTGGTGCCTTTGTAATTGCACTCCGTTGTGAAAGAAATGAGGTGTTCAGGATGTGAAGAGAGAAGTTAGAAGTGGGTAGGCCCTTTGTGATGGAGGTGGCAGAATAGCATATGGCACAGAATGGTAGTAGTACCTTCTCTTATGTTACTTTAAAAGGACTTAAAATACAAATATTGCCATTAATTATGGGCCACAATTATGGGCTTACTTGTGCTTTTATCTTACGATGATAAAGGCCCAAGAAGTAGGGGGCAGTAGCTGCAAAATCTTCTTGGGGGTACAAGATTCATTAAGTGTAAGACTTGTGGATACACTAGGAAATAAGTGGGAGTCTTTCCCCAATAAGATTTTAAAATAAAAACATATATCCCAATACCATGTGACTCCACAATACAGGCCAAATGCCTACCGATATTTGTGAGGAGTCACTCGAAGAATGTGGAGCTCTAGAGGTGTAATTAAATAACTTGGGAATATTGAGCATCCTACAAGCTTTATGGACTCTTCCTAGGGAAAAAGATCAAATGACTTCTGAAGGTATTTACGTTCCTGTTTCCTATTATCACACCCTCCCCCCCAACCTTTTTTTTTTTTTTTTTTTTTTAATTGTACTGTGTGTCTAATTCCGTGGGATTGATTTATTTTGCATTTGCTCTTCTCTTTAATCACAGAATAAATTTAAGCAGGTGAATATTAAAGAGCTCAACCCACTGCAGCCCAGCCCCAAATAAATTTAATAATCTGAGACATAATCTCTGAAGACGAACATTACCTTGCATGCACAATCATTACTGGAGCGGGGTGCATTTAAATGCACATTTTGAATAATCTCTCCAGTAAAAAACATGTCTAGCAGCATTCCTGCAGTAAATATCGAATTTAGGGATATTGAAGATCACATGCTAAAACACACAAAATGTGGAGATGTAAATCTACTGAGCCTAAAGTATTTTACTGCTCTGTCACGTTGACCTGACAGCTACTTTTATTTTTAGTGCACAAATAAATTGCATAAGCATTTTGCGTTCAACACATCTATGTAACATAGAAAACAGCTGACATTTTTTTAGCTTTTCTATCTATAGCATTATTATTGCATTGTTATGCATATGATGCCATTTAAGAAGCTCTGTGGAGAGTTTAGCACTTTACCTTCAAGAAAACCTTACTAATTTTTTTAATCTCTGCTTTCACAACTAGTCTTTCAAGCTTTAGAGCTGTGTCGTTGGACTCTTTCTCATGGTTGCGAGTCAGAACAGCATTGAGAAAAAACATCAGTGACATTTCCTGGAGTTACTGCTATTGGAATTTGCTGAGCACTGTTTTTCAGCTTTTTTTTTGGAGGGAATAATATGCTGAGTCAGATGAAAAGGTGAAGAATTGTGTGTGTCATAAAAGCTGTTTTCCTTCACTTTCCCGAAACATTAACGAGGTAATTTACTAATATATTAAAAATAATTGGCAAACCTGTTTTGTTATTGGACTGTCTGCATTGTGAATTTCTGTAATGCGCATTCGGAAATGCAGATTTCATTAGCTGAATTTCAGAGGAGCATATTCGATCATTTCCTATTAATAAGCATTTATGAAAAATACTAGTAATGCAATACTAATTTATCTCCGTTTATAAATGATATTGCCGCTACTCTTGCTGTGTTATGTTTCCAGAGTAATTTCTGACGTAAGCCTATATGTCCTTACTGCAAAAGTCACCGAAGTAACTTGGACTTATTGCTGAACCTGAGACCTTGTTTTTTCTATGAAAACTGTGGGGAAATAGTTGAAGACAGGCTACATGCTGTTTAAATTTTTTAAGAAAATTTTGTGGCTGGCTTTTCCTCATCGCCAAAGGAGAGATGAAAATTAGTATTAGAAACTTGCAATGAATGTTCTGATGAATAGGAAAAGAGGTGCAGGTGGTCTGATCTGCGTCTGCGCCATGTGAAAAGCAGAACAACTGTAACAGATTCCTAAGCGAGGCTCTGTTATTTGACAGCTCTGTGTATTTCCATCTGGTATCCTCAGGAGTGCTAAACTGGTGACCCCAGGCTCACCTTGTGCTCAAGAGTTTTTTGCAGTGTGAGGCCGCTTGCTCCCTCTGCCCCGAGAGCACCCAGCAAACCCAGCACCCGGTGTGAACTCCGTTGCTGCTAAAGGCCTGACGTGGATTGGCAGATCCTACGGACTGCTGCAAATCAGCTCCTGTTGAATTTTATGGCAGACGCCAAGTTCAAAATAACTGTTGAAGTGTTTTAATATGGCAAGTGTATGTATAGAAAAAGAGGCATTAGTCTAAGTTGACTAAGATGACAACAATAGGCAGTTTATATGAAGCTGATCTGAAACAACAATATGGAAAGACAGCTCTGAATATAGTAACCTAAAATTCATTTTGGACCATGAAAAGTGAATTACATTAGTGGTAATTCGCTTGGATGCTGCAGTGGGCCACTAAATCTGTCTTTTTATGGTTTCATCTGCCACAGGAAATAGATGTTTATATGCCACATATGTAGGTGATAAAAATGTAAAATGGTGAAGAGGAGAGTTTTGGATTTTTTTTTTTTTTTTAATAGAGCTTAACAATAGAGCAAGAGGATTACTTTCACTGCTGCCTTTAGAAGTTCTCTGTGTTCAGAACAATCATATGGTGCAGCTGCCGCTTAGTGCAAGTCCTGGTTCTGGTAAGTGAAGGACATGTGTGCGTAGTTTTCCGAATCTCTGTCTAAATCTTTTAACAGAATGCACCATTTAGTCTTGACCTCTTTGGTCGTCTTGCTTTAGAGGAGAAGGGGTTATGGTATACATGGTGGAAAAAACACTTTTCATCCAAAAGCAACCTAGAATAGTGAAGTGAATCAGCTTAGAGGAGATTCTGAGTTGCAGAAAACCCTCGCGGCACAGAGCTAGCTCCACCAGGGCGATAGGTGGCTGCTTGTTGCACTGCCTGGCCATCTCTTATTAACCCTACTCTGCAAGTTCCAAACTGCCGGCGCTGCAAGCACAATGAGTTTGCTTAATAAGACTTGCTAAGGCTTTTGTGGCATTCCTCCATCGGGCTCCAGTGAAATGTATCCCAGAAAAGCTGATGAAAACGTCTAGTCAAAGAATTGCTTACTGCAATATAAATAACTAATGGCAGAAAATAATGGCAAGGATTCCACTGGTGTAACAGTCAAGCATTCTAGGAGCAACACTGGTTTTGGTCTGTTTCATGAGAATGATTAGAAATTATGCAACTAGAAAGAGACTTACTGAAAATGTAATTAAACTTTAAATATGCACATCAGAATTCAGTACGTGATGGAAAAAAAAAGATTAAAAAAAATCTAAACTGGTGAAGGGAGATAAAAGATTACCTCTAAGATTAAAACCCAAAGATACCAATCTTCTCTTCTTTCTCACTTTTGATACCCTTCTTGGACATATTTCATTGTTTTCCTTACTTTATTCAACCACTAATCATGCTTCCCTTCCATCTTCCAAAATGTTATTCCGTGCACTATGCAGATGAAGAAAGAGCAAGTGCAGATCTCTACTTGCATGTTTGCTAGTTCTTTCTAAAAATAGGTGGTCTCTATGGTAATATTTCGCATTGCCCTTGAAGGTGAAAATTTAGTTTTGCTAAGCACAAGTCTAGCAAAAATGATGGATCTCACTACTGTAAGGAGATTGCCATTGTCAAAGCTGTATATTTAGAAAAGCCAAAGGAATTCAGAAGGATATGTTTTTAAAAATACCGGAAACAAGACAAACTCTTCCCTACGAACTGTTGCATATTACTGTTACGTTACTTTGATATTACTGTGTCCTCTCATATTCAATTCTACAGAGTTGCGCAGCTTGATTTTCTTGTTTTGTGGAGACAAAGATTTCTATCAACTGTCTAATCTACTATAGGAAAGAAAAACTTAACTCTCCATATCACTTAAGAGTTGCTTGGTTTTTTTAGAAGGTGTCTGGATATTCAAAGTCCATATATGGAACCTGTTGTAATGAGCACTTTTTTCTCTGATCAGAAGCAATTTCATTTTTATCAGATTCAACTCTGTTATTGTGGCTCACTGAAAGAAATGCAAGTTTAGCCTTTGTCAGGTCTGAAAGACTAGGTAATTGGTTGTGTTCCAAATAACCATTAACTGCTTTGTAGGCTGCTTGGTTCTGTTGTTTTGGGCTCAGGGGGAACTTCTGAGGAAGAAAATATGGTCTGAAGAAGGTCTCCTGCGGTCTTCAAAGCATTTCCTCGGTGTTAATGCAGCTTTTTAAAACCAGAGCTACCTGTTTGTACGTATTAACTTGCCTGTCTTTCCTACAACCTCAGAGCCAATAGGAACATGTGAAACAAGTAATGCAGTGTTCACGTAGTCCCTAAGCACGGACTTTGGGGGACCTTACTTGTTCACTCGAATGCGCTGATTCAATATCTGCTCAGTGCACACGAATATGATGTAAAGCAAAACCTAATTTGGAAGGATCACTGATGCCCTGTATTGTATAAAGCTGCAGAGTTGATGGCCAAAAGATTTTTTCTTTCCTGAATTCAGGTTTTGCAATATCAAGTAGAAAGAATACAGAAAATATGAGTGCAGAAAATGAGATTTCGTGTCAGAAGTAAGGCTATTATTCAAATGATTATCAAGGTAAAGGGATGGATGAGGAAGAATATAAAATAGGTTTTCCAAGTATCAAATTTAAAAAAAAAAAAAAAAATCTCAAAAAAAAACATACAAATCTCAAAACATAAAAATCTCAAAAAAAACCATACAAATATCACCTTATCAACTTTATGTCCTTGATTTTTTCCTCATTGAAAGTCAATAATAGCTTTAAAGAGTAAGAAATAACTGGAGGGGGGGAGTGAAGCAACAGATTTGATTGTGTCCTGATTTTTAATGCATAGTGCAGTAATGATTACTGTTATATGAATCCCTGGATGCTTTTTTAATAGTAACCTTGGATCAAGAAGCCTTTGTGAAGCTCTTAAATGTACACATATGATTTTCCAGTGTCAGCTTAGATCATATCACTGTCTTTATATCAGATCCTTTCAACATAATCTGTATTTGCATACGGTCCTAACGCACCAAATTACTATAGCAAAAGCTTGCCATAAGAATACATGTAACCCTGTCCCTGCTCAAGGGAACTTTGTAAGCAAGCGGTAGGTGATTATGCATCCCTCATGGAATCATATGAAGACTGTACATTTATATGAAATGTGGCAAAATTAATGCAAGTCAATTAATCTCTATTTATGTCAGCTTTGGCTTTTTTATCACTAACATTATATGATTAATACTGTGATGGGGTCTTATTCCAGGAATATTAGTACCTGCAAAGATCATTTGGAATGCTGCTCTTGTTATTTCTTTGGCTTAGGAACAGGATAAAAACACATCTTTAAGCAGAGTCTGCTTAGCACCGTTACTTTTTGTAGAGGATCAGAAAACCACTCACTGGAATGAGAAGCTAACAGAGCAACATTAGAATTACTCTCTGTGTTAATGAGAAAGTCATTGGTTGATTTCCTTGGATTAGGCTAGAAAAAGAGGCTTTCAAATTAATTTTACTTGGGTTCGTTCACTTGTATGTTGCATGCCTGATGCATGTTCTGAACATAAGCACTGACAGGACAGGTTGTAGATATTTACTAAAATTCACATCAGACGGTAGTGAGAGGGAATTTATTTACTTTTTGCATGTATATTACATCTCTTCCCTGCAGCACTTTGTATCCCAAGAGTGTTTTTCTCTCCATTATGAACCATTTTCATATCCACTGAACACTGAAACTGCTTTTCAGGTTAAGAAAAAAAATAGAGAATTGAAGTAAAAAAATGCATTTTTAAGGCAATAAATCTGGAAAACAAAGATATATGCACAGAACTTTATCAAAATAAATTGCTGCAAGACTGTCTTCTATAGTTACGAGGGGAGGAAAAAAAAATAAGCCAGGAATGGTTTATGGTTTATGAAAAGAGTATTTGTTCTTTCATTATCTGCACTGATAAAGCAAGGAAACTGTGGGATTTGGAAATGGTCCTGTATTAAACCTAAAAGACATTAGTTTGTGTTTTGAGGTGCTGAAAATCAGGTTGACTAGCTCTAGTACTAAATTTGTAAGTACTTTATATTTGGGTAAAGAAATTAATTCATGGTAATAGTCTGCTGATTTTTATGCGTGACAGAATGCACGAGAAGGCAGTTCACTCTCTGAATGCTCTTACTCTGTTCAATTAACAGAAACTGAATTTGTAGATATACTGAAAAATGCATCTTATAAGTATCACTAATCGTATTTACTGAAGATCAGCTTTCAGTATGTTTCTGTGCACAGTGCTAAATTGCAAAGCTATTTCAGGAATATTCATTGATGACATTATTGAGTAGACATAAAAATGGGAAAAGGTCTGTTGAATTATTAATACATAATAAATTCTCCCCTTATATACTTTTCCATTTCTTTTTTCCCCCACCTTCAAGGGAAGATACTGAAGCTTGCATCCAATAATCCAATAAATAATCCATTTTAATTTTGCCAGCCTAAAGGTAATGTTTGAATGGACCGTCTTTTTATTTTAGGAAAATGTTTGTCATTTATAATCCAAAATATATAAAAGCACAATAAAAAAAAAAAATACAGTTATGACATTTTTGATTTTTCTTGAAATTTCTGGTCATAGCTGTTCTTTATTTTAATTACACAGTTCCTTTATTTACACAATCACGCCTGCTCAAATTACTGCATTTTGTGCTCTGCACGTAGTACAGAAAATGGGTTGAACTTGAAATACGCAAATGCGTATGTCACTTCCTCTCTATGGTCTCTTTTTCCCACATACTTTTCATATATATATGGTATATATTTTTATAGACGTGCTTGGCCTTGTGCACGTTCATGCTGTAGCAAATGCGTCGTATTTCCGTATGACATAAAGCAGCCTTTCTTAGACCTCGTAGCGCCTCAAGAGTTTATGAACTGCTTGCTTAAGTGACATAGCTAGCACCTTGACATCAATTTTGCTCCTTAAATTACGTTCCTAAGTTCCCGAAGTTTTAGATAGATCTGATCCCCTCAAGACCCCGGGTGGTACACGGCAGATGGAGCAAACCAGCGTCAGCTCCCCGGCCTCCTCCTTTGCCTGCTCCTAAGGGGAAGTTGTCCCCGCATGGATGGGGCCGGCTCTGAGGCTTCTCAGCGGTGCCCTCTGCGTGCCGGGAACGCAGCCGTCAGCTGCTGCAGGGCAGAGAGGCTGGTTTGGGGACTGCTGAGGCCAAGGTGGGTGTTCCTGAGTTAAGCTGCTGAATGCAATGTAATGTAATCTTTTACTCATGCTTTGGTTGCTGCTATGTTATTATAAGACTGAAAAGGGAAAATAGCATGCATTGCTTAATTCAACCGCTTTGCTCCATGGCATAGGCTAGCTGAGACTTTTGTGCCTTCTCACGAGGTGTTCTGGACAAGATCATTACAGAACGTTGATTAGTGATAAGAATTACAATACGTTTCTCATTGCTGCTTGGCTGAAGGAAATTAAGAAAATGGTAAAATAGGTTGCTATAAGTTATAGAATGTCTTGGTGCTCCTTTGAAAATACAGGTGGTGTTTTTCAGCCTTTCTCCTGGCTAATTTGAACAGGACTGGTAAACTCCAATGTGACTGTTTCTTTTCGTAATGAATATCATGACTGATAGATGGGCTCAAACTTCTCAGTTTTGAAGTTTGAGTCCAGATGTCATTTTGACATCCACCACATGATATGTTTGCAGTTACGCTGTTTAAAATATACTAAAATTTTATATATGACAGTTGACTCATTAAAAATCAGTGCTGTTTTAATTTAAGGATTGTTGACAAAGCTGCTGAGGAACAGTCTTCTTAACAGAATGAGACACCTTGTACATTTGCTGAAAAAAAAACAGCTGAAATATTTTATAGCTATACCCAAATTGAAGCTTAAAATATGGCCTACAAAGTGTTGTAAAGTATAATGTTAACTAAATTAGTGTTTCATTAAACAAACACTGTGAAGTTTTTAATATACTTCAAAAAATAACATTTATGATTTTGCAGTTTCCCATGGGAGGTTAGCATGTTTCAATTGTTCCTCCATATCTTTCCCACTTTTCAAGCATTCCGGTATTATTCCTGGCATTGTACCCTTTGAGGAGCTTCAAAGAGCCAAGTTCATTATTTATTTCAACCATTTACATTTTGATTGGAATGACTTTGAGGTCTTGGAGAGGGGCCCGGGTAGGGTCTCCTTCTTGGTGGTAGGAGGGTGCCGGCCGCAGGCGGCCGGGGTTGACCACGGCAAGCTGCTCTCGGCAGCAGAGCGTCGGCTCTGGAGCGCGCACGGGCTGCAAGCGCGGGCAGCTTGCGCCGGCCGAGCCCCTCGGCACGCGGTCCCTTTCTGGAACAACTCTGGCTTCTGCCAGCCTTCTACAGATGCAGACACTGGCATAGTTCTCTCTGAAATCAGCCATAATTTGCAGACAAATAGTTTTTGTTTGTAATGCATGTGTTTAAATTAAAAATGATCTGCCTCAAAGTTGATGGATTGAATGAAATGAGAATGTTAAAGAAGCTGTGGGGTTTCCCTCTTGGGTGTCTGCAGCTGGCTACTAGCTGCACTCTGCTTTGGGGCTCCTCAGAATTTGAAAAGGAGGCTCCCACATTGGCAGCAGAATATTGCATTTCTTTCTGCTCTTGGAATATTTCTAAAATTTTACATCCTTAATAATTCCTTTTACAGAAAAGCTAAGTTAAATTTATTTCTTAGTTTTTTAAATTGCAGAACTTTCAACCTTGCCAACTATTCAAATCTTCTCCACCCTGGCAATTTTAATATAGCTATTAAAATTGAACACAAGCTTAAAATTACTAACTTTCCGCTACTCTTCTCACTCGAAACAGCAACTGCTCCGTGCAGTGGGAGTGACAAATAATCCGTGGCTGAAGATTTGTTTTTTCAGCTATCGAATGCTTGCAAGTTTGGGGTTATCATTTCTTTCTAGCTTTAATGGAGCCTCTGGGACAGTTAGAAATTTTTAGCACAAGGAGTATCAGTAGCACAAGGAGTTTTATACTCTGAAATTATCCAGGGATATCTTATTTTAAAGACACAGTGTTATGCAAAAAAAAATATTGCACGAGTCCTACAGATTTTATGTCTGAGATGTGAAAATGGCAAAATGAAGAAAGGCCAAGTAGCACTTGCTAAAAATGTTCTAGAAGTTTGTGACGCAGTGTCTTCCTTATAGAAGAGGGCTCGCTAATGGCCACGTGGTATAAAGTTAATGGAGAACTGCTATTTTCAATCACATGGTGATCCCAAATTTATATTGACAGTGTAACACATTGTGTGTACATTACAGACGATCTTTGCCTATTCCATTGGAGTCTGTGATGAAGGAGAAGGAAGAAACAAAGACCACAAAATTGCAACAACCCACTTGGGTCCTGTTCCCAAAGCCCAGTGAAATCAGTTGAAGTTTTTACATTTGCTTCAGTGAGGACCGAGTTAGGTCCAGCATGAGCAAGTGTCTTCATGAATAAACTTAAGGCAAATAACATGACTTTACCTTGCAAATTAATTAGCTTTTCTTTTTTTATTAAAACAAAATCAGGAAATAATAAGAAGAAACCTCTGTTTGCATAAAGAGTCCCTAGAACTTAGGAACCAAATGGAATTGAATTGAATTTCAATGCTACATCATTACATTTCTTTACCTTTTTCCAAAGTAAAAATCACAATCTCCCTTTTAAAATGGGTCAGCTGGAGTTTCACAGACTCTTGCTGATATTGCAGAAGGTCCTTCATAATTTTAAAGATTAGTGCAAATCTTAAATTAGGGCTTTCATATGACAAAACTCCAACTTCAACCATTAGAGCAATTTTTTGAGCTTTTTCTACTTTTATATTATGGATTTTACTGGGAATATAATTTCCATTGAAAATCAACCTGCTGTCTCAATAACGATACATTTACGCAAGAATACTGTAGTTGATTTTGGAGAGCAGTGTTATTTTGGTTTGGTTTCTTTTTTCCTTTGACACTTCACGTATATAAAAAGCTCGCATGGAGAGAAAGAACAGTCTCCTGTCCCTAACTGAATTACTAGCTAATTCCTGCTGAAGTCAAACAGGCTCTAGGAATGTCTGGCTTTTGGTCAGTGCAGAAGCCAAGTAGCATTGTGAGCAGGTCGCACACGTTAATACAGTGTTAAGGAGGTTTCTGTTCAGCAGGGCCCTAATGTGCTCTGGAACTCCCTGTGCACTAACGAATATACTAATAAATGACAATTGCTGAGGGCCTCTTTCAGAGCTCTTTGAAGTTAGTAGGTCAATCTGTAAATTTCTAGGTAAGAATCCAGCAATTTAAGGGCTGAACTAGTGCCAAAGAATTGTCTTAAGACTTTTTTATAACTGTACTTGGAAATATATTCTTTCTAAATGGATTTGAAAGTTAATGTGTGTAGTAGTCAGGAACCATGGAGGAGGGAGGATGGAAGGTACCCATTTTAAACAGGAATGAGAAGGGAGCAAAAATAACTGTTACTTTATCTGAATAATTAAAAGGAAGAGGGGAAAAAAAAATAAAGGCTGGAAATGTTGAGGCTACGAGAAGATTTTAACCAGATCTGCTGAGAGCTTTGGTGGAGATGTGCAGGCACTTCAGAGAATTTAGTTTAGGTCTCAAATAAGAAGTTGTCAAAATGCCTGATAGCTTCAAAATGCAGAAGTAGGCACTTAGGATTGTTTTGGACACAGTATGTACAGCGAATATAGGAGTACTTGTATGGAGTATTTTTCTATGTTTATATACAGTTTTTCTTTAAAAGCTTTGGGAAATGATTTTGCTGCCCTGGTGCAGAATTCTGAGACTTGGAACAGATCTGGAGCAGAGAAGTCTTGTAACAGTTTCCTCAGTTTCTGAGTTTCCATCAGAATGGAGAATGTGGGAGGTGAACGAGGATTTCCGTTATGCATTCTTGCTTAAAAATGCAAAAACTCTGGCTGTATACTTAATGATCTGCTTCAACATATACCGAGATAAAAATATCTGTCTCTCGAACCTGAACGCATACGCTTTGCTATGTATAATGGAGAGGAAAAAATAATTTCTTCCTCCTAAGTAATCTACCTTGCTATCTACAGAGCCTGGGATAATAAATTCTCACTTGACACCTTTGGGAGTTGACAGCTCTCATATTTTCCATTATACAAAACATAACATAAAAGGAATAAGAAGAAGAAAAAAAAAAAAAAAAGTCCTTCAAGCTTGTTTTTTAAAGCCCCAATCTGTCAGTACGAGTAGGTATGGAGGTATATGGCTGACTGCAGGAAGAGCTCCACTGGGCAACTGCTCTCTGCTAGCACAAGTGTATACAAAAGACTTAAAATCCTGGCTAAACTCTCCTTGCAGGGATAAAATGTTTTGGACACCTTATACTGGCTCTCTACAAAATAAAGAAATTCACCTGAAAGCCACAGCTTCCATTCCTCTTCTGTATGGCTTTATATCACAGCCTGCAGTCATCTGGCTAAATTCACGATACCCTGCCAGAAATCTGTAGGGAAAAGAAAGATTTAATTATGACAGAACCTTTGTCTGTGTCATTACATGACCTGATTATAACTAATGTGCATAAGCAAAGAAAACTAGTATCTGTCCTCTCAAGACTAGAATAGTGAGGTGATTCAAGGCTGTCCCAATTTTTTGGACAAGCATTTTTTGGATATATGTAATATGACATGGAGGTGATGCTGATTTATGTATTTGTCCTGTACTGAATAGAATCTCTGAGAATAACATTGAATCTGATATAGAATCTATCACACACTAAAAATAAGCAAATGTCTACCAAACCAGAACAGATGGGAGCCAGGCACTGCAATACAAAGGTGCATTAATAATTCAGTTCTGTTTTTATAATAGCAAATGATAAACATTTTACAGATTCTGTGTAAAAGACAGTACCTTTCCCAGGGAGTGAAGAGAGAAGAATACTTGCATGTTCTTCTGGCATGCAATGCACAAAACCTTAGCCAATTCTGGATCAAAAGATCCTTGTGTTAAATCAGGAAAGTCATCAATCCTCTCTCAGTATATCATATGCCTACAGGCTGATAACTACCCCCTTTGCTTTGTTTTCATTGGGATAAAACTATTAATATCTGTGAAATGGGGGTTAGTGGCTGTATTAGTAGAAAAGTTAAAACAAGGGAAAGCTCAGATAGAAGCCAAGTTCAAAACTGAACTGCCTAAAGATGAAACTCTCCAGTGATTTTATTAATGATATCATCCTTGCACCTGACACTTTCATAATGTGGAAAACAACAGTTTACATCCTCCTATGACCAGTGGATTTTTATAGCAACATCTACTGAAGTATTTTATCATTTACAGTTAGTAAGAACAGGTTTTTAATCACTTCTAATTTCCTGGACAAAGTTCTGATCAGCAGCCCGTGTTTAAAATCAGCATCTTTATATTTTCTAATTACAAATCGGGAAAATATAACAGTCCTGCATGCTTACAGGCAGTTCAAAAAAAAAATGGAAAACAGCAACAACAACAAAAAAAACACCTTATAGAATCATGTTCCTGTATCTTCTGTAGCTTCTGGACAAATCTCATCCTATAGTGGAAGTCAATTGCTTATTTAGAAATATTTATTTGAGATGATGTGTAAATAAATAAGTAAATAGAGCCTCATGGAAATGTATTTATTCCCATACAAAATATTTATTAGTAATTTATATGCTACAAAGAAAAGTGAGAGGCTGCTTATTTACTTTAGCTTTTGTGCATCTTTTTGATCACTATTATGGATAAGAAAATTTAGTATGGTGATGGCTTTCATTTAATGGACTAATAGAACTTAAAACAGCTGGATGTTTATCGCTTTTTTATAATGCCATGGTGAATAAGAGATTCTTTAAGAACAAGAGCAAAATTAATAGTTAGATAGTGACTCTGTGAAGTTACAAAGCACTTTTAATGGTCCTCTTCGGAAGTGGCATCCTGCTTTTTAGCTCATAAGCTTTAGATGGTTCCCTGCAATATATACATCCTCTCCCCTGATGCTTTAGAAAAAGAAAATACTGAGCACAGAGAATGCAGCAACTGGAATCCTGCTCGTTTGCTGTAACTCACCCTCAAGACACTGGCTGGGTTGGGACATGAATTTTTACAATGCCGCACCCCTATAAATTTATCTTATACTCATTGCCTTTTCTTCCCTTGGCAATTGTAAGCACTGGAAATCACCTAAAATTAGCAAAATCTATAAGATTACCTAGTTAAAGGTTTTGCTGACACAGTGCAAGTGGAGAGTAACACGCATTTTTCTTTTATATGTCTTTTTTAATCTTGCATTTTGCATGCCGAAGTCAAGCTGTTGTTCCTTTCCAGCTAGTGATAGCCATAAATGTTAAGCATGAAATGAAAATGGCTTAGCCAATTACCATATTTTTTTTCCCAGGAGATCGAAATAAAGTATAATAGGTATTGTTTATGGCACTGTGAAATGGTTAGATTTGCTTTTTACTTTGCATTTACATTGACTGTATAAATCAGAAATGGTCAAATTTGACCAAGACATCACATAAACATTTCTTGCAACTTTAAGGGCCTATTACCTGTGCAATATATGGGTTTCATATTGGGACATATATTTTTTCTTTTAAGTCCTACCACGCAAACCCAATCTTGTGCACATACCCCCTCAAATAGTTTTAGCCTAACCTGCCATTTTGTTATGCCTCTGGTGAGTTGCTTTTATTTTTATTATTTATAGTTTACTTTTTTTCAGTGTTTTTTTCTTGCTGTTTCTTGTAAATTCTTCTCTGTATGCATAAGATTTATTGAGATTTATTATAGCCAAGATTTTTAAAAACAATATGTTAAAGTTTTACAGAAGAAAGTAAAAGTAATTTCATGAAAGAGGATGCTAAGTAAAAATCATTAATATTTTTTCTGTGTTTATGTGCACTGTGCATGGAGAGAGATATCTATGCACATATTGAAAGTATCATTTGTAGTTTTACTTCGTGTGGACCTACAAGGCTGCTTGAACTTACATTAAGATGATATTGTGAGATTAAAATGCTGTTAAGATAACGCTTGATGTGTGCTGTATGGTAAGAAAGATCAGATGCCTTTATCAGAGTTTTCTGGAGGAGGACATAGTTTCATATTAATAAGACCTCATAATGAGATATTCTGGTTACAGATTCCAATAACTCTGTGGAGCTTAAAGCATCGGTTTTGTTAAATCCAATATTAAGACTTGAAAGCACTGGTACTCCTTGTTGAAATGAATGGTATTATATGTGGGCCATTTTTCAATTAAATAATTTCTGTGGAGTAAGGAGAACATAAATTTCTGGTACTTCAAAGCAGTTTCATTTTTGTGTAGGTAAGAAACATATTGTATCTGCGTACCCGTATAAAGCTTTGCATTCATATACACTTTCAGCATTCATCTTCGGGCACTAAAAGGAGAGAGCTTTTCTTTTCACACACCACTTCCTTCCCATTTATTTTCCAACACGTGCTTTTCTGCATTTAAAGGAGAGCAGTCCGAAAAGTTATGATCCCCATTTCAATTCAAAACCAGTTTGCAAAGGAATCAATCGGAGCTTTTTCACAGGAAGAATTATCACGTATATAACCCTTTCCTGTGAGCAGATTTCAAGTAGTCCTGCAGTCCAAGGCAAAATATCTTGTGAAATATAAACTGGATTCACTGAGTTCTAGCTCGTAGGCCAAGTTTGTGAAGACTTTTTAAATGCTCTTTGATACTCTCCTCCTCTCTGGGCACTGGTTCTAACACTCTTGGAGGCTCGTGGCAGGAGCAGTTCCCTGCACTGCAGTCGGACATATTCATTGGTTTCTGATGGCATCTTTGACGTATTGTCATGGTGATTCTTCTATGGATTTTTGGAATAGCAGCAACTGCTTAAGTTCGTCTTCTGTCTAGCTGCATCTTGAGGAAAAGGAGTAAGCGGAAAAAGTGAAACAGAGATGCTGCCTGAGCCTGAGTTTTCTTAAGCAGTGTTATTCTGTGCAGCAGAGACAACTGCTCAGTGGCAGAAACAGACTGCCTTGCACATCTGAGGTAACCTGGTTTGGCTGAAGAGCTTCTGCATTTGGTTTCCTTCCCCATAGCTATAGGCAGCAAACCAAGATGAGAGCTGGCTGAGAAGTGTGGGATTAGTCCTCCGTGACAAGTCCCAGCGGTTGAGGTGAACGGCTGAGACGGCTGCGGCGCGGCGGTGACTTTGTGCTGCTCGTTGCAGGCGGTGGCTGGTGGGTGCCCTCCTGCTTGCCGGCCTTCCCGAGGTCGCCAGTGGCTGTGGGCATGCAGCACTCAGCGCCCCGGCACAGCTGTGGAGAAGAGCAACCTGGGGACTGTTTTGGCAGCCGTCAATAGATGGGTGTCCGAACAATGGGTTTGTTTGGGCTTCATTGCCTGATAAAGACTTGATTCATTATTTTTAGTGTCGATTGCTCTGGAAAAGCCAATGAATTGGCATTTTCAAAAGACCAGATTAATGTTCCAAGGATAAAATGGTGATTCTGCATCATGCTAAGCAGTATAGACATGGATGGTGTCATTATAGCTGTTTTTATTCTGGGACTCCCTGCTTGGTCTCTGTCTGTTCCTTTGGAATCAAAGAACTGCCACATTAGTGCCTAAGCAGCTGCAAGATCACACTGGAGATGGTGTTTGAGAGACTTTAAAGGTAGGTGGCATGCGGTAGCTGGAAGCCTGGAGGCAGCAGGGTAGGTGCGTGCCCTGAACTGTAATTGTGCTCCTTGGGTTCCTGCAAGGGCTATGAGTGAGGGGAAAGGCTTGCGCTGGCCCAGAGGTGATGGGGGCCCTAGTTAGATAATTCTTCCTAAATAACAATTACCTAGGATGCATTGTAAACATAACCTGCGTAGCCTACTTTGAAATAACAAAATACTGTTGTGGATGCGCTCTTGGGGTGTTGGGAGGAGTTGCTTTGTGCCTCATAAGCTTTTATGAGTTGCTGGGTGTCAGTCAAACATGCGGCTGTGTTTCATCAATCCCCAGGGTGTGCGTGCACATGTTGTCCTCTTTCATGAATTTCAAACACTGCCCATCTTTGTCTGTCAGCGTGCAGTGAACGGGAGCTCTCTCAGTGCTGCCCTAGATAGCGTCCTGTCCACGTGCAATGTTTTGTTACTCTGCTTCTAGTATGGGGCCTCTCTAGCTACAGCACTTGGCCAATTTACACATCGGGGCCGCCAAACCTATAGTCAGGTTCTTTGTCTAGGGGTTTTGTTTGAGGCATCATTTCTAGAAAAACCAAAGTTGTTAAGACAGCAGAATTTTGGCTCGGAGTGAGGGGGAAACACTGAGCACTTTTACAACCCCAATAATGTACAAAATGTAGATCAGTGTAGCAGGGGGTTGAGATGGGAGCTTACAGCAGAAAGTGTGGCAGTCGAGTCAGGGGTCTCATGAGTTACAGAGAGCTGCTTGTGCCTACTTTTTGCAAAGAACACATGTTAGAAATCACTCTGGTTGTGCATTATTTAAAGTAATTATATCCTTAATTTGAGGATGAGGGAGAGAACAACTGATATCACAATGACATCATGTACTCAGACAAGGAAAAATAATCTGGTTGCGTAACATTTATATAGTAGGAAATACCCTTTCAGCATGTGCCTATAAGTCCTGCTCAAGACTAAACAATATATTAGAGGCAGATTTGCTAAATTCCTAAAACACCATAGATACTGGTCTCCTCTACTCTTTAGGGACACTTTACCTCCTAGTGGATTTCAGAAGTGGTTCTGTTAGCAGAAATTATTTAGTTTCTGTAGCTAGAACATGAAATTTGTGATCATTTAACAGAATGTGTCTATGTTTTCAGTGAGTGCCTGAATTACAATGTTAGAAAAATGCTTGAGTGGTTTATGAAAAAAAAGTAAAAAGCATTCTCCATTCCTGCAAGCCTTTTAAGTTATGCTTTAATTCTACCATTCTTTTTGGATTACATGATTTCAGCAAGAGATCTATGCCTTCTTCCATAGAGAAGGTCAGACAAGGTGATTATAATGGCTTTGCTGGCCTTAAAATATATGAAGTATGGGAAATAGTTTTACCTTGCTAGAGTCTATTTTCTAAAACAGTAAGTAGTAACTTGCTACGCTAGCCATTTTACAAAGAGCTGAAATAAATAGACCTTTACAGAGCTATAGTAAAGATGCTATGAAATACTTTCCTTCTGTGTAAGCCAGTGCCATAGACAGAAAGAGGTTGTGTTGTCTACTTACCTGGGAGGTTATCTTGTCTTTGTGAAACTTGGAAATTTTCTATAAGCACCGACAGCATGCAATTTCTAAATGAGAGGGGGGGGGTTGAGGCGTTTTTGTTGTTGTTTTTGCATGGCTATGTTCTTTTTGAGAACATAAGAGACATTACGGCATTCTACTGCAAAGATTCACTGTTTTATCTTAGCAATAACTGTCATGTAAATGAGAAGCTATAGATTCCTCTGCACATCAGGTTTCCTCCACACATCTCTTAGCAATGGGTTCTGTTGCTCTTCCTGAGAAAGTTTCCCTGTTGTAAATATATCTGATATTGTCCTAATGAGATCAGAGAGTTTGTATACACAAGGTCCGTATTGACAAAGCCAATACATTTCATAGATAGTTGCTTTAATAGAAAAGGGAGATTTTAAAATGAGAGTTATTTTGGCTGTGTTCTCTTTCATTCCTTCTGCTGAATTACTGCCTTACTTATTTTGCTTCTGTTCTGAGACCCCCATGTGTTCTTTCCAAATTTCTGGGATTGTCAGTACCTGAATCTTTCTGTTTCGGTTGAAATACAGCTCCCTGAGCATCAGATTCACACTTCATACAGGCCTTCAGTTCATCTGAGTCCTACAGCCCTGGTTCAACACCTTCTTGCAATAGTAATGATTTATCTTCTTGAAGGAATCTAAACTATTTCTCCATTATAAGTGAACCCACTGAACTCTACCAGTTAAGGCTAAGGAGTGATTGTAGCTGTGCGTTTGTCTTATCAAGCAAAAAGACTTAAATGTGGCCTAAAAAATATTCATTTTAGGAATAAGGGGTATCTGTGATATTTCGTTTATAAGACAGGTGTCCTCATATAAAATTAAATAAGAAAGACTATTTTCTCTCTCTCTTCAGGGATGTCTTGCTCTGAGTAATCTTGTCAAAAAAAATAGAGAGTCAAGTCAATTAAAGGATAATTAGGATTTCTTTTCTTGTCATCAGGATACAAGTTGCCCTTTCTGCTAGTCCTTTGATTTCTCTTTTGCATGTTGGATATTGAGCTGAGGGATAGCATCACTGATTAACGTGACAGTAGCTGAACAATGTATGCAATTCCCCTGATGTTCTTCTAAGTTCATTCCCTGTTGCCGACAAAATTAAGGATATTAATCTGTGAAACTCAGTTTAATGAAAGGGTTTTTTGTTTTTGGTAAAAAATGTAATGTAAAAGGGTGTTGGCTAACAACAGTTCCTATCTTGTTTGTGGGGAGCTTTTTTGAGAGAGTACTCGGAGCCTTTTCCAGAAGGCATGCTGGGAGCAGCAAACTGATTTATGACATTCGATAATTGAAAGTGGGACAATAAAGCCCTGAACTTAAAGATAAGTGCATATGGCTGCTTTCTTCATAGAAAGTAGGATAATAAAAACACACAGTGAGGAGGTAGAAGTTTGAGCTCCTGTTTGTATAGCTGATAAAAGCAAAAGTCTCATATGCCAGTGACTTGAAGATATTCATCCTGAACATAATCAAATTATATCTATAAATATAATGTGTAATGTATAGTAATGTATGCCTCTGCTTTTTAAATGGGAATTCATAAGCAATTGATGTGGGTGCTGAATTTTTTCATGGCTATGTACTTAAATATAAAATGGAACATTGCATCTTTGCACCTTTTTGAGACCACTTAGTATCTCATTTCTTACTGAATGCCTAGTCAATATTAGCTTCATTTTATTTGTGAAATATTTGTTACCTCAGAAATCATGTTAGGTGATACTGGAATAAGAAAAATCAGTAACTGAATAAAAAAAAAAAAAAAAAAAAAAAAAAAAAAAAAGTAAAATGTGTCTAAGAGAACCTGCCTGTCAAAGGTAAGTTTATTTTACTTCAGATGATCTACAGATAAGATCATCAGGTTTAAGTGACCACAGTGTCAGACCTGAGATTAGAAATGGACTTAATATCTTTCAAGCAGCTGGTTATCAAAAAAATACATAAGGCACAAGGTAGAGATCTTGGACATATCTTGACATAATCTAATCTGTCTACAAGGCATATCAAATGCTGTGCAGAAACACTAGTTTGGCTTGCAAAATGGGAACACCTGTTAGCCATATTCCAGTCTCGGCCACTTGTAAATAAAGATGGGGCTTATTTAGCAAGGGCTGAGTGAAGATACTACCTGCAGCTGTGGCTACCTGAACAGCAGAGCAGGTAACAGGACTATAAAAAGAGATGGTAAAAGTCTCCTCTCGGAGTGAATTCAAAACTGACAGTTGCTGTGAGTGGTGGAGCTCATGTTTGCTGAAGACAGGATCTTCCCAGGATAAGAGAGTTAGCATGTTTTTGAAAAGGGGGTAAGAGTTGTTTGCATCTTTCTTACCAGCTGGTCCCCATGTCCAAAATAAGGATAGTCCATCTTCTTGGACTTGGAAATATCTTCTTTGGATTGACTTACTCATCCTAGTGAACTCTTACATAAGGGTGAGGTAAAATAAAAATTATCTCACGTAGTATGTCCTAATGCTTTGTAGTCATATTGTTGAAACTTCCACGCTGTTCCATAGCTTTTGATTTTCATTAGCATTTTTATAGCTATCCGAATCTTAAGCTATAGGGTATGTTTTCATTATCATTTTTATAGTTATCTGAATTTTAAGCTATAAGGTATGACAAGAGGTATTCACTATCTAAATGAATTTTGTATCAATTTGGAAGGATATGACTAATACCGGTGAACAGTTTCCATAGTTCCAAATGTTTAATTTGAAAGGGAATGATAAACAACTGTAATATGCGAAATTTTCCATTAGCTTTACTAGTGAGAAAAATATTCCAGTTACCTCTAGAAATACCAGATTCCGAAAGCAGAGCAGTGACTTACTGTAAGTTACTGGAGGGAAGTGGGAAAATCTTCACTGTTTTCTTTCCACTTGATAAAACAGCATTGTATCTTTTTATATGTAGTTGCCTAGTTGTATTTTCTTAGTTAGGTAAATTAAATTGTTCAGGGAAAATTCAGTCCTTACTGGGCTACTTATCACTATCTGAAAATTCTTTTAGGACATGAGGTTTATTCATTCATTGTATTCATTCACTTCTGTCAAACTAGACTGTGTGTTATGGTAAGAGGCAGGCATTTTAAACCATGTCATAGATTTGCTTTTAGTAAGTAAATAAAGATGCTAGAGACACCTGAAAAGGAGTATAGCAAATACTTCTGATTTATGTTGACTCTGTGACTGATGAGAGCTGAGCTGACAGTGGTTGGTTCTTGCTTTTCACCCGTTGGTGCTAGTCCCCTCCATGCCTCATCTCGGCACTGCGCTTTGTTGCTTTAATGTGTTTTTCACTGCCAGAAGGCAGCATCAGTTGATCAATAGGAGCTTATTTGGGTTGTTGTAAAAACTACGCTTATGGTCAAGGTCCTGCCTGAAATCAATATAAAAGAGTGTTTTTAAAAGACTTGAATGAAGAACAGTTACCTGCTGCAGCTGAATTACATTTTGTATTGGATCATCTGATACGCTGGAAGCTGGTATGCACTAAAATGAAGATGTGTAGAAATTAAGGAGTTGACACAGTGATGGATGTGGCATCCAAAGTGCTGCGTCAACCTGTGGGGGTAAATTAGATCTGCACTTAAAATCCCTGCCAGAACTATGAAAAGCATCTGAAGGGATATGCATTCAAAAGCAGAGGCCTTCATCCTTCTCGTCCTTTGGAGTGTGGAGCCATGTTAGCTTGTTCTGATTCTTGCTCCTTCATAATTTATGAAATCAGAGCTAGAGTGAGGATCAAGACAGTTCTGCAAAAGGTGCTGAAGTCCAAGGGACCTGACAAGGGACGAATGAGCTATACTGGGTTGTATGGTTAATATTAAGCTAGAGGACCCATTTTACATTCCTTATGTACCCACAAACACAAGTGAAGTAAGTGGTAGCAGTCTTAAGGGAATCTAGATGTCTTCAGGTCTCTGTCAGGATAATTATTCTCCAGAATGCACTTTCTTTAACACCTCTGAAAACAAAAATCCTTTGGGGTGGGAAAATCTTGATCTTCAAATGCACTGTTAATTGGATGTCGGGATACCCTGGGTAGACTGGCTAGAGAATGTTTTGTTTGATTTTAATCTCTGTGCCTGCTGTCAAAATGATGTATTTAAGAAAGTTGCTCTACTTGTAAGAATTACATTAGAGGCATTTAAGACTTCCAGATGCCTCTGGGCATAGGCATCTTAAAAATTTGCATCTTTTCCATGACATTTTTGTAATTCATGTCTTTTTCTATTATTTTATATCAGTACTTTATCACAAGACAGCAGCAATACTCATTTTTAAATGTCCCGCAGCAGTATTGTCTTGTCGTTAACTCCTGTCATATTTCACTCATTGGGTTTGGAAATGGAAAGTGATGAATGGCTTCAGTGTTTTTTTTTAATAACATGTCCCTTTCTGGAGCTTTCTGTAAGGTAGTCAATTTTCATTACTTCAGAGCAGGTCGCTGAGGGGTTGTTTCTTCCTAATGTAACAAAAAGCTGCCAGAATGACAATTACATAGGGGCACCCTCAGTGAAATTTATAGAACAAACATTTTAAGAACATTAAATTCCAGTTTTTGATTTCATCTTAATGAATTTAGCACTGATATGTAAAAATCAAGCCGAAAATCCTTGCACCTTCTTCATATTCCTGTACTATAATGTACCACCAGTGAGCAACAAACCAAGCTCTCAAAATCTTGTAGGCAATCAAATTTTTTTTTTTTTTGACTCCTTAAGCAAGAAAGCATCTGTTCATTTTGTTTAATCTAATCAGAAAATTCAAATCCAGATTTTTTCTAAACCTTTAGTTTAAGGATTGGGATATCTCAAACAACCAAGGAGTCTTTTAGTTTTTGTTTTTCTGTGTATTTAAAATGGGCTGTTTTTGAAAGACATTTCAGAGTAACATTTTCCTCCTGATTGTCCTGGTCCACAAATAAGACCGTCAGGTGGCATTTGGAGATTTATGGGACAGAGAGATTGGGTGGTTTCAACTGAGGGCAAGAGGGGTCTTGTTTCTTGCTGGCACGTTGGCTCCCTGGAGCAGCGCCAAGAAGCCGTTTGCAGCAGCCCTGCAGCTGCTCTGAGCTGCTTGGAAAGCCAGGCTGGCTGGGAGGCACTTCGAGCTTGGGCCCATGGCTGAGCTGGGAGATGGGCAAAGGGCTTCCTTGGGCTTGTAGCTCTGCTCGCTCGCGCAGCTGCTGCTCGCAGAGGGAGCGCAGTTGCACCTGATAGCCCAGTGTGCAGACGTTGCATGATGCAGTTACCGGAGGATGTGCAGTAGGAGAAAGATGTTAGAAGTTAATTCTCAGATTTTTCTGAAGTTTCTGTTGTTCCTGTGTGTCTGTTTTCTACTGCTCCATTTTGCATGTTGGAATATTTTTCTTCCTCAGTTGAAAATGCAGTTGGATTAAATGATCCAAACTCAGAAAGCTAACAGCAATATACAGTTATCTTTAGCCCTGTATGTTGCTACATGTTTCTCAGTGAAAGTTGATATGATAACCAAGAATAAGTTCATTAAATTCAAAGCAGCATTTGATATCACTCCACATTTTTGAAGGAGAGGAGAGGAGATTTCTTTTGGATTTTCACTCCTAACTGACTCCCATTTTCTTTTTTACTTTCAGATACTGTTGTTTAGTATTTTACCATAAATAAGTGACACTATTTCTTCTTAGTAAAGTTTCTATTTATTTATTTTTTTAAGGCTAACTTCTGATGGAATGATTTTGTCTCTCCTCATTTAACAACCTGTGACTTATTGCTGGAGATGGGTCAAAGCAGCACCTTAGAAGGTGAATGGTGTCTGCTAAGTTTCTATGGCTGTTTGAGAATTTCAGTGTATTAGCTCTTAATTTGGTGTGACCTAGTTCTTGTTTAATTATTCAACTGGAGAGGAATGTCAGCAAGTTAAAGCTCTACAAAGCTGAATAAGACCTTTCCTCAGCACATGTAGACTATTAAACATTTTTTGGTGCAAACATGCACACTCTATACAATCTACAAGCTGGCCCAGTATTTGAGATACCTACAAACGCAGCACTTCTTAAATCAAAAATACATCATCCAAAGCATAACATGATGAGGAACACTACAGAAAATTATTCCATTTCTTAGGTGTTCAAAATAAATCATTTCAGCTTAGATCTGGTTAAAATAGCAATATACAATAAGCTGTAATTATGTCTTATGCCCAATACTGCTACCTAGTTGCTTTGAAATCTCTTAGATGTGTCTGTAGTCCTTAATTTCAAAACCTCTTAATTGTTTTGCATTTATTTTGAAACACCTCTTGTTGGCATCTTATTTGATATTTTTTTTCCCTATGAGTTTTGAGTTTGTGGTGGTGGTGGTGGTTTTTTAGCTTTTCAAGGGACAGACGAACCTGCTAAGCCGTTCTTAAGACAATAAAACATGTTGCAGCCACAATCTCCAGCAATGTTCCTGCTTATTCCTAGAAATGGCTTCTATATTCAAGGCTACAAGGATCTGTAATAACATGCTTGAACCTGGTTATGCAAATGCTATGTTGTTTATTACTGTTTGAGAATCGTTGCCAATTGAACAAGTAAGTGATATGCTTCTGCTGACACTTCAGCAGCTGTTTTAAGAAGAGGAAAAATTTTTAATTCCTAGACATTTTAGTGAGCAGCGTATAACCCCATTAAAAACATAAAGACATTTTTATTAAAGCTAGTACAAACTGATCAGGAGCAGTATCAGTGTTTGCTTTTGTCATGGTGGGGGAGTTTATGAAAAAAATATAATTAAAAAAGAAAACTGTTTATAAGCAGCTAGAAGAAAACAAGGAGATGAACAAGAGCCCGTCTGGATTACAAATCAAATATACGGTCACACCAATGCAATTTCAATCTGCAACACAGTAACAGCTCTTCTGGCTACAGGAGAAGCACTCGATGTTAGATTTCTGATTTTGAGTAAGGTTTTTGACACTGTTTTATAAACAACTGGGGAAATGTAGAGTAAATTAAATATGTAGTAAATTGAAAAACTGTCCTTGGAAAATATTAACCACTGGTCCAAAATTCTAAATTTACCAATGGCGTGAAGCTGGGATGGATGGAGAATATGTTAATGGCTAAAACTCTTAATTCCTGTTCAGAGGCATCTTGATATATTAGAGAAAAAGAAATCTGAGAAAAAGGATGAAATTCCATGTAGAAAAATGTGGGACTATTCCTCTGTGGAAATAATCAATGGAACAGTTTAGTAGCAATTCTGTTGAAAAATAAGTCTATGAACTATTGTGCGTGGTCAGATTCTGGGAGTCAACAGATGCTACTGCAAAAAAAAAAAAAAAAAAAATTGAAGAAGTGAATTAATAAGGAGCAGATGAAGAATTGCTTTATAGTGTTGTTGGTGCTTCTTTTGCCTGGTAGTGGTGGGGTACAGTAACTTAAATGACAGTTCCTTAAGTTTTGGGCAATCTACATCTGCAGAACTGGAATTTCTGAAGAGACTCTAGAGAAGACTTGTGAGAGTGGCTCAAAGTCAAGACGAGGAGTCTCATAGGAGAAGATCAAAGTGGTATTTTTAATTTTGCAGCAGTGAAGACTAAAGGGTAGCATGGTAGCTTTCTTCAAAGGCATAAACAGGTTGTAGAAAGATGAAACAGCAATCCTTTCTTGATTTCCATGGTAGATGGAAAGAGAAGGAATACGCTTGCGGACAGAAAGATTTGGTTCAAACATTGGGAAGACCTTTCCCAAATGTAAGGAAAACATAGTTGAATAGGATATGTGATGAGTTTGTAGTTTGCATCAGTGCAAGTCTAAAATAGAGGGTTAAGAAAAAATATATGTTGGGAAAGAAAAGAAGATAAAATCAGTCCTGTCCAAAAATGTAGAATAGACTAGATGTTCATTTCTAAGATTCCTCAGAGACTGTGGTACAGTAGCAGGTCATAGCAGGGTCTTTTCCTGAGGCGCTAAAGTAGCTCCTAAATGTTGGTTATTACAGAAATATAATTTACAGAACTTTATAAGTTTCAAGGAAGTTGTGTTTCATAAAGGCTCTAGACTTTCCTCCTGAAATCTCTGTATATTTATGAAAGACATTCAGTACATGCATGCTCAGATACATAGGTAATCTTAGAATATGCATGGCTATTTTGGAACGGAGCATGAATCTTTATATAATAACTCCAGAAATGCTCCCTTAGAGCAAAAGCAGGGTGTTTTGGCAAGAAGGTAAATTAATTCCTTGTACTATTGGAAAGATTTTATTTATTGGCATAAAAACTCCCTATAATTGAACCTACAGATAAGTCTCCTCAAGAATGGTTCCTTAGGAAATAGCTTGAATTTCTGTTCAGTACAGATGTACTGCAAGGATGAATGCCTGAAGTTGTGTTTTTCAGAAGTGTTCTGCTTTCACTGGTCAATCTAGGAGCAGTCATCATGGAATTAAGAGGAGAAAATGTTACACCAGTACTGATCCTTTGTGAAGATGTCATCTCAAATGTCTAAAGTGTTTTGCAATATTTGTGACCATACCTACATAGGCATTTTTGCAGAAGGGTAGTCATAGCATACCTTCTCATAAAAAGAAAAGTTGTAAACCATGGATATTGGCTATATCTTTTGAATTGCTTAAAAAGTGAAGGGCATACAAAGTGATGCACATTTTCCTGAGGCAATGCATCAAAGTTTCCTATGGAAGCATGCTGAAATATTTTTTTATCAACGTATAGGTATGAGACTTGGGAGTATTTTTGATTGTCTTGGCTTCATGCTGCAATGTCTTAGCCTCTATAGGAACAGCAATATTAATGTCAAAAAGTTGCTACTAAGTCTTTTCAGAGTTCTGCTTCAGAAAACCTGGGTGGTTTAAGATCGGTCTTTTATTGCAGATGAATGCCAGAACTAGGTTCTTTGAACAATACCTCAGAAAATGGGACGGGGACAAAACAAGGGAGAATGTATATTCCAAAATAACTTTTAAAATGAAGTACAATTGATGCTATTCTTAGAATCGTTCTCATATAACTGCAGCTTAGTTACTGTGGCATGACTAGTTTGAGGGGAAAAAAAAAGAACAAAATTTGAAGTGCACTAGTTGCAGCGTAAGTTAAAGATTTTCTTGAAGTAACACTGTGTGTGTGTGTGTATATATATATATATATATATGGAGCAATTAATGAAACACCTCCCTTTTTTTTTTTTTTAAATGTGCACACTCTTAGATCACTAGGGATATAGATTTTAAGTAGCTTGCTGCAGCAGTTTTTCCCAGCTCATTTAGATACAACTTTCAAAAATTGAAATGTTTAAATTTCAAACTTTCAAATATTTAAACTTTAGATGTTAAAAAATTTACTGCTTATTTGGCAGACTTATAGGAGATACCTTTTGTGACAGTTTATGAAGGCATGAAGCTTTCTTTCAAAGTCAGGTTCAAAACTAAAGCTTATCCAGTGACCAAGTCTCTAAAAACGCTCACAGCTTGGTTAGTGCAATTCTTCAGCCACAAAAGCAGCTCCCAGTGAGCTGTTCCTTGGCATGACCTCTAGAAATTACTTACTGTAGTCAGTCGTGGTGCAGGCAGAGTATATTCTTTATTCTACTTTTCATACTGAGAAATGTCTTTGAATATGCGTGAGCGAGGAATTAACTTGGTCCCACAGGACTCTCCTCGTCTTCCCTGGCTCAGTGTTCTGACTAGTGGAAAATGAAGCGTCACACTATGTGGAAGTGGAAATCTGTAGTGATCTATTTGTTCATGAACAGCTAAATTCCTCAATTTAAACAAATACAAATGCACACTTGCTCACATATTAAATCTGCTGCTAGCATTCTGGATTTCCCCGTACAGTGACTTCTTTTTTTTCCTTCCTCCCACCCAGGCAGTTGGACTGAAATTACTGCATGAAGTTATTCACAAAAGATGTTCTTTACATTTTATAATAAAGTAAAAGTGTTAAAAGTTAGATGCTATTAGAGAAAAATTCTTGCTTTATCAAATAATATGCTCTTAAAGATCTGCAAATATGGAATATTTCACTGATTTGATTATGACTTTCTTTTATTTAAACAAATATTTTTATTTGGAAATACGCCAAATAAATACCTCTAAACAAGTATTTTTCAATGTTGGCTTGTTAAATATAAATCTTGTTAGCACTGTCTTACAAGGTTTTATTAGCATTTGAGATGTCTTTCATTTAAATCAGCCAGACAGATGTGCCGTGCATCTGCAGTTTTTATGAGGTGCTTTGTATAGTCTGTACCATTTTCCTATGTTATATGTAATATGTTATTTATTTTTATTGCAGGCTACGTATCAAAACAGAACGGGGAACCAAAGCCTCAACACAAGGGACAGAAAGTCAGCACATACACCTACCGAGGACCCTTTTAGACATTCCTCAGGAAATTCAGCGGTAGCCTATGAAAGCAAGAGCTGTCAGCTGTCAAATTTGTGTCTGAGCAACCTCTTGAAAGAGAAGGAAATAGTGGAGGCCCTCAAGCAGACGAGAGGCCCGTACGAAGCCTTCGCTGCGGAGGGGGCGCCCAACGGCTTGGCCGTGGCCGCGCACAGCGCGGCAGAGCCGGCGGCCAAGGCGGGCTGCTGCCCGGCCTTCTCGGCAGCGCCCAAGGAGCACGCGGGGCTGCCACGGCAGCACAGCACCTTCACCGGGAGGCTCGGCCAGCCGCCCAGGGGACCCATCTCTCTCCACATGTACAGCAGAAAAAACGTGTTCCTCCACCACAATTTGCACACGGCAGAGTTGCAGACTTTAGGTCAACAGGATGGGTAACAGGGTTCTTGAATGCTTACCATGGAAGGAGGATTAGTTAATTGGGAACATAAACTCTTCTACAGCTCCGTCTTAAGTTTTCATCTGCTGCTACTTTTACCTAGAAGAAAAAAAAAAAAAAAAAGTTGTCTGTAGGTTCCATGCTTCCCTGTTTGGGACTGTGGCAAAGGGATGAACTAAATTGTTAAATAATTAAGCTGATTTGTTGTGCAAAAGCTACCATGTGTATAGTAAATGGGACGATTTGGCTGACATGGGTGATCCAAAGTTGGCTAAATCTTTTTTTCTTTCTTGATTCTGTAAACCACTAAGACCCACTGAAGTTTGGGAAGGTGGTCATGAATAATACTGTGTACATTTAATAATGTTACTGTAAAAGTGGATATGAGGATTGAATAGATAAGTAATTAGGAAACCTTAAATTTCATAGAGACTAGGGAAAGAAGATTTAGAAGTCTGAGAAGGCTCTTTACAATTTCTTTCTTACATGCAATGACCTTTGCTCACTTGTAGAGATATGCTACTACTTCCTGCTGTATGTGTTTTATGGATGCCACAGGGCACCAGAGGGAGTTACTGTTTTCTTTCTTCAGCTGTTAAGTTCACAGATGTTTACCAGGTATTTGCCTCAGTAACTGGGATCCAAACAGAGGATGGTAGCCTCAACCTTCCTCCCCGCTTCCTTTTTTAAACTACATTTTTTTCTACTATTTTTTGTGCTGCTGTAACATGCAATGTTGTGATGGTATTTGTTGTGCTTTTACAGACAATATATCACTCATGACACAACATGGCACTCTGTGCTGTATGATACGTCATATAATTTCATTTCTCATGCCGAAAATGGGTGGAGGTGAATTTTACTTGAATAGAAGCAATTGTCTTATTACCTAGTCCAAATTACCCATGTAATCAGAATTTCTATAGACTATATCTTGCATTTAATGACCTGAATTACACAAACTCAGCAGGTTTGATAGTCTCAATGCATTATGCACAAGTGAGATGGGTTTCGTCCTGTTTGGTATGCAGGATGCTGGGCTCATAGGAATATGAAACCATCTCAAGATATTAGAGAACTTAAAAGCTTGTCAGTAACAAAAGATCCTGTTTTCCCTTTGCAGAGGGCTTGAAAACAGGTAGCTCAATCAAGTTACTCCGAATATGTGGCATATACTAAACACGACACTTAGTTTACAACCTCTCCAATGACGGGTAATCTGTCTGAACGATAATAGACCATATAGTTAGTAGCTCGTAAACAACCTGGCGCATTTAAGTATGATTGAGACAGATCTGAGACAAGTCGCCTCTCTCTTTAACTGGTGATGAATAAGGGAAGACACGGGCGTAGCACAAGCTCACACAAAGAATCAAGCACTGCTGTGACTTAACTGAAGTTGGATATAAAGAAAAATGAAGCTTCCGCAGCCACTCAAAATTCTGCAACTTTTACCAGTAAGTCCGCAGTGCATTCAGAATGAATTAGTGATGCAAATTTTACCTAGCGCCAAACATAACATCAATCCAACTACTTAATTATTGTATTAATGTGACAATTGATTGGGTTAAGAAACAACTACACTTTGATGGACTCTGCAAAGCCATTTCAACAGCCTGAACTTCCAGGGTCCTGTTTAATTAGGGAGGAGCAAATTTGATGGCATTATCAGCTGCAGAAGAGAGCAGGTTTTGTCTAAGTATTCAGTAGTGGTAATTTTGGGTGACCATTCCTGGATGCATATGAATCAAGCCAAACATTTGCCAAACTTCTTTGTGCTTTTATATATTTGTGTGTGTGTGTTGCTGCTGCTGAAAGAAAACATTCAAAAATTGCAAACACAGCTTCACTGAATGAGCTATGGTCCTAAGCAGACTTACAGTCCTGCTTTGAACACTCATAGTTTAAAGTCTACCAAAAAAAATCAAAAAAACTAGTACCAGAATTTCATTATTTAGTCTTTTTTTTTTAATCTGAGCAATTTCTTAAGCTTACGGTAGATTGAAAGGACAGTTGATTATTATCAACAATGCATTTCTTGCTTATCTCAAGAGTTGATGTATGCAGTCATGTTTCAGATCTGTAAATAAACCTACATTGTAATCAAGATTTTTTTCCAGGATATAAATGTACTATACTACATTTAAAAAAAAAAAAAAAAAAAAAAAAAAAAAAAAAAAAAAATTTTAACTTGTGTACTGTATCTATAGTTGTTTTTTCCTGGAAAAATGGACTTTTGGATTACACTTTGTTTAAAAAAAAAAAAACCTGTCTATACGTTCCAAAGAGAACATTTAAATGCTACTATTTTCTTGAAAAATCTTTTTTAAAGCTGAAACTTAAAAAGAAAACTGAAGAAAACAGTTCAAGTGAGGGATATTTTTTAAATGTCATCTTGAAGCTGTTTTGTATCCGTATTTTCAGCATTTGTTATATTATTTGTAATACTAAGTGTAAATCTCACCCAGAGAAGGGTATTAGCCACATATTAATGTACAGTACAGCAGTAACTGTAAAACAGAGGTCCTTTGTTTGATCCTCTTGTGTACATAGTAAATCATAAAGCAACAGCATGTGGACATTCTTTCAGTGAATTGATTCCTTTGTACTAAAAGCTCTAGTTTTTTAAGAGTACCATGTATAAAATGATTTATACATTTCTCCAAGGCTGTACATATCCAAAGACATGACACCAGGGGAAAAAGGCACTTATTATTTTTGCCACGGATGTACCTTTTTTCCTTTTCTTGATGTTTCTGCACAACAAAGCTTAACTGTAAAATTTGTACTGCAAATAACTCTTATTACTTCCAGATCTTTTGGTATTGTAGAGGGCATTTTAAGGAGATGGAAATCCCCAAAGAAAAGCTGTTTCCATTTGAATCAGTGTCCCATTTTTGAAGCAGTTACTTGGCACGAGAAACATTACTTTTGTGTCCTACATATTTTTTAATAACTTAATAGAGCCACATCTGAAATACTTTATCATTTCCGTAATTATCCTTCCTTCCATTACTAGAGTTCTTCCACTTATGTGTTGCAACTGGATGTATTGTATCATACCAAGCATGCTTGGCCCAATCCGAATTCCTCTTCCTTGTACTAAGGTGTGAGGAAAACATCTGTCCAGTCCTGTACTCATAGCTGGCGCTCAGAGTAGTGGAAAGGTTTTTGGTAGATACCCTGCACATGAATGGAGCTCAAACTGTGTGTCTTGAGCATACTGGAGTCCTCTCTAGGTGTTCAGATGAGGTTTGAATAAGCATGTGAATGCTTACCTAAGATATTCATGTTTGTCCTACAATTTAATTCTGGTCACTTCAGCATGATGATGGCAAAGCCCTAAACTGACTTTTTTTTCTAAAAGCCAGTTGGGAAGTAGTGATTTCTGGTTGCTGTAACTGGTTGTATGCAATACAATATGCAGTCTGAAAAGTAATGGGTATAGGCTATTTAAAAATCAGGCCTGTCTTTTATATATCTGTTGTGCAAGTTGTGCCTCTGTTGATTTGATTAGCATAGCACCATTGGCTTCATTGAGACTATGCTGAGTTAAATCACTTGAGGATTGGGATTGTGGCCTTTAATCCAATCAATCTCAGTATATGTTCTTACTGAATTCTGAGATCTTTCTTGTTTACAGGAAAGATCAGAAAAGAATTGACCTAGCAAAATACCAATTTGTAATCTATATCAAATATGCATGTGTTTTTCCTTCAGGTTAAAAACCTCAAGAAAAATAAAAAAACACAAAAAAAACACAAAAAAAGACTCAAAAATCTATGTAGGTCATAAAGATCCTCTCAAACAGTAGAGTAACAGTGACCTCTAACAAAACTTTCAAATAAGTTTCTGAAGGAGAAAAAATGTAGTGGGATTCTCTGGCAGACATTTGGGGTGAACAGAGTGTGTTCTAGAATCTCTTTTCTTCCATCCTCGCTACTGTTGTTACGTATCTATCTTAGCCTTTTCTGAATTGTTTTCAGGATGGGAACATGCCGTTTGAAAGTCATGGAAGATGAAGCAGAGTCTCCTGAGTGCGAAAGCAAACTGAAAGCGGTGGTGGAGACTTTCTCCTACCCTGCATAATTATACAGCATTATTTCCGATGTGCGTTTTAATGTTCTGTGGGCAGCAGGAGGATTGGAGACATCTTTCAGGTAGCGAATTTGCTGAAGCCGTGGAGGCTGTAACTGCCTTTAAACTGAGTTTAATCTAATCTAGTGTCCTGCCTAAGGCAAGATTAAGGTCATTTGGAAATTTCAGCAGCTGTGGAATGCGTCTTGCTGATATTTAGCCAACGAATTTGAACATAAAAAGGGCTTGTAAACTCCATGTATTTGGATCTTTCTTGCTCGCTAATTATCCAGCTTGTGAGAATGTATCCACCGCGTTTCATGTGATGCTAATTCCTTGTATTTAAAAAAGATGCTTGGTATTTGCCCTGTCAAATTTATTTCCTGTCTAGCGTAAATTTCTGGATTTAATTAGCATCAGGTTGATCTTAAAGGGCCTTCTATTGCTGCAAGGGTAGTGGTAAGAGAACTCTATTGATCTATTCTGTAACTATTTTGCAGTTAATTTTTTTAATACACTGTAAATGTCCCTCTGCAGTAGCTAGTGCTAAAAAAAAAAAAAAAAAAAAAAAAAAAAAAAAGGGCAATTTTTCTCACAGCGACTTTCTTATAAATCAGATATTCTTCATAGACACAGGTGCTACTTGTATTTTATACTACTGTGAAATAATTTTGGACTTGCCATTTTTTTTGGCTTCGTTAGCAGCAAATCGTTAACCCTAATTATCTGCTTATACCTCAGTTCTGTAAATAAAATGCACAGGGAAGACTGCTGGAGATTTCCAAGGAAGTAATCCAGTCTCAGTGAAAGTGGAGCAAAAATAAACCTGCGTGATCCCCAGGTATGGAGAACCTATGCTGACCAATCCTTATGGTGAGAGATTTGTGAGAGGCTGATGGATCTGGCAAGCATCCTATCTGTTGGTTTCCTGAATCTATACAGAGGTTATAGTGCAGAGGACATTCCCTGGAGAAGGTTTTTCTAGTGTACAAGTAGTACAAACTTGTATTTTGTACTGCGATCCTCACTCTGTGTGGCATTCAGAAATTACCTTTAGGTAAATGTGTGTTGACTTAAGTGGGCAGGTTGCTTTGTAGTTACAGAAGAAGCAGTGTCATTTCTACCTTAAGAAGGCTCCGCTGCATTTTTCTTAACATCAACTCACTAAAATGTTTAATGCTTTCTTCCAGCACACTGTTATGCTACTGCTACGGCAGTAGGTAGTAAAGTAACAGAAAATTTCTTCTTCCAAACTAAAGGCTCTGATGCTGATTTTATATCTTTAGGATTCTATTGACTAGATGTAGATATGTCAGATTTACATCCAGCCCAAAAGAATTTTACACTTATTGAAGCACCTATATATCTAACACATTGCAGGGTCTGAATCTGTTCTTATCATGCTGAAAAGCACAAATAGAGTAACTTTTAAATGTACATTGATATCAGTAGTAGAAGAATTTTGATTTCTTTTTGTTTTCCGTTATGTCAATGCACTTTATATGAGGGCTGAATACAAATTAAAAATTAGCTTTAATTTTTTTTTTATTATTTTAGCTTGATTATAACAGGGCTGAGAATTCTTTGCTTAAATTTAAGCATGTTAACAGTGCCATTAAAGTAAAACAAGCAAAACAAAAACAAAAATCCTGATTATTTGGAAATGTAAACAAGAAAAAATACTTTTTCTAATATAAGCAGTTTGTTCTGTATTTGTTGTTTTAAAGGCATGATCTGTGGAATTTTTTTTTTTTTTATATATGCATATAAATAATTTTCAAAACCCTCAGACAAGTAGAAAAGTTGAGAAACAGCCTTTCTGCCCAAGTTCCTTGTCCTGTCACTGTCTGGCTTTGTTTTCCAACTCATTAACTGAAAAAAAAATTCTATCTTTTCCATGCTTTAGTGGATTTTTTTTTTTTTTTTTTTTTTTTTTTTGGCATGTACTCTACATCTTGGATGTAGGGACAATCAATGTTACACGAAAAATATAAGAAATCCAAGTTCTTAATCATTGAAGCATCTAATGTTGTTTAAGCTAGAGGCCCAACAGCATGTAAAAATCCATATAAGTGGAGAGCAGATGTTTTGTATCTGGTAAAAATCTAATGGAAGGGTAAAGGGCAGCAGATTGATAGCTCTTTTTCTGTTCTGAAGGTGGTAGTGCATAGCTGTTTTCTGTGAAATACACTGAAGTTATATTTATAAAATAAATCTCTTAAAATGAAAAGAAGTGAGAGATAAAATGATCATGTAACACCAGAAGGTGTGGATAGGGGTATGTCCATGTTTTGATCAAATACCATCCAAATGAATTTACATCTTTTTATTACCATGGTGTTTAGTTATATTTATCTAAAGGATAAATATAAACCGAACAATGTAAGTGTGCTGCAACACAATTGTTCTGTAACTCAGAACTCAGAAGAAAAAGATTGTATCCTTAAAGCCTTGCACTTTGTGTAGTCATTTTTATTTATCTCAAATAAGGTTGTATAATTATGTTTTACACAGATGTGGTAATGTGCTTACCCTAGGTGTAGGCGTACTCTAAACAACTGCGAGAGATATGAGATGGGAACAAGTCCCTCTATTAAGAACTCTGTTTAGTTTATGCGGTCACTTTTTTGTTCCTGCTCTCCAGTGAAGAGCTGTGTTTCTTTTAGAAAAATTTATACAGAAGTATCTCCAAAATATCCTATTTGAATCCATCCTATCTGGCTTATCTGAAATTCGAACTGGTTTGAGGAGATTTTCAATTAGGCCAGGCCGGAGCATTTTTGAAAATTGTTCTCACTGTGGAATGTTTTGAGTATTAAAATTGGGTTGGCTATATCTGATCATTCCTTCATTGTGCGCTTGTTTATGCGTGTCCTACTGTTTAGGATGATTTTTTTCTTAACCTAGTGACCACTGCAAAAATGGAAAGACTAGAGTGACTTTCTTATTATATGCTGGTGACCATCCATTTTATTTCAGTAGCTGTACACTGCAAGGCCACTTGGTATCTGCTGTTTTTAATGTAATTGGCAATAGCATAGATAGTCTTTGAATTGGGGCTGTAACAAAGCGGAGAAATGGAGGAAAATGGTCACCTAAAGCTTAAGTATAAAATAATGCAGTGGTGACAAGTATGGAAAAGAGCACAGCTCTGTGTAAGGCAGTGGAAGCCTCTTTACTGTGAACCTCTTAGTCCAAGATTTTGTTTTGAAAACTTAGAAGATAAAGAGAGTTTAAAAAGAAAGAAATTAGAACTGTTTTTACAGAAATAGCACACTAAAAAGGGTAACTTAAAATCACCTGGGAGTAGACACCGGCCAAGGTGTTTTGCCCCATCGTAGTTACCTTGCAGATAAGTAAAAAGCTCTAAAGTGTATCTAGGATCTGACTCAACAAGTTCAATAGGGAATTTTGGTGTTTTTACCCCACAAAGACAGAACTGAGTTAAATTACAATACTTACTTAGCAGTTAAATATATTTAGTAATTTAAAATGTTCAAGGTGTAACTTTAACATTTGATTTTAGAGTCACAGCACCCCAACTCCTGTGATCTTTCTTTTATATTCTGAGGGGTTTATTTTAATGTTTTGCGCTTCTGTTACTTGTGTGCAATATGAACCTGATTGTTTCAAATTCAGTCTTTGTGCACGGACTGAAGAAACCCCCCACGTAACCTCTGAATACAAACACTGGGGTGTGTGAAGAATATCAAGCAGCATCCTGTTGTTTGTTTTTTTTTATCAGACTACTGGGGATATAAATGTGGGCTACTTTGAAGATTTATGGCAGCTCATCAGACAGTACCACAGGATTTTATTGGTATTATTTAATGGACATTTCTGCTAATTTCTAGCTGATATTCTGTGTAATTGTTTAAGGCCAACTATTTTTACTTTTCTGTTGAATGGAAAAATTATATTTTATTTTTGAATATTTAAATGGAATTTTAATTTTAAACCCCACTGTAGAGGTGAGCGTATTCAGATATCTCCATATTTAAACATAAAGGGCTCTTACAGTTTTCTTTCCTTTCTTCAAATAAAAAAGTTGGTTAATAAAAATCCTGTTATTCTGATGATATCCTGATATCCTGCGTTGTTTTTTGTTCTAAGTACCTTACATTTATTTGACTTTTCTTCATACTCTTTTGGTGAAAAGCATGTTGCACTTGAATACTTTCATGAGCTTATTAGCAGTCGTTAGAAATTGGGCACAATCAGAAGATTTGTATTTCTCTTCCAAGTGGTGCCCTTATCACTTCAATCACAGATTGATTTTTGGTGTTGTATTGGTGTTGTATCAAATAAATTAAATGTAAAGGCATCTCCAGAACTTCTTACAGAATTAGAAGTGTATGTACATTTCTATATACTACTTTGCTGTAGGAAAAAAGAATGAATTTTCCACTTTGATTTGAATTTTGCAATGTCCTTTCCTGAGTATCAGTGTAATTTAATGTTTCCTGAGTATCAATGTAATTTTGCCTCAACAGCTGTTCTCAGCTCTCTACTCTGCTTCCCGCTTGTTCTTAGTATGAAAATAGTAATTTCCATAATGAAAATTAGGCCCAATTTTATTTTGCTTCTTCTCTACAGCTTTTTGTTCTACTATATTCTATACTTGCATTACAAGTACACTTGGCTATTGTCTGTAGCAGTGTTTCAGGTAAGGATGTTATAAAATACTTACTTATTTTGCTTTATTTTCCCTGTAGCATGTCTAACACAATCTCTTACCTGCAAAGGCCAAAGCAATTAACATAATTTTGATTCAAATATAGGAAAAATAAGAAAATAATCACATTTTTAAGACTATAAAATACTTGTCATTGTGAATACTTCTCTATTGGTAAAAGAATTATGAAGAGCTAGGTGATTACAGATGCTGTCATAACTGATAATCTAGTGAGGAGCAAAATGCCACCGCAGCTGGTTCCGCATGTACAATTCCGAAGGGCAGCATTCCTACTCCAGCAAGTTTGAAGCTTTTGGAGCTTTACTTGTTGCTGTGTTGCAAAGCCACATGAACAACTACATGTGAAGGCAGGAAACTACACAGTAAGAAGTGTTTATATATTTATTTGACGAGATGTGGAACCAAGGCCTTCTGGGGCACTGTGGTCAGCACAAGTAACCGGTGTAATGCAAGCAGTGAGTATTGGTATTGTAATATTATTTATAATGTAGTATATGTGTTATATTTTAGAATGATTTCTTTTAACTCCAAAAAGATTATCAATATTAATGTTTTATAAAAAAAAAAAAAAAACACATACAAGAGGATGATTAAAAAAAAGAGCCTTTTAACACTGTGTTACATATTTCTATCTGTAATGTAAGGGTTCCTACTCGCCTTAAGAGAGCTTCTTGAACTGAATTTCACCTGCACTCATTTTAACTCCTTGATCATTAGCCTACAAAGGCTTTATAGGATGATGGGAAATAAAAAGCTGTTGCTATCACCGATATCAAAGACCGTGGTTAAGTGAAGCAGTTAGAATATTTTGTACAGTGAAAATGTAAACAGTATGCTGAGCTAACTTAAAAAATTACTTTATTACTTTAAGGAATCAGTAAAACAGAAAGCAGTTTACAGAAAGAAAGAAAGAAATATAGTAGAGAATGAGAAAGACCTGCTGCTTTTCAGAATGAACTGGAGAAAGGAATGGACTCTGTAATTTAAGATAAGCAGGAAGCATGGATTTTGGAGTCCAAAACCAGGAAAAGCCTAGACATATTCTTATTAATCATAACTAAGACAAACGCCAAGAAAAAAAAAAAAAAAAAAAAAAGCCAATAAAGATGAGAGAAGTGTCCTTTGAGCTACCTGTTATGTTTCTTTTTAAGACTACAATAGTTTAAACTGAGTACTTGATTCTGGAGAGAGGATGAAGAGCTACTCAAGCTTTGGCTACACAAAAAAGGGAAGTGTTGCCACCATCAGAAGACATCCATAAACCAACTGAAGGAAGATACTGGTGAGTTGCTATAGCTCTACGCTTTAACATTATGAAATTTTTATTAGTGGGAAATGGATGCACGCTATTGAGTCCAGGATTTTTTGGACCTTTAAAATAAAATCAAGTTCAGTTTTCATCTTTTAGTTTGTTATGCTTAGGGCCTTTCATTTATGAGGTATCCTTCTCCCCCAGATATTTTTAAATCTGACCAGAAACTAAAGAAAATAGGACATGTCTTCATTTATCTAACATGGTTTGCTGGAGGGAACTCTGGCAACAGATAATATGAATTTGTTTCCCTAATTCTGTTGACAGTTAGTTGTATAATCCTGGGATAATTTTTTCAATCTCTATAGCTAGCCTTAGTTTTGACCTAAACATCTTCAGGTTAGAGTGGCTTCAGGGCAGATTTTCTTTATCTATAAGAGCTAAGTGTGAAAAGGATCTACACCTGCGGTCTGTACTAACACACAGACAGACATATGTTAACTCTTGTGACTTGCTGTTTGTCTTCTCAAAGCCTTGTTGCTCTCCTGCTGCAAAGATACTGTTCCTTGCAGGTCCATTTGCTTGTATTTTGCTAAATACACTTTTTAAATAGTCTAAGCTGGATGAGATGCAAGAGACTGCAGTTATTGATGTGACTTGGAGAGAGAAGGGAAGAAGTTAACTGTTATGAACAGATGGGAAGAAGTTGACTGGCAGTAGCATCTAATTCTGTAATTCCCCCCTATTCCTCCCTGTTTTGTCCCCTGACAATAAAAGGAGCTGAGACTTCTCAGTACCTTAGCGCACCCAATCTTAAGAAGAGCTTACACTAGACAACCATCAGATATGAATAAGTAATTTTCTTTATTAGTTTCCATGGTAACATGCCACTATATAAAGCTGGCTGCCCAGGGAGGTTGTGGAGTCTCCTCCTCTGGAGATCTTCCAAACCCGCTTGGACGCAGTCCTGAGCCACCTGCTGTAGGTGACCCTGCGTGTGCAGGGGGGTTGGACTAGATGATCTCTAGAGGTCCCTTCTAACCTTAACCATTCTATGATTCTAAGAAAGAAATCCCTCTGCAAAAGGGGGGTGAGTTCAGCAGTGCAAGCACCGTCGCGGCCCCCTGATGTGCTAAGCCAGCAAAGAGCTGCAGCGATCGAGTTGTAACGTTAAGAGCTTGAATTGGGGATCACTGAGTTACAACCGCACAGGCATTTTGGTGTGGATTGGGGCAGCTGTGCTAGATATTGACCAATACCGTTTCTCATCAAGCTTACGCTCCGATAGAGGAGGGACAAAAGCAAAACAGAAAACCTCTTTCCTGCAAATGACCTTTCACCTTATGACAGGTGAAAAATTGTCCCTAGTACAGTGCATGCAACGAACCGTGCAAAATAACAGGGGCTTGTTCTCATGGAGGCAGAAGGGGTGTTAACATCCAAATTAATTCCACTAGGATCTTGGCAATTATCTTGCTTCACTCTGAGCTTCCTGAGTTTAAAGTCAGACTCCAAGGATAAAAAAAAATCCTAACTAGTTTCTGGCATATCTTTTTGAAGCAATCTTAAAAACTCTCTCAGGTTATGCCTTGAAAAAGAACTTCCCTTTATAGTTCTTGGGGGAGGGAGGGGGAAGAAAAAAGAAACTGTTGGCTCAGTGACCGAGTGACTCTAGGGACTTTCTTGTAAGGCTGAAAAGTCTGTTCAGAGAATTCTTGACATTCTCTCTTCTAGCAGTGAAACCTATTCATATATAAATTAAGTTTCTTTAAATTAAGTGATAATTGGATTTTATTTCTTAGTATTTACTCAATATTCATCTTGGTGTCTTGAGAACTTGGTACTTATTTGAATGCCTTAACTCTTATTCTATGCTCTGCTGAATTGCTTTACCTTATATTGAATCCTAGTTTCTTTTTCCTTATCTTCAACTAAATTTCTGCATTTTTTCTTTGTAATTTTCTGCTCAAAATCTAACTTTTGTTGTTCTTATTGCTCCTTATGGAAGTCTTTGGGATATTGATTAGAAGACAGATGCTAAAGGACATCAGGCTCAATGCTATTGTCTCCAGCCTTGTTTTGTTCAAATTCCTTGTGAAAATCCTCAGGTGCAGAGCTTTGACTCCCACTAATAATAGAAATACTTGATTTGGGCCATGTGGGCTGTGAGGGGAGAGGGCCATGAGCGCCATGGATACTTAGCTTGTTGAGATTTTTTTTCTCTCCTTATTCACTTAAAGCTGTGAGGTGGTTCACCTTTTTGTTGTTTTGGAGGGTTGTTTTTTTTTTTTTCTTTTTTGGATTTAAAAGAGTGTGTGGGTATTATTAAACGGTTGCTTTGCTGCTGTGGCACTCTAATCCCAAAAAGGCAGTTTCAGTCCTGAATTTCAGTCCTGCGCATGTCCTCAGCCTGACCATGATTCCGGAGGAGGTGCTGGCATCATATCGTTGTTTGGAATTTCTGCTAGCTTTTTTTTTTTTTTTTTTTTTTTTTTTTTTTTTTTTTTTTTTTTTTTTTTTTTTTTTTTTTTTTTTTTTTTTTTTTTTTTTTTTTTTTTTTTTTTTTTTTTTTTTTTTTTTTTTTTTTTTGCTGTTTTGTGATTTGTTTGGTTTGTTTGTAGGTTTGGAGAGTGGAATGGCAAGGTAGCTGAAAATGAAAAATTACAGTAATATCAACTTAAATGCCAGTTTTGTTTTGGGATAGAATTTACTCCCTTTTAATATGTGACTTTTTTATTTCAGTTAAATATTCTGAGGTATTTTAATGTAGACTGATGTACCAAATCACATTTGCCCAAAAGTTCTGCCCTAATGATGAAGACGATGGAATCTACACCTAATAGACTTCAAAGAAGTGCAAAGACCTTTTAGGTTTGGATACTTAAAGCATCCCCTCCCGCTCCCCAAAAAATCAAAAAATTAGCATTGAGAATAAACCATTACTAAAGATTTCCTACATGAATATTAGAGAAAATGAGAATTTATGACCCATATTAATAGGCATGCTAAAAGGTTTTTTTTCTCCAGATAGCTGAATATTTTGAAATAAACCTTTCCTGCCATGCTGAGCTGTGCAAACAAGCTTTAAGCAAAGCAGTCTGGCAGAGAAGCTATTTCCTAGGCAGATATGTGATGTCCTTTCAGATGTTCCAGGGCATGAAGCATCTTTCTGGTGTTGACAGCTCTGACCACAGGTGTATAAAAGGCAGGGGGAGGATTTTCACTCCTTTAGAACAACAGCTAGAAGGTGTGCTTGGTACCCTATGGCATCTAAAGTGGCAGGAGACGCCTATGTCTGAGGAACATGTTATTAGAAAAGTGAAACTTTATAGTATTCAATTCTATGGTGCTTAATTATAAATGAACTTTCGTATTCCACTCTTCCAAAATAATAAATACTTAAATTATAGTAGTTTGCTTATTAACATCAACCTCAACTTCCATTTTTGTGTACTCTGAGTAAATGATAATCCCAGACCCTGGGACCTGTTTATTTCTCAGAATCGCTTGCGAATCTTTCGTAGGGTTTGTAACTTCTGTTTTGATTGGAGGGAGTAGACAAAAGTCTAGAAGGAAAGGGTTGCTGCACTGACACGCACATATACCCGCGCACATGTACACACATGCAGGCACTGCTCTAGCCTCTCCGAGAGGGAGCTGCCTGATGCTGCTACCGTCCTCAAGCAGTTAAAAACTTATAGGCCGAGGCTACCAGGAGCATAGCCTTCCCTTAAGAAAGTAGAAAGGAAATAGATTAGGCAACCCAGCCATCCAATGGATAAATAATTGGTGAACATTTCTGCCTTCAGCAACCTTTGCTGTGAAGGATACTTTAAAAGAACTTCCCTTGGCTGGTGTGTGACAGCCATATAAAAGACCTTCAGGAGATGCGGGGGCTTGCAGCACAGTTCAGATAGAACTAGAAAGCAAGTTACTTTAGGACAGGGATGTGAGAAAGAAAAAGCATCTAAACATTAAGCTTTTATTTTCTTCTCCTGAATCATATGTTCTCACCTGTGCGTGTGATGATGTTACTTAACAGAGTTAGTGAAGGAAGTAGCCAGCTGGGGGAGGCACAGCCAGTGGCCGCTTGTCTAATGACTCGGGGAGCAATGGCACATGGCGTTGTGCTTGGGCTCCTAGCTCTTTTACAGGCTGGAATTTGCTGGTAATGGCACGCTTGTTTTTATTTGATTGTCAATAAATTAATCTATTCCAGGCATTGGTTGTAACCTGCATGAAAGTAGACATGCTATCTGCCTCTGTGATTTGCTGATCCATTGCCTTGCTCTACACAGACCTCTAGGTTGTAGTAAACACTTGGCATCACGTCTGTGGTAGCCTTCGAAGGCAGAAGGAAAATTCAATTGACTATATGCTTGTGCCAGTGAACAAAACCTGAATCTGTTGTCTTTATCCATACTTCAGAGCTAAATTACTTATGGGGTTCGAATCAGCAGGACCTTAATGCTAGGCTGCCCCAAAAGAGATGCCTTTCCCTTGTTCAGAAAGCAACTAGGTAGGTTTACAGATAGACTGTTTTAGTCCAAAGTGCTGATTTACTCGGAACACCTGAGTATGGTTGAAGGACCAAATAAGTTGTCTCTGTGAAAGTAAAAACAGATGTATAAACCATCCAGGCTAAGAATAGCCCTCCTCACCTTTCTTTAATGGTCTTTACTTCTCATGAGCCTCATGAGCAGCTGTGTGAGCACAACAGAGCAGGCAGCAAACCTAGGGGAGGGGACAAGGAGGACCTGCCCCAACCTTGCGCCCGGTATGTTATGGCACTGCAGTATCAGGTCATGTAACATGGTGCTTTCTGGAGTAGCTGGAGCCTGTTACCCAGCAGCACCAGCCTGTTGCCGCCAGGTCACTTGGTGTTATTCAGAGTCGCCATATGGGTGTTTAATTGATCCGGGTGGCTTTGACCTCCTGCCTTTGGCATAACGAAACATCACTGGAGACCATGTGCCATTCCAGATCTCACTTTCACATGCAGCATAGTTGCACAGATCCCAAACCTTCAGCCTACAAAAGACTAAACATGGTTTATGCTTTATCACTGAAACTGATAAATTTCCAGTGTAAAACCTTCTGGTGGCAAGAGGTAAATATATTGCTGCGTGGGCTTTATATAAGTATAATTAAAATATAACACGTATGAAAACAAGAGATGTAGTCGCCTCCGATTTGGGAAGCAGGTCGTACAAGATAAGATGTCAGTCCCTTATTTTACTTTCTATGGTCACTGTAGCTGAGAAAGTGAATTTCTTAAGGTATATATAAACAGCAAAATGTTCATAGAAATTTTCTGAGCTACTTGAAATATTTATAGAAATAATGACAATTTCCATCTGTTGCCCTAAAAGTGGTGCTAATGATTGCTCAAGATCTGAAATACTTGAAGCTGTCTGGCATGCTTAGATATAGGGATGGGAGAAGGGAACCGTTTTTTTCTCTCATCTGTAAATTATCAAAATAGCAGCTCACAGAGCAAAACCAGAAGTGATGGCCATAATGCACAGAGCACCTTATGAAATGAAGCTCTTGATTAAAACCAACAAAAAACAGGAAGGGAGGGTGAAATACTTGAACTCCCAAACCACAGATACTCTAACATAACTCTCATATTTTGATAAATTAGATTCCAAGTAATAAATTTGCAACAAAGCCTGGCTTATTCTATCAATGCTATGTGTTCTGGAGGGTGGTGGAAGTGGAAAAAAACCAACTGATCTCAGAAGTAGTATTTTGTGTCTGAAACACATAGCCCTCCAGCATAAAGCTGCTGTCTTGGAATTGCTTTATCATCACCTTTTGTTGCCATACACCAAGTCAGTAGCACCATGATCAGTGCTATAAAGTGTGGTGGGGCAGATTGGGCCACGTCACCATTTTTTGTTACATATCAGAAAAGCAGATGAACTCTGCACTACCTAGAAAAGATGCCCTGAGGGTCATCATTAGAGCCACATTTTTCCAATAGCTCTATTAATTCACAGCAAATGCCTACTGAAGGACTGGCAGTTGTGTGTCTATCTGCATTTAGTTGAGATAGGTAATTGTGGTGCTTTTTGGTAATACAGCAGAAAATGGTATCATCCTTCAGAACAAGTATCTGGGAATCACTTAGGTAAGTTCTGAAAATACCTGGGGCTCTTTGTCCTCATATTTGTCTCAGAACAAAATACTGCCATTTCCTTGATAAGTTGGTGTCATCCAAATGGTTTCTGTGGTATTAAGGCTGTGGCCATTGCTCTTCTATTACGCTGCACCTGCACGTTTAAGAAACGTGGTTGCTATTTTGGGCAGTCTTGTCTTCAGTGTGATGGCAAAAATGCAGGAATTTAACACTTCACCGTGATAAGTGGGAGATTAAATAGTACAGTGAAGATTCGACTATTAATGCAAGTTTTTTGAAGCAACTGCTACTAGAATCTGTAGAATTTGACTTGGGGGAAAAAAAGAAAACTGCCTATAATCCTGCAACAACTCTCACTGCTTACAGTGGATTACAATGAGCTATTTAATTTTAACACAACTGAAGGGAGCTGCTCTCATTGTAAAACTAAGAACAAAGTATTTATTTAAAGGTTAATCCACCCTCTGCTAAAGTTAAAAAGGAAAAAAAAAAATACTGTTTTCCATAGACAAGTAAAATATCTGCATGTCAAAAAGAAATACTTTTTTTTGTCGCTGTTAAATTGTATTATGAACAAAAACTTTGAGAAGAAAATGTTTTCCTTAATATTCCCGGCTTATATATTTCAGGCATTTATATTAAATTAAGATTGCCAAGTCCAGTTTTACAATGTTTTGTCACTGTTTGCTGTGTCACTTCGTTCTTTTTCCCAGCTTCGCTCTATTTTTTTAAGGGTCAGCCTGAAAATAAGCTTAGCGAGATGAGTAAAGTAAATTACAATATGGGAGTTGAGGAAACAGTAAGTTTCATTTCAGACACAAGTTGTTTAAAACTCTAACTTGGTGCCTTTGGTTAGGAGCAAGAAGTACAGCCTGGAAACTCCCTTATTTCATTCACTCCCGTTTGAGGGATCATACTCATTTCTTACTTTTTTTTTTTTAAGGTAAATTTTTCTTTGCTTTTTTTGTGTATGAACAAATTATTTTAAGAGCTTCATATCATGTGGCAGGAAAAAAAAATCCCTTTTTAATAGAGGCAAATCAAGAAAGTTTTTTGAATGGCATGAAATGAAGGAAGGAAATTGTTATAAAACTGTTTTCAGCTTAGAAAACAAGGAGTTTTTTTTTTTTTTGCCTTTTTTTTTTTTTTCCTAAAAACTGATATTCCTTTACTATTAAAAATGTACTGATAAAGGGGAAAGGGAGAAGCCTAAAATAGATCTTTTTCTGTGGGTGGGAAATGAAGGGCACAATATCTGCAGGAGGAGTTTCATGCCTGCAATCATCTGCATCCTGATTTAGCACTTGTGAAGTCTATGTCCCTGATCACTCTTCTGTCACGTACAACACTGACTGAATTTAGCTTAAAACAATCTACTTTGGTTCTATCTGGAGACAGAAGAAACTTCATACTGGTACAATTTGTCCTATAGGCAATAGAATCATGTGACTATATGGAAATTCTTTTCTCAGAGAGGCCTAAATCTGTATAAAAGAGAAGTGAGTTTCCAGGGAAGAGTTTTTTGGTACATTATCGGTGACTTATGTACATTCTGTATTACCAGTGACTTTGGTACATTATAGCGCAGAAGGTGCACTAAAGGTCAAGAAATAATATTGCAGAAGGCCATTACAAAAATTGGGGAATGTTGCTACTGGCACTTGATTGTATTTTGGCTTTTCCCTACTAAGTATTACAGTATCAGTGTTATGGTAAAAGGTGATGAACATGCAGTGGTAGAGAGAGCCATGTAGTTTCCAAGTATTACAGTCTGGAGCGATTCTCGATCCTGCTTAATTAGTTGTATCCTTTGATGGCTAAGTACTTTTCGAAGTATGGAAATGATGGTGATCATATGAAAACAAAAGCGGATTGCAGTATTGGGAGATTTAAAGAAAAAAAAAAAAACTTGCCCTTATTTCTTCTTTGTGCTTGGAACTGCAAGGACACTTGCCAATAATCTGGCTGGCAGTCACCTTTTGAAGGTTAGTGCTTCACTGCCGGCAGATCGCCCAACCAGGAAGGAGAAATATATACTTCCTTCTGCACTCACAAGGACATCTGCAGAATATTTGGCCCCAGACCAGAAAACTAAAAAGATGTGTGCTTGGGCAAAGCTATCAAGTACCAAACACCAGGCAGGGCTCCCAAAAACAAAGCTGTATGCCTAAAGATGATGAAAAAATGAGGTGTTTTTTAAAGGGTGATCCTTCAATTAGTTGTGTTGACAACTGCTTTCTTCTTGTGTGAGGAGCAAATGACACTTCTCCTTTCATGTCTGTAGGTTTATGTGCTGTAGCACCAGTGGATGTGTGGTGATGGTGGCAGCATGCACTGCAAGGCAATGACTAATATGTATCATTTTCTCCAGCCTTTTACTAATTTTTTGTAATGATAAAACTGCAACCTCTTCTAACTTACACCATATGGCCATGTTAACTCTTAAAAGCTGCCTGTTTTGAGCTGGGATGGTGTGTGTGGTGGATGACTGACCATAAGTTACAGTGGTAGGAAACTGAGTGTCATTCTCAGTGTGAGGGCCATCTGGAATGGCTGTTGCCCTCCACACGTGTGACTAACATCGCTGCAATAGCTGGTCCTTTTGCCGAGCTTAGACAAGAAAGCTGTGTTATGCAGGGGAAAACAGATGAGTTTTGAGAGTGCCAAATAAATCATAAGTGAGCTGAAGAAAAGCATTGTAGTTAAGGAGAACAAGGTACCTGTTTTCTCTAGTTTGAGTATTCAACAATACTAGCAAATATTTGCAGTACTTGCTTCACTTTTTTTTTGCTTTGGAGGTATTCCAAACTGTAGCCAAGCGTTGCAATTGGGTTCCTGTAATAGTGTTTTTGTGTATTTCATAGCCATAGGTAATAAGTCAAATGTAGTTAATGGTGGCTTGCATTCTGATTCAAATGACCAAAAGTGCACCAAGCCTAACTTGGTACTTTCACTTGCATCAACCATGTGCCAGTACATAAACATTTAGTGCTGAAGATGCAAGTTATCAGATGCAAGTTTTGCGAGTCGGATGACCTACAATTTTTGTGCTATGTCTTGAAATTGACAAAACTGTAACTGAATACAAAAACCATTACAAGTTCGGGATGAATAAGAGTGGCTGGAAAACCAAATCCCTACATACAAAGTTTTAATGGGTTTAGAGGCAGCCTTCCAATAAAATGTTAATCCTACACACAGGCATATTACTTGACTAAAAAATAAGAAAAGGAAAGTAAGAAAATCCCCAAACCAAAGAAGCAAGAGAAGCGAAAATAAATGTAATGCTAAAGATCTTACTGCTGCATTCAATCTTTCAGTAAACAGAAATAAAAAATATAGATGAAGAAACACATCTATATTAAACTACAGTTATAAAAATATTTAACTCTACTGTGAAGCTTTTTTTTTTTTTCTTTAATGCTTTGAATACTATGCACTGCAATCACCGTTCAAGCTTGTAACAAAAAAGGAAAAATATTTTCTCTACAGCTATGGAAAAATCTGAGGTATCAGAGTGGGGTAAAGCAGATATGTTTCATGAAGTTTCATATTTCTCCCCTTCCTCCCCTCTCCCACAGCGTTTATTACAGGAGGCCTGTTGTACAGCTTTGGCTACCTGTGTACCTTGAGACATTACAAACATTTCATTTATAGTAGTTCTGACCAACTTCAAGGTCTGCCTCCTCCTCCTGGGACCAAGGCAATATAATTTGGAATTTTTGTTAGCTGTTAAGTGAACCTATAAAAATGATAAAAGCTGAATTGTGAAAGCTTTTAGTACTAACTGTGTGGCAAATTTCCTCATTTCTTGTTCAGGGAATACCTGTGGCTTTTTCAAGCCAGGTAGGAACCTGTGTATGTGCTAACATTCTTTTTCATACATATGTTAGTATTTAAATACCTGCCAAGTGGTTCAGACCACAATATCCAAAAATGTCTCTCAAGCTCTAAACTCTTCTGTTTTATTTAAGGAAATCTGCACCTGTTATTAAGTAATGTGTGTATGTCAACTCTGGCCCAATTTTGTCTTGTTTTCTTTTGCTATTAGAAATGGAGGAGGAATGAACTAGCGTGTTTTCAGAAAAGCTACGAAAGATCAGAGATTTATTTTCATCAGTAGACAAGGAAATAGATACTTTTCCATAATAAACGCCCTCTTTTTTTTTTTTTTTTTCTGTGTTTTAAATTATGAAAATAATTGTCAGGTGTGTGCCTATTCAGCAGGAATAATACCTTCATTTGTCCTCTTTTTATTTATTTATTTTTGGAAACAAAGTTGGATTTCCTACAGCTATGGGATCATACAACGCAGGCACCAGTAACGGTACTGGTTGTAAGCACTTGGCCTTTATTCATTAATAAGTCTACCGTGGCCAAAGAGGTCTGATAGTAAGGATGGTTTCTTGCAGGGCTGTGCCAGGTTCCTGAAGCCTATTTCAAACACAAGTGCTGTCTTTTTCTGTGCTTGGCTCCGCTGAGCAGAACTGTTGGATTCAGTACAACTCTCAAGTTGTTAGATAAGGTTAGTTGTTTCTCTTTCTATATCTGACTACTTGGTATTGAGGAAAACAAGTGCAGCCTTCCTGAACCTTTTGTAAGGCTGATAATTTTGCAAACCAAAGAAAAGCAAACAAGAAAACAAGTGTATAAATCTTGACTTTGACTTGAATCGGGATAAAAGAAAACAGCAATTTTTAGATTGTGTCTTTTTTTTTTTTTAATTTGCCATCCTGCTCTAGGAATTATTTTTTCCTTCCTACTGACTGTTCTTCAGTCTGTGTGTGAGATCTCACTTTCATCTCTCTGTTCCCAGATGAAGTAGACTCGCTCGTATTGCCAAGTCAGTAGAATTGCTTACTGATTTCCCCACTTCAGCACGTGTTGAGGCTAGGACTGACTAGCATAAACAGAGCTGAAATAGCTGAACAACTGCTGAAGTGATTACCCATGACCAGCTTTCTTATTGTAGTGGGAGCACGACATAAGTTTTGCCCATGATAGCTGTGGATCTCAAAAGGCCATGTGCTCACACCTTGCTAAGGCTACTCTACTGTTTGCTAAGGAAAAGGGCTGCTCTTCCCCTGTTAATAAATGGTGCTTCCTTGGAGACAGGTTTTATGTTCACTTTGACTTTCAGTAAAGAACAGCGAGGCCTTAAATTGGTCTCAGCCAATTTGTCATTTTCAGTGCTCAAGCCAAATTCTCACTGGAATCACTTCCTAATTATTTTGAACTTAACACCCAGTGCCTCTCAGTGGGAATGAAGTTTAGTGGGAACACCAAACTTACCCCTCCTCTTGATCTGTGGAGCAGTGCAGCAATCCTGGCTCTCACCTGTGGGTTCCCCTGCCTCCTTAAAGTTCTTCGGAAAGGCAGTCTTGGCCACCAAGGGCTGTCTGAGTAGAAACATGTAACAAAAGCTAACAACCCAGGGGACTTGGAATACTGGCTTCCTCCCTGCTCTTTTAGTCATCATGGGAAAGAAGCAACTCACAGTTAACTGGATAAGGACACTTCAGAGCAGAAAATGCTCTTTACTGAGGCTCTGTATATCTCGGTAAGCCGCTGTAATATATTTGAGATTCCCAGTTCTTCTGAAGAATGCATGGCACTAAAGGCTGAACACATAGAAATGATCCCTACCTCATGTGGGTTAACATCAGTTATGCTGTTGTGCAATATGATGTAATATCTAAAAACAAATTAGTCGATTGGAATTTTTTTCCACTCCGTGACTCGGCCTTTATCAGGATGAAGTGGAAACATTTTCTAAGAGTGAAGCATAGGAATATACTTTTTTTTCCAGGGGGCTGCCAAAAGCTTTAAATGGATACAGCTTGGGATCGGATTAATTGATGGAAAGCAGATCCCTCTGGACTACTAAAGCAGGTTTACAAAGCCCCTAAATCAATGAATGCTGTCACCTAAGTAGGTATGCCACAGCAAGAGTCACAGAATTCCTGTCCTGATGCTTTTTATTCTTCTTGAAACATCATTTGCTGGCTACTGTTAGAGGTGGGGTGTAATTTACTCTTGATGTTGCCACACAGATGATAAAAGTCCAGGATTTTCCTTCCCACCCTGATGCCTCCCTCAAGATCAGCTTTGACTAAAAAACTGTTAGTTTTTCTTGTCCTTGATTTGGAACAAGAACATAAATGAGCATTTAATGAAGTCTACCGGCTGCATGCATTTCCCTTTTCATGCAAAGTGTACTTTGCACAGTAGGTGGATGTATTTGTTAACTAAAATGAATAGTCACACAAGTTGTCTCTCCAGCTGCTCTAAAGAATACTTGGATTAGATGTACTTTTGAAGCCCCCTGAGTAGGGTCAAAGAAGTGCAAATGGCAGGATTTACAATAGCACAGATTTGGAGCCTGATCCAAAATTCACTGTACTGGTGACTAGACTGGTATTTCTGATTTTGTTGGTGAGGAATTCATCAAGCTAACTTGATATGCACAGGGTTGCTAAAGAAGCAGCAGAGTGAAGCAGATAGTGTCACACCATGCTTCAAAGGACTCCACCTGCTTTACCATAGAAATAGCTACAGGATAGAAGCTCAGCCTCTGATAAAAATGAGGAACCTGAATGTTTTATTGACACTACCCAGAACTATTCAGTCTCACCTTTATTCCAGTGATCTTTTAGAAAATTTTTATGGTTGATTTACAAAGGATACTTTATAGGTATTAGTGCATAATACGTATTGGGGTAAATGAGTTGCAGAACAGAATGCCAGGAGAAACTAAGTGCAAAAAGATGAGTACAGAAGACTGGAACATGAATGCACTTGGATATAAAGAGAAAATATGAAGTTGTTGAAACTCAATTTATGTTGGCTAACATTTTGGGGTTTTGTGGGGGGACAGTTTGAGTAGTTCAAGTAACGTGGAGGATAAACAAATGGTGAAGCTGGAAAAATGCTTTCTTATGCCTTATCTGCAGACCTTTTTAACAAACAGTAATTACTGAAGCCATGGAAGGAGATGGTGGCAGGAAGGAGAGGGAAGTTGTTGGGTAGTATATGGATTTTATTGCATAGTATATAGATTTAAGTGAGCAAAAGGTTTGGAAAAAAAAAAAAAAAAAAAAAAAGAATTAAAAAAAAGCCTGAACTGGAAAAGGTGGGATTTTCAAGATGACTCCTCTCACAACTATTAATCCGTCCAGATTACAATAACATGGAGAGGTTAGAACAACTACAGATGCATAGAAATGTTGAAAAATAATTCATAATTATTTAGGTCATAAACTGCAGGAGAGTAAATACAGTCCTGTAGATCTTATGTCTCCTGTCCAGAAGGGAAGTTTGTCTGGCTTAGAGTAACTCAGCTGTAACGGTACCTTTTACAGACATCACAAGCATTCGGGTTTTTGTATAGATACACATCAGTACTGATGACCACAAGCCTTCAAGAGCTAAGCAGTACTTTGAGAAATCATTGAATTCTTAGATGAATTTGTTCAAAAAGTTTGGAAATACATGTACATTGTAGGAAGCCTTGATTCTGACAAGAGGAAACAATTGGTGGGAACACAGAATACTTCAGCATGACCACATTAAGAGCAGGCCGCTTAAGGGAGATTTCTTTTTTGATGGCATAGATGTAAATGACCAATCTCATTAATTGCCGTTAGATCCAGCAATGAAAAAAGGTACTCTACATTGTATTCAAGCCTCATTTGTACTCTTATGCTGTCATGGGAAGTAACACATTTGATTTCAATGAAAGTTTAATGCAGAAAGGAGACCAAGAAATGCCTGAATGTAGGAGAGAATATCTTTAGTCAGTCAGTTATAATGAACAAATAGTTGTGGGCAGAAGTTTTTGGTCACTCTTTGACAGAATTCTTTGACAGAAGGGTAACAAAAACAAACCCTAATTCCAATATGCAAGTGGAACATATAGCTAGCCATCTGGGAAATCATAAGTGCTCCAGCAGTGTGAAGGCCCCGCAAAGAGACTTGGAGAGCAAACAGTTTTCTGATTAATTCTCCTGCCTTTAGGGTTTATTTTATTTTGTCTCTGGTGAGGATGAAGGCTCAGAGCCAGACCCTGCAAGAGGCTACCTATCTCCTGAGTTCAATGAAAGCTCTACACTTCACACAGGCATTTGGGAATAGTCATATTTAAAGGGTGAGTTCAGCACAGTAGTTTCAGGGACATCTAAGAGATGCACTAAATGCGCAGGATCAGCTCCTGAGTGAAGTAGTCATAGCTGAAACATACCTTCTCAAAGGTTTTTCTTCTGTGACTAGAGACGGAAGATACTGCATTATTTTTTAATCCACTGAAATGTTAAAAGCAAACTGATTTGCAACACCAATAGCTGCTTTTGACCCAAAGAAAATTAAGTGTCTTGAATTCAGGAATATAGAGGAAACTTCTGATTAAGTGTGACATATTTTCAGTCACCCACAATATTAGTTTGAGGACTTGGATGTCAAGGTGAAGACTGGGTCTGCAGATCAGTGACCCTAAATGAGTAAGTATTGTTACTAACTTTAAATTTTCAAACAATGAGAGGAAATTTCAGCAGCAGCAGGGATCTGGCAGAATGCTCCTTGCAACTGGGCTAGAAAGCTGTGCTAGCAAAAATGATGCTATTTAGTCTGACATGGTAAAGTACAGTTTGCCACCAAAATGAATCTCCATAGAAAAGGTCAGACAGAGGATAAATCATATGCACCCCATTACAAATGCCTGTAAATAAATAAACTAAATCAACAGGAACTGTAAGTTATGCATACAAGTGCTCTATGAACACAAAATTGTCATGAGGTTTATAAATATTAAACCTATTCACCTACTCTCTGTGACTTATATTTTGAACAAAAGGTTAATAGAAAAACACTTCAATTATTTATATTACAGTTAACTTCGAGTTAAAGGCTTTTCCCTGTTGAAGCAGACTTTTTCTTCTTTCATCCATAGTATCAATTCAGGTAATACTTGAAGTACAGCATAAATTAATTTTCATAGTGTTTTCCTATAGTCATGTGATAAGACATTGAAAAAGCAGCAGTGGCAGTATATAATCACACTATTGAAACTGGTTTCATTGATATGCTTCTTGTTCTCCATATATTCAACAGAATGAACTTATAAAGAAGAATTTGTGAATCTCTTGAACATTTGCTTGCTTTATACAAGTTAAAATTCGTGAAAACGTTTCTAAGAAAATTCCACTTCTTAAGTAGTAGCAAGTTAAAAGTTGTAGTAAGTTCATGCTAGGACTCTGCTCTTGAAGTCCCATTTTCAACTGATGTGTTTTTGTGCATATGTTAACCAGAGGCCAAAAAACAAACATGAAGAAGAGAGAGTGCACTTTTATGCAGGGAATTTTCCTATGAACATTAATATTTCAAGTCTACTGGATGTGCTAATATACGTTCCTACCGTATACTTATTACAGAGCACTAAGACTGTCCATGAAACTCTGCGTTTAGAAGATTTTGTAGCTTTTATTCGTACTGTTTCCCTGTTCTCTTAACAAGAAGTTGCACAGAACTGCTATTATTCTATCCAAAGTCCTCTGTGTATACACTAGATTAGCTGGTTTTCTCTAGATCATTGTTTCCTGAGGGGCTGTTCACAATGCATGGTGCTCCAGAGCATACAAGGTTTTTATCCTACATTCTCCTCACTACTTCTCTTCACAAAAACACTACTTAAACCAATACCTTCATTCTAGTAAGAACTGAGGAAAATATCAGCATGGAAGAACACTTCTCATACTGTGTTACTAAAGCTAGTTAGATATGGGTTAGATTCTGCTTTTAGTCACTTGAGAAGGGTCCTACACACAGGGAGTAACTGTCTATGAATGCAATTTTATTAAGAACTGAAGCTTCCTTCTGGTAATAACAAAATGGAAGTGGTTATTCTTATAAATTTGTGGACTTTTTAAGCTATGCAGCCAAAGCTGGAGGCATATCCCGCTTTTATGGGAATTTACCTTTACCAATAAACTTCTACCATATGTACAATATAAGTGTTCACAGTGTGTATTCAGTGTATGATAAAATGCAAAATGTGCAGTTTTCCATCCTGTATTCTTTCTAGGCATCCTCTCAGTGTTAGGAAGAAGCTCCAATACATATGTCCTACAACGCAAGTTCCAAAGTTTTTCCTCTGATGGCTTTGGCACTTAACAGACCACAAGATCAGGTACTGAACCAAACATCAGGAATGCGAAGCTGAACAGAAATGGGAAACTTTCCTCCCTCGCCCTCTCTCTTAATAGCAGTGATTCTATAACATGGTTTAGTTATCTCACAAAACTTTGCCTTTTGATTGAGCAGGTTTTAGTCTTATTGTTCCATATACAACTTGTTAAAACTGTTCATTTCTCTTTTGGAATTTGTAAGTAAATGTTATAAAAAAATGTAATTTTTGTAATACTTTTACCTGACCTAAGGGTGGCTTCAAAATAAATATATAACAAGTAGGCAAAGCTTACTTTATGAATGCAGTAGATCTATGAAAAATGCCATGTCTCCCAAAATGGTCTGTAGAATGTATGAGGAATAATAGTTTGTGCTGCCATTGAAGCTGTTTTAAAGATACAGGCTTGTATCTTATAGCAGGGGAAAAAAATACATACTGTCAATCATACCAGGAGGAATACCTGTTACTCAACAAGCTTGTAGGGCTAACGTGCCTGATCAGGGGAAGCCTTAAAAGATTTCAGTATCGCTGCTCTATTTCTTTACCTGTAGCATAGTAGGACTTGGTAACCTGTCAGCCATAAAATGAACTGTCTTTTACAACTTATTCTAATATGTGCTTTTTAGTCTGCCTGAAAGTTTAAAGCCAAACACTAGGGAATACTGTACAATCTTTTACATTTCAAACACAGAAAAAGGAAATCTGAACAACAAAAAAATCTTTATCCAAATATCCTCCAGTCTTAAGCTTGAATTTGTAGTGTTACATGAAGAAAATTGTTCCTGATTCCTGAATTCTTGTGTCAGTAATAGAAATTTCATGCCCAGTTCCCACATGCTGCCTGCTTGGGTGTGTTGGCCACGTTTGGAATATCATCATCATGTAATATCACATTTTTGCTAATCATGTGCTGTGCTAAAATATCAAATCTCTATTCACCTCAGATGGAATTAAAACTGATAAAAGTTACTTCTGTACAAAGTGAAAATGATTACTGGAAAGCTGAATTTTAAAGGGTGCTTTTTTTGCTTATATATAATGTTTTACTAATGTAATGTTATAGCATTGTATTTGGAAACCTAGAATTCTGGCTGTTTTGAAAAAGTTCTATTTATTTATTTATGAGAGGGACAAAGAATTTGTAGCAATATGTTAAGCATAAGACATGTATCTGAATGCCTAAACCAGAAAACTATATCTATAATATTCTCAGAGCAAACAATATTATCCTTTTGAAGTACAGAAGCCCAGTAGGGAGTAAATTGAAGAGAATAGATGTTGACAGTATTACAGAAAGAATGAAAATACGGTATGCGGTACTGAAAAGATTTCAGGATTTGTGGTACTATGTATGCTAATTAGTAGTACTCATTCCAACATTTACATTATAGGTAATGTGGGGTTTTGACGTAACAATTAAGTTCATTTATGCTACAAAAATGTCTTAAAACTAAGCAGCATTATGAAATAAAAATGCATAAGATTTATCTTGTGACATACATGAAAGTATTAAAAAAATACAGAATATTGGATAGCTCTAACCTTATAAGTAACATGTAGTAATACTGGAAGTTTCATAATATCTTCACAAGGTAATTCTAAATAATGAGGAGTAGGATAATAGTGATTCAAGCATAGACAATACAACTCAGGTCAATTTATCTGGCTTCAGATTATGCTCCAGATGTTTTGTCTGGTTTTGTTTCCTTATTCCCTCAACTCCGTGTTGGATGTTACTCAGTGTTTATCAAAAAGATCAACTCTGGTTCTGATTTCATGTAGAGAACCATACATACCTTGGTTTTTAATATTTTTCTCTATAGCTGTTTGTTGAAAGAGCGCCAGCATTAATCACATAGTCTAAATGTTACCTTGCTACTAGTCATTTTTATTTGCATCAGATTTACATTTCCTAGTGATAATTTATCTTTTGATAGAGATCTGCCGTTGATTAAGGGTAAAGTAGTTTTACTCTATCCTGTCCTTTTTATTATGAGGCAAGACTTGTGAAAACAGAAGGTTAGCACATGATTCTGGTCTTTTCATGTGGTTTGTAGCTGCACTTGTTTCTTGCTATTGAACCTTAGTTTCAGATCATGATCGTATATAAATTTGGCATGATTTAAAACATTAACTTCATGTGAACTGAATGAAATATAGGTCTCATTCTTTCTCTGTTAGCATATTTCTCTATTTTCATTTCTCCCTCTCCGTGGGTTAACAAGGATGGCTACTGATACAGGTCTGGTGTTAATTTCTCTGGTATCTTGCACAGACAAGAACAGCCATTCTATATTTTTGCTTTTTTTTTTCCTCAAGCATAAAAGAGTTTGCATTTATTATTTGTCTCTTTCTGCAAGTCTAAACCTAATATATAAAAATGTTGAACTCTCAGCAGCAATTCTGTGGTGGGATTTTTGGGATCTTCATTTTTTCTTCAATCTGGATTACCTTTTAATAATGATTTCTTGTCTTCTCCTGTGCAGTTTCTTACGTAGTTTATTAGTATTTCTCACTGAGGTTTTAGCCCCTTGCTGGCTGAGGTTCATTGCCAGGATCCCCACTGCTCAGTCCTCCCAGCCATTTGTAATTACTTTGGGACCTTGCATCCTCTGTTCCTATGCAAATCTGTTAAACAAAGCCTTTCTGAGCACATCATTCACCAGGTATAAAAACCTCTGTTCACTAAACCAGCACTTCCCACCCCCAATCATTCAGCACCCAAAGTATAAAATCTGCACCTGTTTCTGTGAGCTATGTTCAATAATTCTCATGTTTGCTGTCGTCTTGCTGCTTTTTTCTGTGTATTGTTTGTAAGTCTCCTCTTAGTCACTCACCTCAATCCGCCTGCTCTGCTCTCCTTCCCTCTGATCAAACTCTCTATTAGGATTCATTCTACTTCTTTCTTTGCTGCATTGATGTTGCTTTGAATGCTGAAGTCTCTGAAGATAGACCTGAAAAAAATGTATTCGAGGGGGGAGGGGAAGAAAACAAACAAGGCAAAGGCTTTAGGATTTATTATCAATATTTTATAAATATGTATTTACATTCCAGTCCTTTTTTTTTTTTATCACATTATAATTTTTTAAATCTTATGCCAGATCTCAAACTTACATAAATTGCTAAAGTATTTTTTTTTTTTTTTAAAAAAAAGGACACTATTTTTAGTGATGGAGAATCATTCTGTAGGTATTCCATGAATAGTGAAGATTTTTTGGGAAGAGGACTGCTTCCTAAGTATCACAATGTCATCTACAGGAAATACCCAATAAATTCAGATCCAAAAGGTGTTTTCATTTAAAACATTAAACAGACCATACAGATTCACTGCATAAAGCTCTTCAGAATGATTCTTTTTTTGGCAGTGCTGCATCTGATCTCCAGTGCAAAAGCACACAGATACCTAGACCTACCCTGAAAATATGTAATAAATGAAAAAAGTGCTGCAAGGTGTTTTTTTTTTTTTTTTTTTCTTGATGACTGCACGTAATAGGGCACAATAGTACTTTTCATCTCAACCTGTAAACTTCTTCCAGACGTCTTACAAACCTTCTGTGAGCATATGTTCACTTCTGATTACCTTCTCTTTCTATGCCCAGTTATTAATGCAATAGCTGTTTCAGTTCACACTATCCAGATGAAAATAAATTTTAAACCAAAAACCGCACTAACAATTGATAGATATATTTTTTTTAATCTATGAAATGTAATCTATTCTCTAGTGCTGTATACTAATTCTAGGCACCTCAAGACAGGAAGTGGCACCAAATTTTCTTAGTATATAAAAAAGTTTAAAAACTACCATTGTCTTTAGATTACTGTTTTAGCTTTATCTGCTTTATAAATACTATTCTGAATGAGCATTTGGAGAGTGCTTTCTTGAAAGTGGTTGTTATCTATCTGTGAAGAACATTACAAATGTATTACACTTGGGCAGTATTTTCTACTGATATAAAGCCAGTTACCAACAGTAGGACCATTCCTTTTATTGACATTTTTTTTTCTCTGCTATCAGCAGTTTAGAAACATGGAAAGTACACCTGGACTGAAAAATCTCTGAAGTAAGAGTCCTTTCCATGGATGCTCTTTAAAAAAATAGCATGAAACTTCTAACACAGGGCATGATAAACTCTGACCCTTGATTGAAACCCCAAGGTACAAAAAGAGATGAGAATAAAGTAGAAAACAATTTATTAGTTCATTTGGAGACAGGCTCTCAGTATTTGTAGTGCCTTTTTTTACACCCAGGGCAGTATTTGCTTACAGAATTGTGGAAAGAAAACAAAACTGCAAGGTAGAACAATGTTTGTTTTCGTCAAGGCATCCTATTTGCCAGGACAGGATAAACTGAGGTACTTTATCAGTGGAGAAAATGCACTTAAACTGTTGTCAAGTTTTAAATGAATTTCACAGGAGGAATTTGAAATGGGAAAAGACACACACACACACAAAAAAATGTAATAGGGGTGCTTTGGGTTTGTTTTTGGGTTGTGATACTAAAGCCAAATACCACGTTAGAAGTACTTAAAAATGAAAAGCTTACCAATGACCTCTGGTTCATAATGAAACAGATGTGCTTTTTAGCAAGTTGCAAATATATTCCTACATGTATGTGTGTATGGTAATAGCAAATATATTCATATTTACTAATTCACACTCTACAGTTCCTGAAATGGATTAATCTTGAGTAGGACTGTCAGGATCTGCAAGTACTTAGACTTTACATGAACAAATCAGGTCTATCAATTTTCTTATAATTTTGTTTTCAGAAAATTATTTTCCAAAATAAAATCTTAGAATTGCTAACTGAAAGCACCTTTTGCAGAAGGTGACTTTGGTCAAGACAACATTTCAATGCAGGACATGATCACACATTATTTTACTTAATTCTAAATGAAGCTTTGTTTGAAAATGATGGTGAAATTTTGAGCTATTGACAAATATCCAGGCCCAGGATTGAGCTGACACATTTCTTAGTATATTCAGTGTATGATAGGAAAGTAAGTAAATATCTTGAGGTACTTCCTTCTCAGAAAGGAAAGTATTAAGAGTTTTCTTTTTAGTTTAACTGGAGCTTTGTTATTTCAACTAGTTGATACATTAGGTATGCTATATGTAAATGTGATAGTGGTTACCATGAATTCTGTTAACTCATTAGGTCACCAGTTGTTGTGTAGGTGTGTGTGGTATGATACACTGTAACTCAAGCTAGACTCTTCTGAACTGCTCTGAGCAGCAGGATAAAAGCATATCATCACCCCATGCAACATATCAATGGTTGACACTTAAAATTTGTAATGCAAAACACATCCTTGACAAGCCTTCTAGTGCTTCTCAGCAGCCCAGTTTAAAAGTGTCTTTCTACGTGCGGCTACAACACAGTGAGTTTTTGTGGTTGTTTTCATCAGGTTAAGTATCTTTTGAAAACTTTGAGGTAGTTTTCTTAAACTTGCTTCATTTCTCTACTACCACACCACAGCCCAACAAAACAATGTGTGAAGTTATAAAAGGTGAAGAGAATAGTATAGTCATTGTGTCTGTGGAGTTCTCGTTCCAGTGTAACTTTATTTGCATCACACAGACAATGAGAGCTATCGAAGAAACTAAAAAATGAAAAAAAAAAAATTAAAAACCATCTTTTAAGTATAAGCAAAGCAACTGTGATAAAGAAAAAACATCTATCTCTCTCTCTCTCTCTTTCTGAAAAGTCCTACAGTGCCTCAGCTAAGTCTCACTTAGGACATAAGATGCAAATGATGTGTAACTTGTAACTAAGCGTCATCCAGTTTCTGTTCAAAGCAGTAGTTCTTTAATGCTAAAGAAGCACAGCTGGGAAGGGGGCGGGGGAAAAGGAAAAGGCGAGCAGAATGATAAACAAAATGAACAGGGTAGATGGCCATAGAAAAGAAAGTTGATTGAAGAAAGGAAAAGCAAATGAAGGAAGGGAAGCAGAGATATAAGCAGGAAAAGTGCGAGAGAACAAATGCAAAGCAAGGTGTAAGGAAAGGCAAGCCAGTTGAGAGGGAGAGAGGGTTCCTGAGAACATCTGTGGGTTTCTGAGTTGCAATTCCAGGCAGATTCATTTCAAAAACCCTAGGGAGCCTCAGAGCAATTGCTTGCTGTATTTCTTCTTTTATGTTAAGTTGCTTAACTTTATTTCTTGCAGTGTGTATTCTGGAGGGATCATGTTAATTCTCTTCTGGTCGCATTACTTGTGTTTAGTTTTCTAAGCATGAAGAATAATTTTTATTTAATAGTAGTTTGGTATTCCAAGATAATCTTTTATGAGGATTTCTCTGTTTTTAGCATTGGAACGAATAGGTGATTAGCAAGTTTATGGTACAATATTTGAGAAGAAATATTTATTATTGTACACTTTGCCAAGTGGTATGCAGAGTTTTAATTAGCAATGCTGTTGGCTTAACTAAAAGTAATTTGCAGTAATTACAAATGGGTTCAATTACTTTTAGAGATAGCATTTATTTACCAGGAAGGTTAAATGAATGTGTTTAAATGGAGAACTTAATGTTCACAAATAGTGGACATGTGCAAATAAAAAGAGATCTTGCACTGTGTGTAGGCAAGAAGGCTGTGGAGGGAAGAGGGGCATAGAATGAGAATAAACAGGGACATGGTATTTCCTTGTTTGATTTTTTAAGATAATTTTGTCATCACAGCACAGTAATCTCACATTAAACATACACGTAACTGAACACTCACCAAATACTGTTTAAATAGTGGTTTCTCCATACTGTGCATATAAACACACAAATTGATGCATATATTAGAAAGGATATCGACCTGATTGAAAAACTGGGAGAAACCCACTTGAAAAATGGGTTTTTTTTTTTTTGAACGTGCCATAAAGAGACTATTACAGAGAAAGGAAAATTAAAGAAAATGTGGTGTTTATGACCCTTTCTCATTTCTTCAACTATTTCTTCTCAATCTATGACCAAAGAGGACTTTTGAAATGGAAATCTAGGGCATTTATAGTAATAGGCATGGCTGACACACACCAGTTTTTAGTTCTTTATTCCTTCCACTATATGCTATGGGTACTGGGAACTTATTTCTGTAGAGATGTTGCAGACCCAACTGCTTTTCAATTTCTCCTCACAGTCCTAGTCCATAAAAATAAGAGTTAATGGTCAATGGGACAGCAAAAGTGAATGTCCCTGAGGGTCACACTGATCTGCTGTACCTTTATTACTAATGGAGATGCATGAGAAGAAAATTATCTAATTTGGATTTCAGGGCTTAGCATCAGTGATCACACTTCCAAGTGACAAAGTAAGGAAAGGAAACAAATTCTAAAGCCTACTGCAAAAGCTAAGCAAGTGTCGTATTAATGATCCTGAGATACACTGAAGAAAAATCACTATGTTTACCCTCATATAATGCCACTTTACTAGATATATCTCTAGATAGAGCTATCTTAATTTATATGCCTCTTCTGTAAAAAACTAATAAGGCTTTTAAATAATGTTTTGCAATCTGAATGTGGCACTTGCAGCCTCATATTAAATTTTAATTGATTTTGCTTTAACATCCCACTGTTGATTTGAGACACTTGCATTAAAATTATTACAGTCGGCTTATTCACCTAGAGATAAAATTCTGTCAATTACATTACCTTATAGAATACTGCATATAAGGAATCTTTATAGTATTAGAAGTGCTTTATTGTACAGTATCATACAATTTGGTATAAGAAATAGGAAGTCAATTTAAATGAACTGTACTAAGGTTTCTTTAAGTGAATTCAGTACGTAATTCAATGAATAATGTATTGCCAAAGGTGTTTGTAGATATGGAACATCAGCTAATTTTACTCACTGTCACCTATTTATAAAATAGTGTTTGATGCTCTATACTGAAGAGCAAAATACCCGGCAGTTGTCTGCTGTGAGTCTGTTGAGACTGAATAAGCTCCAGCTGCCTGATTGTTTTAGTCAGTGAAACGTGTTGTAAATTCTTGCAACAACTGTGCATCAGACAGTCCACTGTACCCATCATTACATGCATATTTAACATATGCAATCCCTTTTGATTAATACGTATTCATATATTTTCTGAGGAGTTTATCTTTTCAGAGGAATGCATATGCATGCAGTAAAACTCATCTGCCACTTTCTACTGCAGTCATAAACTTTTTCCTTCCATTAAAATAAACGTTACTTCATATACTACGCTTGGATCTCATTCCCACCCTCACCTATTTCACAGAAAATGACATGGGCTGGCTAAGCAGACTTGAACTGCGATGAAAACTAATTCTGAGGAAGTCGTAGTCCTTGGTGTGAGGGGATTGACTCTTCTGTCTATTACACAGTGATATTTTCCAAGAAGGAAATCACTCCTTCCAAAGGTAACTTTTAAAAATGTGCTGATTAAACTTACCTAATGTAGCAGTCTCTGTTATTCTGGCCCTGAAAACTCTCTGTCCCTATATGCTTGGTGATTTACTACAAGTAGACAGCTTCTCCCTCCTCCTCTCCTCTTCTCAGCACAGAATGCCCTCAGGTGCCTTCTTCTTTTCTAACTTCTGCAAGGAGAGATGAAAGCACATTTCAGAAAATGTTTTCTTTTCAGAATGTTTTGCACATGGTGCTACCTCTGAGAGAGGAGAGAAAAAAAAAAAAAAAAAAAAAGGTGCATTTTCAAGCACTGAGCATAAAATAAGCCATGATTTGTGTCCTCAGATTTAACAAAAATAAAACAAAACAAAACAAAAAACAGTTAATAAAAACTCTTATTGAACTTCAGTGGCAGCTTGCCATTTCACACTTTTACTAGTAGACTGGTGGATGTCAGAGAGATATATTAGTGCTACAGATCCATATTGTTTGTCAGAATGTAGCTCTAACAGTAACAGAATTTTGATCTATCAAGTAATGAATGAAATAAATGTTTTTAACATTGTTATCTTAATGAGAGCCAAGCAGCTGCTTGCAATTTGATTCAAAAGATGATTTAAAAGTGAATTCTGTGTGACTGGCCTAGTTGTTTCAGTTCTGGGAAGTAAAACGCTATTGAAGTTAGTAAATGCTTAGTATCTTATTATTAACCATTTTGTGTTTTTCTTCACTCCAAACTTCCCATCAATTATGTGAAATTGTTTCAAAATCTGGCTCATGCAGAGAATAATGCTGTTGGTAGACAGATGAAAAGTACGAGCTTGTGTTTTATTTAAAAAGTGTTTAAGTGACTTATGGAGCACATAACAATATTCAAACTGAGATAAGTTTGCACTTAATTTTTTCATGGACTATTTAATCTGTTGCACAGTTTTCTATTCCTGTACAACTGATAATGATACAGTCTGTTGAATTTTTTTTTTTTATTTGCTGAGTGCATTTCTATTGCTTCTTTGTTATAAGCTTCTTTCCAATTTAATATACCAGTTATTAATAACATTTCTTTCTGTCTAGAAAGGAAGTATTACTTGTACACTGCATTCTCAAACACCAGCTTTGTATTAGTCCTGATATCAGTGTTAGTAATGGATTCACTATCACTTTCATCCCTTAAAAACAAGTTCATTATCTGATGACATGCAATTTTCTTCAAATACATTTGAGACTTTTGATTATTCTTTATTTATATTCTTAGTAGACAACTCGTCCTCACAAATACGTAAAGAAGACAAGTTCTCGTGGGAGGAAATTGTCAAGATTCTCCTTATTCCTTACAATAGTTCTCCCTGTTGTTTGTCTGGCTAGGTAAGGTTGTAGTAAGGGAACCTCTAGCACTCCTCAAGTCACCTTTGAAATCAGGCTGTTCCCTTAGCTGGGTGTGTCTGTTCAAAGGCCTTTGAGATCAACAAAAGAAATGTCCTACCAGAAACAAAAATATTTATTTTACAGTGAGTGAGCACTCTCCTCTCTTACACATGCATACATGTTCAGACAATGATTTCATTAATAAAGTATTGCCAAAAATAAAGTAGAAACAACCAAATGCCAGTAAATGTGTTAAACCACATATTTTTTTAATGTTGGATCAGAAATTATAATTTCAAGTACTTCTTATTTATTAGCTCAGCCATATAACTATGAAAACACTCAAAGAGCTATAAAGTGTTCAATATAGACAAAAAAAATATTTCTTTATTCCAAAGTCGTATTGGAAATGTGAGCTGTACTCAACTAGAACTTGAGATATTCAAAGCCTACCTGCTAGCCTAATACAAATATGATTTCATTAATTGATGACGATTATATATTTGGTTGAATATCTAGCTACAAAATAATTATAGACAATTTGTGAATAATGAGATTTATTCTAAATTAAATTCCCATTAACATATCATTCTCAGGCATATAGGCTTAGCATAAAAAGTGCAGACTTGTATTCATGTTCTCTGATGTGCTTTAGTTTTACTTATCGTTTTATCTTTACTTTCTTAAAAAGACACACTACAGAAAACTTTGTGATGAAATTGTCCATCAATCTAATTTCTGAAATGTGACAAGTCTGATAACCTTCTGCTCTGATTAACATATAATATTCCTGAAGAATTCAAGAGAAGATTTAATTGTTAGCTTGTCTTGGTTTGGTACTTTTGGTGGTCTGCTAGTATTGCATGCTGAAAGAATAAGATGGGCAAAAAAGTCCATACAGGAGAAAATAAACCCTTACTGTTGGTTAAATAATGCAGCATAAAGAAATCAATATATTAAATTTACAAAAAGGTAAGACCATTTTTATCACTCTTCCCTTCTTTTCCCCTTACCCCTTAGGCAATTAAATAAGATTGTAATAATGGCCTTCAATATGTCATTAGCATTAGTCATAGGCTATAAAATGCCAGAATTTTTTCATCAAATTATTACATGGAGTTCTATGAGAAATTTGTAATTCTAATAAAATAAATTGCCTTTTTCCCCACACCCACAGCTCAAGAAAAAAAATTCTTCTTTCCTTTTTTCTTTTTCCATTTTTCCTTGTTTTCCATTTTCCCCTTGTGTTTTTTTTTTTTTTTTTTTTTTTTTTTTCCTCCAGATACACAGCATTGGTGACTCTAGGTCTGACTTCCTAATAGTCAATTGATAACTTATTTCTCTGTTGAGAAGGAGTATGGTCTCCACACTCCTATCAGCAGTAGAGCATCAGTATATAAAGTAATTATCTGCCATGAGATATTAAATAGAGGGAGGGCAGAAATTATAAAGGCAATTAAGACTCAAGACTGAATGGTCAACATATTTTTCTAGGTAATCTTAATAGAAAAATAAATAATGACAGGAAAGCAAATGAAAAAAAAAAAGGGGGGGGGAATGCTATGCTAAACAAGGCTACACAAAGTATCACTGTGAGGCTGTTAATCTGCTCTCTCTCTCTCTCTCTCTCTTTCTGTCTCTTTTTATGCACAGAAATTCAAAGGGACTTTGCATACTAAATAACTTCACAAGGGAAAAAAAAAATTATCCTAAACAAAACCATGTTTTAAATTGATAAACATCTCCTGTTAACAAGAGAAATTAATTAGAGATAAAAATAATAAATGAAACACCCTGAAATCTTCACTTTCAAAAATAAATTACAATAACTCCTTAGAGTTTTGTTAGAAAACTGTGATGGAACAAACAAATGTCAAGGCCTTAATGACTCAAAGCAGAAATCAATTTCTAACCATGATACAGCTCCAGTTAATCAGGATGAGCAATCAAGAACAATGCACTGAAAGTGAAGTTAAAAATGTGAGAAAATTCTTTATTCTAATAGAAGAAGTCCTATTATAAGGTGTAAATTTTAGCACTGCTCATATATAGGCTTGGAAACTGAACAAACTGCAGTCTGTGTCTGACTTAGAAACTTCCCCAAACTAGCTCTGCTTTGCTGAGGTGAACATTTCCAAGTCCGTATGCATAAGGGAAAAGTATTGGTGAGGTCTGGCTTCTGACACAGACATCAAGACACATCAGGGAAAAGTATTGGTGAGGTCTGGCTTCTGACACAGACATCAAGACACGTCTAGTAATCTGATCAAGGCATGAGATAAATTTTGAAGGAAATTTTTCCAAGTCCCCTAAATGGCATTTCTATTAAAAATCAATAGCTATACACTCTTAAGTCAATTACGTGCCTTTTTAGACCTACCCTTAGAAAGCTTTCTGTCAGATTTTACTGAGAAAGTATTTAGCACCACTGAACACTTGTAGCATTTTAGGACTGCATTGTCCCCTGATTTCTAATGGAAATTTCCTTTTATTCTGGTGACTCTTCTGCATGCCTTTTCTCTCCCTTGATTTATGCATAGAGATGATATTGAAAGACAACTACTGCAACGATGCTGTTTATGTCTTTGTGCGTTAGGTAGACTATCTGAACACGATGTGCATCTCCAGTCATCGGGCAGGAAAAAGACAGGATTCATTAAAATCATGCTTAATGGCTGTATTTATGATCACTATTGTAAATATATTTAAAAACTGGCAAAAGGTCAGTAGATTTTTAAAGGTATATGCAGGGCTGGACTGAACGAATAAAATAATCCGAAACAACTGACAAAGATTATCACACTCTGGAAACAAAGTAGAAGTACTCTAGTAATGGTGACAAAAATATTGAATAAGTTATCTTAAGAGTGGGAATTAGCAAAGAAGTTGTTTAGAGATGTAAGCAATTTCTATGGGAAAGCTGAGACAGATGAATCTAAAGATAAATTCTGAACTGAGCATGGGGTATACTGTCTGACACTGAAAGCTGCTAATTTTCCATGGCTATCTAAGTTCTTTTACTCTGGGATTTTTGGTTTGTTTTCATTTGGTTACTCCCAGCTGCAGTGAGCATTGCTGACAGGCCTTGTCACGTTAGCTCTCCTCAAATCTCTTAGGACACCCCCTCTCTGCCATGGAGCTCGCCTGGAACTGGTGTGGTCTGGAGCCTGGGAGAGGCCTGGTAGTCGTAACAAGCTCTTACGATACGTGGCAAAGAAGTGACATGGATAAGTAACCTTTGTCTAAGCACAAAAGGCTCCTGGGCACCATTTCTAGACTGCTATAGGCAACGTGTTTATTTCAGAGAGCGGAGCTTTTTGAAGTCCTCAAAGGAAATGTCCTATCTGACTTTGCACCAAATGTTTGTGGGATTGGAGATGAAAATGCTCCTCCTTCTGGTATAGTTTATGAGGCCATGAGGGATGCCTGCCTCTGAAGTCAGGATAGTATCAGCAAATTCATGGGCAAGAAAAAAGAGGTGAGGACACACTGATGCCAAACAAGGGTTAACTCAGTGTAAACTTTGAGATTAAACTGAGATAGACTATACTGAAGTATTGACTGCATTTTTTTTTTTTTACTATGTAATTAATATAAGTATCAGAAACTATTTTCCCCTTAATTTGGGAATGAAATTTTAACACACAAAAATAAGAAATTGTTCTGAGTCAAGTGCTGTACCAGCAGAAATTGTGTAAAATGTCTGCAGGCAGTTTTCCACGCTATTCCAGGCCTTGGCAGAAGATCAGTCACATTCAATTGTATGGTGAAATTTTGGCATGAAATATAAGGTATTTAAAAAGAAAAACTTGAAATATTTTCACTTGAGATATTAAAAGCCCAGAGATTTTCAATAAAAGAGGGCAAGGCAAAAAATCCTGGATATAAATAACCAGGCATTCAAATCTACATATTGAGATTTGATCACTGAGGCTAGAGGCGAAAGGATTTGTGAGAAATCTTAGCTCTTTTGAAGCATCACAGACCTAGCATTTGGCATGATAGACAGTGTATGTTCTAGACCTGGAAGACATCCCACAGCATGTCACTTACGCTTTAACAGCTAAACTGATAATAAGTGAGATTCACGTAGTTTACTGTGTGGCCATGTAAAATGTAACCATGCCTTTCTGATGCGGTGAATAACAGATGCTTTAAAATATTAAGCCACCACTAGTCAATAAAATGAAAACCACAGCATTTATGATTTCACTCAAAGAAAAAAAAAGTTTCATTTTTTCAAGCGGCTGTTCTTGGTTATATTTTGTACTCAGTATTGATGTGGCACAAGTTAAAGATCTGTGACTTCCACTGTGAATTTCTTCTCTTAGCTGTTTCCTCTCAGAAAAATCTAAACTCTATTTCTTGACCTACATTACTATCTCGCGTTTCAAAATAGTTATTTGGAATTGATATTTGTAACACAGAACTCAGACATGCTGTATACAAGTTGCCTATCGCTTACCTAAGGAAGTACCTGAAGCAGAAAAAAGCTGGAGAAAGAAATTCGACTTAAGTGGGATCCCTACCTAAATTGGGCAGTGAGTGTCAGACTGAGGAAAGAATCCTGAAGTGTTTTCTGCTATTCCATTTATGGAATATTATGGTTCTCTTCTTTCTTGCTATCTCATGTAATGAAATGAATCAGTCGGAACCTCAAAGAAATTAAGGAAGAGACAAGGAGGGGGAAGCATGACAACTTGCATTTCTTTAACCTTGTCCCTTAGGATGAGGCAGATAGAAGAAAAAAAAGATAACGTGCCTTTTTCTCCATGGTGTATTGTCTAGGAGTCATGTTTAGCCCCAGTTTCCATTTTAAAAAGAAGTCTGTATCATTTTTCTTCTCATGTCCTAAACATGCAGAAAAGTTGAACTCTTAAAGAAAATTACATGTTCTGTAAGGAATAATATAATAGAAATGTATTTGTTCTGCATTCCTAAAACTAGGGCAAAGGGATGCTTGAATTAGGAATGCAAAAAGCAAGAAAATTACAAATGTATTATTAGTAAGATTTTTAGATGGATGAAATAGAAATTCTAAGTAGAACAGCAATTCTATTTCTGATGTTCTAGTGCTCATTAGAGTATCTTATCACATAGATTAGTGAGTCATTTGCAGTGTGATAGCTGGAAGCTGTCTGGATATAGGTACAAATACAGATACATATGTGGTACATGTCAAATTTGAATTAAAAAGCTAGCTTTTAGACTGAGAAATGTAACAGATGCTCACTCAACATTCTGAACACAGAAGTGAGGGCCTGATGCATGCATCTGTGGAGTATCCTATGGGGAGGTTTCTACACAGGCTGGCTGCAAGTGGGGTGATGGGAAAACTGAAGAGAAAATGCCTTGGGTTTCAAGTCTTCTTCATCCCAATTCTCCCACAATCTTCCCCACTACTCTTTCTTCCATGCAAAGAGAGACTGATGCATTGTAGCATTCTTTCTGACACAAATTTTAAATACATCTTGCTTTTTTTTTTTTTTTTTTTTTTTAAACCTACTCCTTTTAGAAAGGTCAACTTTACCAGTATTAAGATGATACAGAAAATTGTCAAAGCAAATGCCCGAAGTAAGAGCATCATTTTTATGCTGACTAATTTAAGGAAAATGGAAAAATTAGAGCAATAAAACTGTGATATTTGATTGCAAATATCCTTGCAATCAGAAGATTTTTGGCAGTGATGCTAGATGAAATAGTGATGTAAATATGCTAACATTTTGAACAGCCGAAGATCAAGCATCATAGAATCATAGAATGCTTAAGGTTGGAAGGGACGTCTAGAGATCATCTAGTCCAACCCCCCTGCACACGCAGGGTCCCCTAAAGCATGTGGCTCAGGACTGTGTCCAACCAGGTTTTGAAGATCTCCAGAGAAGGAGACTCCACAACCTCTCTTGGCAACCTGTTCCAGTGCTCTGTCACCCTCACTGTTAAAAATTTTTCCTTAAGTTCCTGTGGAAATCCTTAAAATCTGAATACAAAAGCATATTGATGATTTCAAAACCTATGTGAATATTGTGATTATTTCTTTAAATATGTATTGTGAGCTATATAATACATATTTTTCACAAGCTATCCAAACCAAATTGTAAAGAATAAACTTGGTTACTATACCTTTTATACACGGGCATTATAAAAAGGGAGCAATTTGCCTGAGACTCAAGCAAAAGCAGCTATATTACCTTGTTTGCACATGATTGCTGTAAATGCATGTTTCTCGTAATAAAAGATGTCTCAGTGTGCCTGAGAATAGTGACCTCTGTTCTAAAGCTGGCTAGACATTCTATCCTTTTCTAGATGTGACTAAATGTCAGGGTGTTTTGTTTTGTTTTTGCTGGGATCTGTTGTGTGTTGGCTGCAGGCAAGAACAGAAATGTTGCTGATGTTTATTCTGTTTGGATATTTAACTGAATCAATGTACTTGGAATGTGACAATGATCTTCTTCCCCTGACCTGAATCTTGTTTTTGAGAGTTTGAGAAAACAAAATTTAGAACTTTACATCTGGTAGCAGAAGTTGTGGGTCCTATTCATCATCTTAGTCCTCGGGACTCTGTGGCACTCCAACCCTGCATTTTGTGAGGAGACTAACACATTGTGTGCAAGTGCAGCTCCAGGCAAGAATGGATGGATAGGGTCTCATTTCTCATGGAATTTTTCTTGCTAGTCTCGTTACTATCAGCATGATCTTCTATGGCTTCTTCTGTAAAGACAACAGAAGTATCTATACTAATATTACTCCCCAAAGAATCATGAATCAGAAGGGCAGAACTGCTCATGACCCAAAGAATCATGAACTGGAACGATGCAACTCTCCATTTGCTGTTGATGTTACACTCCATGTTTACTTGCAGTACAGCTATTTAGATTCTGCTAGTTTTGATGATTTCACTGTCTGCACTTATCCCGCAATCCTCTTGATTTATCAATCATTTCTTAAAATGCTTTAATCTATAAATCTTGTTTTTTTTTTCCCCCTGCTATTTCTATAAAAATAATTTCTTAAAAAGTTTGTTTTCTCTTTATTAGGAAATGCTTTGATCCCTAAAAATTTTAAAAATACTACACAAACATTAAGAACAGTGCATACCAAAGACAATGCTGCTTCTAAGGAAATGGAGGCATAATAGCAGAAAATCTGTATTTTGGCAAGGATTCTCTAGACTATGACATTAAAAGCAAAAGTCACAATTGTTGCCTGTTCTTAATGCATAATCATGTGTATCTACATACATATTTCCATGTTCTGAATGCACCTTCAGCAGGAAATGTTGGTTTCCTCTCCAAGTACTTGAAGAAGATTATTTAGTTTCCAAAGATGACTGCAGGTTGTCCTTGGCCTATCAGCTCTTAGAGAGATTTGACTGCATTTCTCAGAAAATGAATGTCTCTGCCAAAACGAAGTTCTAAAATGTAACTGACAGCTCCCTTCTTTCCAAACCTTGTCCATAAAAGTACTCATTAGAAAAACAAATAAACTTAATTCTAGAACATGAGAGAAATTGACTAGTCTGGGCACAAACCTGTAAATCATTAATAAACTACACCTTGGAGAGCCTGGCTCTGTTCTGAATGATCAGTGATCTCTGTGAGGAGCACTACTACTAACTGTTGGTGTTAGAATTTTTTTTCATTCTGCTTACAGGATGTTAAGAACTAACTTGATCACATCTGCTTTTAGAGGAGTGGTCCAGATGTTAATGACTCCTCCTTCTGGGGTGCACCCAGGATCGTTGAATTTTCCTATTATAGCTAGCCCAGAAGATTTTGAGTTGGAATATTTAAAAGGCGTCTTGGACATATGATGCAGTTCATCTATTTGGGTTTAATTAAAGCAAGGTTTTGTAGTGTTCCTTGGTTTAAAGTCCACTTGGTTCACTGTCCCATATAAGTCTTCAGCTCTCAGATGAGCCTAGCATGCATCTCCAATTTTATCTTCTAAAAGGAATAAATATCCTGAAACCACTTCTTTTCCATCACCTTTCCCCTGCCCCAAATCCATGCCCAGATACATCTGTTTTACTTAGAGAATTCTGATTCTAGCAGCAGCTACATGGCTTCTGGATCTGAGAAGCAGTGTGGGTTTAGAGATAGTGATTTCAGGTCATCAGCTGGCATTCTCTCCAGGCACAGTATATTGTGAAAAGAACATCAGAACTAATACAAAGCTAGATGCCTCCAGCCAGTAGTCCCTTGCACAATATGGATGGGGCTTATTTTTAAAAGCAATGTATTCATTCTCTGAACATCCTCTCTGCCACTGCCCTGTCCATTTAGTTTTCCCCTTGACCAAGCACCCATTTGTCAGGAAAATAAAGCCATATATCTTTTGAAAATGTAGCTTAGGTTCTCAGCTGAATAGGTGTTTTGGTGAATAGCATCTTAAGCTCAAGTAAAAGCCTTTGGGATCTAAATTTGATACAAATGGTAACTTCCAGAAGTTTCGAATAGCCCTGGACCAATACTTGGAAGCTGGAGTCAATATCCTTAAAGCCCATCACATATCTCAAACCCATTAAAGCCAGAGATTAATAAAAAACCTCTAAATTGCAATCCTAAAAATCTTCCAGCAATTCCGGTTTCACTAGTAATGCAGTCATACTTACATTTTTTTTATCTCATTTTTCCACAAGGACACAGAAGGCTGCTTCTATTCATGCCTTAAAAGGCTTCAGTTTTGATAAAACTGAATATTCTAGTTCATGCTTAAAAGAGTCGCTATAGAGAAACAAGTTATTTTCTTCTCTTGCCACTTTATGCCTCATGAACCTTAACACAGCAGTCATTATGGGAGGGTACAGGTCATTTAAGAGAGAAAGATGAATATCTTTTGCTCTCTTCCCTGTTCATACCATGGCTGTGTTTAATGTCTTTGTACACGACTGTAAGAGATGCAGCCCAGCTTCCTTCCCTACCTAAGGCAACTCTCGTGTTCCTGTCGGATGGATTAGAGCTATTTTTTTTGTAAGATGATGTTTTCCATCACTCTCTAGCAGTGAGAGGAAGGGAGGAAACTATGAAAAAATAAAACAGGAGAATATGATACCATCATTTCAGGCATCTGAGTGCGGCAGGGGAAAACGAAGTTCCATTTCCTATTCCAAAGCTTATTAATAAATTTTATTCTAAAAAGTCGCTTAATAAAATGTATCCATATTTTCTTCAGTTCTCTGGTTTCCTGGAGCAGCAAAGGTTTTAATCACAAAAAAATTATGTCTGCTCTTGCTCTGTGTGGCCAAGGTATAATAAGAGACCTACTGTTGTCAGCACTTCTCTCTTTTCCTCTTCCCTTCTCCTTCACTGTGGAGGATCTTTAATACCACTACAAAACACATGATCTTACTGTTGCATGTACTTTTCTTAAAGACTACAGTAGCAGGATATAGCTGGCTGTTCTAGCACCTTTTACAGCTTGGTTAACTACAAAACAAAGCCCTAGCTGATTCAGAAGATCAGCAGCAAAGCCCAGGAGGACAAGGCACTTCTCTGGCACCGACAGCCAACGCAGCCGAGGCCGAGTGCTCAGCCAGGCTCAGCTATGCATCAATGTCACCAAAGCAAGTTCCAGAAGGGTGTCTCTGCTGGGGCTGCTTTAAAGCCCAGTATTTACTATGAAAAGAAACTGCTTAATTTGCTTCTCTGTGTTTGAGGGGAAAGGACAGTTTGTATCTTCTGTGTAAACAAGCAGCCATTCCCCAAAGAAATACTGGATTTTATTAGCTCTGCTTTCTGTGAATATAAAAAAACATCAAGCACTTTTGCTCAGGCCAGGAGGGGTCAACAATGTATCTGTAGGCTGAGACAAGATAATTAGCCATTGAAAACAAGAGTGATCTAAGTGACACAGAAACTGTAAGAGACTGGCAGTATTTTAGAGGAAAACAAATCAGGTTTAATAGAAGATCAGAGCCGAGGCACTTCGGTAATGAGATGCACAATATGTTCTACAGCTTGATGCAGTCTGGGTAGATGTCTGTGGAAATCTGGATGGGGGGGAATGTGTGGTTATAGCTAAGATTCCTTGCTTCGCAGGTGCCCTTAACATACCAGCTTTGATTATACAACTCTAGACTAAAACAAGAGGCAGAAAAATGGTTTGTGTTTCAGTGCTGATGTTAACACAGACTGCAAAAGGGAATGAGGCTTAATAAGATAAAGACTGGGCGTTGCTGAAATCCCTGTAACACAAGATTGCTTTTACTAAAAACTCAAATCACCTGTCCCAGTTGAAAACTCTTGCGGGATTTTTAGCTTTCTTGGGTGGCAACTTTAAATCCCAGACACTTTGAGGGAGTAGTTCCCATCTTTTGGATTGCAAGGAAAAGAGCAGACTTGACTGCTGAAATTTTAGGAGCTTCCTGAGGAAATCTAAATGCTTTAGCGTGGTGGTGATGTGGTAACATATAGTCATGATCCATCTTACCATAAAAATATGGCAATATTTAAATCCGGGAGTGTAATAAGAGTACTAATGCTCCTGCAGTAGCAATTGCTGTCACTCTGTCAAGAACACAGACAGAAATGAGATGAGATGGAGGTACAAAATCAGTTTAGATCCTATTTTCTCTTCCCTGCATCTCTTTAGGGAGGATTAAAATACAGCAAAGGAAAGGTAATGATCAAAGGTAACATTACCTTTCGAAGCTTGCAAGAAATCTCTCAAGAGTATAGTATCTGATGTCCCTTTATTCATTGTTTCTTTAGCCAAACGCAGGACTCAAATCTATATTAAGAATCTTATGTTGTGTTCTGAGGATAAGGGGGCAGGAAAATGGCCATGTTATGCAAAGAGAAATTTTTTTTTTTTTTTTTTTATGGCTGCTTCTCTAGGCTGATGTGAAGAGCTGACACAGGAAATTCTAGTTTAGGAATTTTTAAGCTGAAAGGAAGTAAATATAAGAATGCCTTTCCCTGACGGATGTTTTTGTGATCCTTTGTTCCTTTCATTGTTTGCAATAGTATTTTGCAGTTGCTGCAATTGACTGTCATCTGTTTAATGTTTTTATTTATATTTGGATGGCGAACAGATTCATAAGCCTGTCTTGGGGATTGGTTAATTTCGAAGCATCCCCCATGAACTCTCTGCAGAGCTTCATTTAGCAGAGATATAATCACCAAGCTTCTATGGACCTCTGGCCCTTTTCACACCACTGAGGTTCTGATATAAGCCAAGGACGCAGGAAGATCTAGGAGATTTTAGCTCCTCTGCAAGAATTATTACACAGTATTTTCAGCAAGGTAATTTCTGTTCTGCAAAAATTTACAGTCGTAGCCACGGCTTACCAGAATTCCTTACTGAAGAGGAAGATGTTATGTAGTTTAAAGGAGAGCAGGACCCTGGCATTCAAATAGAAAAATCAAATAAATACAAGAAATACTTTCCTTCCTCTCTTACTATTCCTTCCAGCTATTCAATGGCAAATCTTTTCAATTTTCTCATCTGGAAAATGGGAACAACAACTCCTCCTTCCCCGAGGACACTCTAAGACTTGCAGATAAAAAAGCAGCAGGACTGAAAGCAGTGCCCTTCCCCCAAGCCAGGCACCACACACTGCAGTCCATGTGCATGGTTTGCATGGTGCTTCACATCCGTATTGCTGAGCTATTTGGTATAGCAGGTACCACAGATCAGAAACCTACTGCTCTGTAATTCTGTCACAGGTTGTTTTCTTTTAGATACCTCTTTCCAATTAGCAATTCCCGATTATTGAAAAGCACGCTCAATGTAGCTCTTATTTATGTGTGTGCTTGTTGGAGCACATGCTTGTTTAGCTACAATTTAGCTACAACCCTTGGCCACTGAAAATTAAGCAGGAAAAAAAAAAAAGAAAAGAAAAAATGATCACGTCCAAACTCTGCAGAATGGTCATCCAGGGCACAAGTGAGTCCTTTGGCTCATAAAATGGTTAACGCTGTGAAGGCTGTTTCCATTTCTTGCCATTTCAATGGTTGCGGAGCAAACATGAACGTTCGGAAACACACTCAGCTATCTATCTATATTATCAGGCTGCTTAAAAATGCCACTTGAACCTGTACAGGTTAAATCACCACAGCATATGAAGCATTCAACTTTTGTGGTTTCTGTAATATCATAACCCAATATTTTCCTACCTCTTAAAAATTAGGATTGGTACAACCACCAACAACATTATGCTACAGTATAACAGCATATTTGCAATGCAAATATAAACAATGAGTCACTAACCTGTATATTTATATTAAACACTTATAATTGATGGTATTGACAAATATAATGTAATCTATAGGCAATTTGAACAGACTCAGAAGATGTTTTCTTTTAAATTCTACAAAATTTCCTCATTGCTAAAACATTTTTAATATAATTTTTATAATTTTAAATTTTAGATTGTAAATTTTATAATTTTAAATTTTTTTTTGCACTTGGATGCAACGCATAGTACACAATGCATAATATGTTATTATGATTCTTTTGTTTTTACATTTTTGTTCTTTCTACTGAGTATAAAAGGGGATGGAAACGGAAAGGAGAACATTAGAGCACAGTTAACTCAATATCTAGCAGCAAAGTGAACCACAGCCCCCAAATTCTTCTTTTCCTTGTTTCATTTACACCATTTTTCCCTGCAAGAGAAAGGGAGGAGGGACTTATTTGAAACAATTTTTAATCTTGCTCTTGCAAAGCAATATGTGCATTACACTCTTATGCACACACTTTTCATTACATCTTTCTGTTATGCATGTGCCATCATCGTGAAAAAATCAAAAAAGTGCATTTGCACCTTGAATTAAATGTTATTATCTTAATTTTTGTTTCTACATTTGCAATGAGAATACAATCCTATGAGAAATCTTCACCTACACTAAAGATCTTTCTCATTGCATGTATTTTTATTATCAAATTTGTTGGAAGCTAGGGAGAACTGGACCTCCCCTTTGAGAAAATACTCCCCTACACAGGATTGCTTGGCATAATAACCATTTGGGGATACAGTCCCATAACCATCACCTTAATTGGAAATACCTCAAAGGACAATTCTTTGTCCTGTTGAACATCTTTCACATAGCAGTAGCATGTCTTTCTTTTTTTTCCCTTTCATTTCGAAAAGACTCAATAGCATAAAATACTCAAATTCAAGAAAAAATTGCAATGTCAATGTCCTCTGTTTCATCTCTATTTGATGCTTGCTCCTTTAATTTTCTAGCTGGCAACTTCAATATCAATTATTCAGATGTTTCCTCCTGAAAGGCAATGTTAGGGCCAAGGCTTTGTGTATGTTGGAAACCGGTGTGAATTGCCATTCTCCCCAGAAAAGGCAGTTTCTGTTTGGAGGATAGGTCTGGATTACAGTCAAACAAACAAAAACCAAACAAAGCAGTTTATTGCTGCCTGGGTTAGGTTTTAGTGAAGACAGTTTCCCTGGCTAGGCACAGCAGCACTCATGTCAGCATGCAGGAGGCTGCGGTGCTGCAGCGGAGCAAGACCCGTCTCAGAGGGGTCAAACATCCCCATTTGGGCAATTTTGCTTAAATTATTACCATTTAGCACGCTGAGCTGATCACCATTTTGGACACTGCAAAGGAAAAGCACTTAAGGAGTTTTACAAACACTGAAGGCAGCAGTTCTCTCCCTCCTTCCCCAGCTCCACTTGCCTCCTTTTCGCCTCGGCTTAGGGCACCCGAATCCCTAATGGTGGCATCAGCGCAGCAGAGGGGGCTCCTTCCCCCTTGGGCTCTCCCTGCCATTCTTGGGATTCTTGCTGGGCTCCTCTGCGCCCTGGAGGAGCAGACATGGGGTGTCCGTGGCCCATTTTGGGGCTCCTGGCCAGCAGCACAGCTCCGTGTGGGGGTGAAGCAGCCGCCTGCAGCAGTTGGGGCAGGTGCCCGTGCCTGCCTGGAACCCGCTGGGACCGGCTGAAACCGGTTCCGACCAGTCCCGGGCGGCTTCTGCCTGCGCCAACCGCGCATCGCTCCAACGTCCTCCCCAGGGCATTGCTGGCTTAAAGAGGGTTAAAACACG
>VZSV01000214.1:179228-201321 GCA_013398735.1 Nothocercus julius | reverse complement strand
ATTAACTACCACTGGATTCTGCAAAGTGCATAACAGGTGCACAAAATGAAATGGAGAATTAATTTTATCTTCAGATTCCACTTGTCTGCTAATTGGTAATTGTGTTCTCTCCAACTTCGTTGTGATATATTCCTAAACACCTTAACTATTGAATTTGAAATGAACATTCTTTAAAGAGTATCTTAAATTCATTTTGTGCACTGTGTTCTTGCAAATGTGTGCTAAAAAAATGAGCAAGACGGCCTCCCTTTTTAAATTGTTTTTCTATGACTCTCTGCCAGCTGCTACCAGCCCCCCTCCTTCTCTCTCATAAGCAGGGTTTTTAAACTTAGTTTTTAAGTATCGAAAGAGTCAGGTTTTTAAAATCTGTTACTTTCTGTTGACAATCTTGGAGGAAGGGGAATTTACCCAAGAACTGCTGGCACTGCTAATGGACCTGATCTAAGAGTCTGGGAACCAGAGTAAAAGAATTCATGAGATATCTCCCTGTTCTCATAAAAGGCTTGTTCTGTACTGATTTTTTTTTAGCACTCTCTTGAAAGTGTATGATGGTTATGGAATCGACCAAGACCAAGCGTACAGCTTGTGGTTTATTAGTAGCCCTGTTGCAAGAGATACGAACTGTTCCTCTGAGATGCCCTTTCTACTCAAAAATTACGATAAATTATGATTATGATAAATTGATACAGTCCTGGGATTCACTAAACATCTTATTTAAAAAAGGAAGGAAAAAAACAAAAGGCACTAAATCTGTGACAAGTCATTTCTGTTAGTCGCGTGGAATAAGAACACTTGCAAATTGGTTTTATTTTATCTTAATTGTGTATTTTATTTCAAGAGTTAAGTAGCTAGCTACTGTTAAGGTAAGAGAAGTGTTAGCTGCAGAGCTAGACAGAGCACAGTTTGGTGAGCATAAGAAATTGAGGTTTTCCTAATATAAATAATAAGGCTAATACAAAAATACTGCATTTTGCTCTCTATTGATGTTAGAATGGACAAAAATAAAGATCAGATTAGTTGATTCTAATAGTATCTAATATTTACTTTTGAATTTAAAAGATCATTCTCTAGATGACATTAACCGGAGCAACCTTTGCTTATGTTCTTCCCATATTGCCAAAAGGTTGTACAGCGGTCACAGCAGTCCAAACAATCTGCTCATTAAAAACAACTCCTTTTGGTAACCCCTCAGTGGTGCTTTAGCTACATTTATATCCTCCTTTTATTCCAAGCCAACTATCCTAGCCACAATATGGGTGCTTCCCATTTCATCATCTCCTTAGAGGTTTTCCTATAGTATGTAGGCACTGGACTTATGACTTTGTATCTCTTGGCTAGGAAAGAACTTGGAGCTTCACAGTCCTGTGATCGTGAGTAGTGTTGATGGAAAGGTTCCTGATAGGACAGTCCCACATAGCATTTAGTTGGGAGTAGTTGAGATTTTTAGCACGCTTTTAAGATTATGACTTTGAGCCAGTGTTCAGACTGAATGATACCTGAGTGTGCAGTGGGACTGTACTAATTTCCCTGCCTGTGAGCACTATGTGGTGTTGGAGAAATGAATGGGATTTGTGGTTTTATGTCTTATTAGGTGCCATGCTGTGTCTAAATTTTGGAAGCAGGAAGTCATTCCCTCCCTCTCCCGTTCTTCAGTTTAACTCCAAGCATGTGCTACGGTTGCATACTTGGCTCTGTTCTCCTTTGCTCTGTGACTTTGATCCATTTATATTTGCTTCCTTAAAGTTATCTTTAGATTTGCTTGTTTGTCTCTGGCTCAAACATCAGTCAGCAGCTTTGCCTTTGATGGCTGGAGCCATCTGGCATCTGTCTGTGAAAATACAGCAGTGTTTCCACAGGGAGGCACCAGTCTTCTGATTTGTTTCTCTGAATTGTACAGCCCCTTGCTGGGCAAGGCTACAGAGGACATAATCTCTGGCTACAGTGCTGTGCTTATGCAAAGCCAGAATCTTCTCTGTTTTAGAAATTCTGGACTTTTTTTCTTTCTCGAAAAGATGCATCCAAATTTCATTCTTCCTCTGAATTTCTTGCAAGGTGAGGTGTTATTATACTAACAGCTAAGATGTAATGAATTCTGACAAGTGTTTCTTGCAGTGTTGTCACAACTGTTCCCAGTAAATGTTGTCCACTAATTCCAAGGCAGCAAGGGAGCTACAGAAGGATAAATAATTTTAATATACTTTTGTTGAAAACAGGTAGTCATCTTGACTGTTTGCTCGTGCAGTTACACAGATGTAATCCATGTTTATATGTAAAAAGAGCATTAAGGTTGGAAACAAATAAAAAGAAAAACCCACTACATATCTTAGAGGCTTTTTAACAGAATAATTGTATCTCAGTCTTTGTAACAATCTTTGTATTCATGCTGTGGACAATAATCTCAGCTACTTAAAATCATGATCAGAGCATTAAAAAGACCAACCTATGTTAGCATAGCCATATGTCGTGGCACTGCTCACTTTTTAAAAAACATCTGCATTTTTGTGATATGTAGATAAGTATTTTAAATAGTCAAGAAAGTTTTAAATATCTTTTGCTAATTTACTCTCCTCTTTCTACTACAGGGATAAAAAAAGGGAGGGGGATACAATCAACTTTGAAGAATAAAATGGTATCTTCTTGCTAGGTTTCAAGAGCAGATAATTTCTCATTTACAAATCTGCTTCAGGCAAAATTTAATAAAATACATACAGCTTTTGTGGCCTTGTGAGAATCTGCAGTGCAGGAACTGGGTATATTTTATTGAACCTATCAGTGAGAAATTCATTGAGTAAGAGACACTAGGTTCTGTCCCGACTTCAGAGCAGTGTTGCAGTTTTATTATAGTAACATCCAGTTGTAATGTTCTTTTAAGACTGATCAAACATTTGTGCTATATACCCTCTATTCAGAAGCTTTGTTACTAAGTCAAACAGGAAGACAAAGTTTGTGCTAAAATTGGCTTTAAAAATCTCTGCTCATGAGCAAATGTTCATGTATTATGAAAATGAGAGATTATCCATCTTTCTCCCTGTTCTTCTAATTTTAACCTTTTAATTCATCCATCAACTTATACACACCTTGATTTTGTGTCTTCGTGAATTAGTCTATGTCACTTTGTCTCAAACACTTAAGGCACCATTTCAATTTTTCTCCCTCTTCTCCAGTAATAAATCCAGAAAGCTTTAGGTTGCTGGAGCATATTCTCTAGCATTCTGAAGTTAAAACTGTGGGCAATAGAAGTACAGGTTTTTCCACTGGTATTTCTTTTCGGACAGAAGGAGAGAGATTGATTACACGTGTTTTGCTCCCAGAAAGTAATATCACTGATAACAATTTATTTATTTAAGTTCAGATTATTCTGAAGAATATATCTAAAACAATTTTCTTCTGTAAGTAAAATCCTTTCTTTCATTCATATATATAAAATAGCTTGGAATCTGTCATGAAAATGTTGCAAAATACTTCAAGATATCCCCCATGTTCCTTTGGGTATATTTGAAGTTTGGAATAAAAAAAATACCGCACTATAAAAACATTTCTACTTTTATGAAAATTATTTTCCTGAAAGGTATTTGCAAAGGAAAAAAGCCACATAATTATATTTTTTCTGAGTTTAGCTATGACATGTTATAGTGTATGAGCAGGATTAGAGTAAGAAATAAAAGAAGAGGTGGCACAGAAATGAAGATATATATATATATATATAGTTTTAATATAGAGTAATTCTCTAATATTTTGATTTGAAAAATGATTTTTTTTTTGAGTTATTTTTCTTTAGGCACACAGTTACTAATATTCATGCCAGAAACCTTTTTTTTTTTTTCAAGTCCTGTCTTGCTCAATTTAAAATTGATAGCTTAATACACATTTAGCAGGAAACAGTAGATTATTAGAAGGCAACACTAAAAACCATTGCTACTTGTCTCAAAATGTTGATGCAGTGAAAGACGCCCATGTACAGTAGTGGGAGCTGACATTTTTATTTATTTATTAAGTTTAGGCCTCCTGGAAGGAATATTGAGATAAAAGAATAGAGTTTGACAGTGAAAACGAATGGTTTGGTAAAAATACTCTGTAATAACGTAAAGATGATCTGTCTTACACTTGGCTAGTGTTATGGCACAGCTATTGGAAGTCACCCTTAAATACCAAATAATTCCAACTGAAGATTTCTATGATTTCTCTACTAAAACAAAATTCCTGAACCAGTTCTGTTTGCCAGCTGGAGAGGAATTTGCAATTTATCCACAGAAGTGGACACACATGCTGATTTTTGAAAATCTCCCTCTAATTAGAGGGTGTTGAATATTCCAAATGTATTGGCACAGCTATGCACAAGCAAGCGGCTTTTACTGCTATTCTGTATGCAAGGCAATTCTCAGAGATTAGAAAAAGGAAGTTAACCGAGTTAAAAAGAGATACTGAAAGAGCAGCTAGTGTCCTGAAAGGCTTTCAGGTAGGCCATAGCCCTAGATTTAAAAAAAAAAAAAAAAAAAAAAAAAAAAAGGCAGAATGAATAGGGTCTCCTAATAAGAAAGAGGGAACCATATCAAATGTCATATAGAGCCTGCCATAGAGAGTAGTGTGTTGTATCAGAAGCATTGTATATTTACAATACTGGATAACATGACAGCAGTGGGGAAGAGTATACATGTTCTTCATCCATATTCCAACATTAAAGTATTTCAAAAATACAATTTACTCTACTTATGCTTTATGAGGCATGCTTCGTTAGCTAAAAGTCAGCTTATAGAGTCTTTTTTAAGACTGGCATATGCATCATTGATGCAATGTGGCACAGCATATTGCTTTGCTGTTTCATCATATTTGCCATTTTGTAGGGATCAATATGTCAAGATGCAGAACATTTTTTCAAAAGGGAGGGGATGGGCACGACCTTAGTGTGATGATTTCTTCAATACCAAGCAATAGTTGCTGACTAGTGCATTCACATTAATACCTTGGTGGAAGAGCATTACGAGCCATTAGTTGCTCATTCTAATTAGTTCATAATTTATTAATTCATGAGTCCAGAGAAATATGTCAAAAATGGCCTTCAAATATAAAACTTAACTGTAAGATATTCTAGTGGTTCTGGTGCCTTGCTTGATGGTGCCTTATTTGGCTGTTTTGGGGGTCCTTTACTTGTTTGGTGGTGGTTGTTTTTTCTAGACTTCTACCTGTTAAAAATTCATGATCAACCATACAAAACATCTATTACTACAGCCTCTACTAAACTTAGTTTTATTTATAATACAAATTAATTTATGCCAAGAATTAATGGTGAGCGAATAGGTGATTATTATAGCTGATGAATAGCCAGCAGTAAAATAGATAAACCTGGAAAAAAAAAAAAAAAATGTTTTCATGTTACAAATCCACTAGGTGTGTCCTGCATCCACGTTTGATCCAGTGTCATTTTTTGCCAAGATAACATTTTCTTTGTAGTATCGGAAATAGGAAATATCAATAGGAAATTGTCCATTCCACAATTTCCATCCCCAGTCAGCTCAGGTAACTCAAAATGTCATCTTTTCTTTAAATGCGACTCAAATATATGTCATATTCTGACGTCTATGACCTGGAGCTAAATAAATGAAGTATTGTGTCTCTCCTCTATGTTTCTAACACATCAGATATCTCCTACAGTATACAGAAAGCTTATTATCATGCAAACAATCTTCTGCTCATCCTGAAGCAGATGCATCCCTTCTTGGTAAAATTGCCACACTCTCTGCAAATGACAGAGCCGTCACGTGTCCACAGGGTCTGTTGCTCCCAGAGGAGAAAGACAAACACATTCTCCTACTGCTGATACTGTCACTGCTTCTCTTCTCCACCTGCCCTCTCCCGCGCCGAAACTTTCCTAATTTAATTTTTCTTTATCTCTATAAGCAGCTAGCTAAAGTGAGCATCAAAGAGAAGACAATGTTTGGGGTATAGATTTTGTTTCTTTTAATATGAAATCCTGCTTGGGCTGCCTATTGTCCTTTTTGTATGGAATACAGGAGCAGACATGTTACAATGAAGAGTATAGTGACTGCTCTTGGATATCCTTCCTTAAAAATGATGAGTTTAGAGGCTAGTGTAAGATTTAACATAGTAAAATTGAATAGGATTTAGAAAGAAAGTATTAGGTTTACTGTAGTGATACAGTAAAAGGTTGAGAGACATCACTTCAAAAATATTATCAGGAGATTTTCTTATATCTGCACATAGACAAGAAATAGCAGTCTTGGCATGTAGGAAGAAGACTACAAGAGTCTTGTAGAAAGAAAGTTTTGGTAACGGTAACTTCGGAGTATTTTAGAGAAGGTCTCACAAAATGTCTGTCCAGGGTGTTGTAGGTTTTGGCCTCACTTTGCCTCACTTTGCAGAAAGATGAACTGCATAATCTCACTGGATGCATTTCAGCCCAACACATCTTTAATGTCCGCCCCTATAAGTACTTCCCTGGAAAGCTTTCTGGAGAATTAGGATCCTGAAACACCAAGGAAGGTGTTGCCCTCTAAGTGATTTGAAAGACTGTCTGATTCATTGGAAAAGAATTTGGAAGGCCTCCAGTTCTTTACTTTCACCCTCACTAAGGGCGCTGTTTATTCAGACAAGTCGTTTGTAATGTGATTGTGTGTCCTTCCTCAGACTTGGTTCCTCTTTCAGCACAGACATTATAATTCTTTTTTCTGAGTGCCACCTAAGCGGAAACCCAGAGATTTATCTCACTCAGAATCAGCGGAAGATACTGGGGAAACAACAAAAAAAAATCCTGTTTCTCTACAGACATTAACTGTACTGTTCATTACCTGAATGTTGGCTAGGGTATTCATATTCATAATTTAATTTTATAGAAATCAGTGATTGTCTTTGATAGAGAAGTATATTGGTGGGTTTGGAAAACGTAGGTAAAATCCAGGCTACATATAAGTTAGGTGGAACTTTTCCTCTGAGTTGAATATTTTGGGGCGTCTTTTTTTGGTTTATGATTTCAGCTTTCTGAAAGGAAGTGGGCCTTACCTCATACAAGTTCTGTAGACCATGATGTAGTAGGTCTATGATACACTCATGTACAGATTTGAAACAGTTATAAAAGCACCTTTGAGGGTGGTACGATACCTTAAGTAAGGACAGAAGTCATTTCCAGTTTATGAATCTTTAGGACAGCATCATACCTTTTTTGAATTTTTATTTATTTTTTCTACTAAAATAATTTTTCATCAATTCATAGCTGTGCCGATATTCATCTCCAGTGTTTGCTCTATGTCATAAGAAAGTAAATGTTTTGGATGATTAATTCTAGCCTTTGTTTCAGGAGAACAGTGCAACTCTGCTCAGAAAGAATGAGCCTCTTAAGCACTTTTTTTGTGTAAACTGTTGTAATTATCATGATGAAGGGCAACTGAATATCTCCAGAACTGATTAAGCACCATTCTGACCCGAAGTTCTATTAGTTTTTAAAGTGTGAAGATACACTCTTTTTTTTTTTTTTTTTTTTAAACCTAGGCCTCCATTTGTTTGTTTGTTTTTAATTTATTTTCTGTTCCCTTCCTAATGAATATTCGTGGAGGCTAGGGAAATCACACAGCAGCAAGTACTTAAAGGTGTTGTTATACTTCTAATTGTAGAGACTGATTTCAATATAACATGAAGGAAGTGTCCTAGGCAACTTCTGTCCAAACCGTGCCTGACAGAAAATCGGGCTTAGTTTTAAGCATATTCTCTTGATTTCAGGCCATTTGTAGAAGCCTGTAAAGAATAGTTTCACTATACAGAGATTTTATTTAATTTTTTTTAACCATCAGTGTGCAAAAAGTGCATAATAGTACAAGAGGTGGTAGAAGGGCCCCTAAAATTGGGATATTCAAGAGTGATCATTGTCAGACATCTTAGACAAATTACAGAGAAGAAATTAAAGCTGCACCAGAACCGTATAGACTATGGCATGTGCAGCAAGGGAACAGCTCATGATGAGATTAAAATGGGTTGTAATACCTGGATTCTTTTTTTTTTAACTTAGAAAATGGTCAAGTGATACATATTTTGATTTTCTGCCCCCCTCGCCTCCCAGGTACTGCTTTCAGTTTTATAGTATCCTTTGTGTGGATGATGCTTTGCAAATAAATAAGGGAACATAAAGGAACTGCAAAGGCAGTGTATATTAACAGCTAAAAGCCATACCAAAAAATATGAAAATCATATTCTTCATTTCACTTTCTGTATAAAGGCAATGCATGTCCTAGAACATGACGTCATTGTATTCTGAGACTAAAATTACCCATGTTCTCTTATCTTCGTCTAAGTCTAAAATGGTTATCTTTTGGAATTACGATGTGTATTGTGATAGTCCTTTCTTTCCACTCATGTTGGTAATTATAAAATTCCTGAGAAAAAAATTTCATCACTGAGCTGAAACTCCCAAAGGGATATTTCTCTAGAGGTGTGTCAGGTAATAATAAGGCTAAAAGCTGAGTCCCATATTTATTTTTATTGTTTTGGTAATAGTGCTACTCTGGAATATACAAGATTTAAATTGATATGACTGAGGTGAAAGGTTGAATATATTCTCTCTAATTGTACATCTCTTTCTCTTCTTTTTTTTTTTGCATTTCACCATCTGTTTTGCAATTGTTTGTCATTTCCCCTTCCTTTTATACTTGGTATTCTGTCTCTGGTTTAGTCTTTTATAGAACAGTATGAAAGTGTGGACTTGAAGGCTATCATTACCTCTGTTCTTATAGAATATATGTATACGCGCACACACATTTTATATAGCCTTCGTATCCAAATGCTACTGTAGTAATAATAGCAAAAATCCTTTCTCATTGCAGATGTTAATATTTCAATGATAGTTTATCCAAAGCAATTAGTGCTCTCACTCCACTGCTTTTGCCTTATGACAGACTTGGACTGTGTGAAGTATCTCTTCTTGTCTATTTGCTCTATTCCTGGACTTGCTCAATAGCTGTTTTTTGGCAAGTAGCTTTTTTGAACTTCTTATTTTGACTTATTACTGTTACATTTTATCATCTTCGCTTGCTGCTAATAACAACTAGGGTAGGTTAAGGGCAGAAAATTTGGACTTTTTTGTTGTCAAAAGTAAAAGATGCCAATGTCTACCGAAAAAGAAAAAACAGGGAACTTTGTAGTCAAATGATCAGAATCCTAATGCTGTTTACCTCAAATGAGCCTTGTGACCGAACACCCATTTTAATTATTTTCTTCCTTTGCGTTTGAACTTCAGCACCATTGCCATTTTGTATGTGAAGCTCTGCTGACACTTAGAGCTTGAGTCATAACTGAACTATCTGACTTTTATTTGTGTTGAGAGCTCTGTTTGAGTCATACTGTGATCACGTTAAAGATTACTACAATAGTAACACAGCTCTTGTAATGCAGACTATTGCTGGACTTCATTTTCTTTAAGAAAAAATGCCTTGTAGGGCCCCTCTCTCAGCTGTTTCATAATAAAAAACAAAGCTCTTAGCACACTATGTGTTTTGGCAGAGGAATTTATGCTGTTGTTGTCAGTCCAGTCTCCATCTTTTGGAGAAGTTAATTGAATGCATAGTGCAGGAGAAAACTGGCACCAACATATCTGTCTGCTCTATACTGTCAATTCACCCAGAAGCTTCCAGGATATCAGATGATATATGATGTTGTTAAAACGAGGCACAGATAAAGGATAGAAACTTTTCAGGTGTTAAATATATTTTGAGGACTGTTTTTTGGCATATGAAAACAGAACCAAGAACTAAGCTGGCTTAGATGTTTATGTCTTACAAAGTTTTCTGGGCTTTTAAAACATATAGGTACACAGATAGTGGTTTATCCACCTCCCTGAGGGAATAGGAAGCTTAATTTTGATTTATGATTTCCAATCAAACCACATTATTGAGGACAACATCCAATGATCATTTCATTACTTATACACGTGATAGCAAATTGTGGAAAAGATTTTTGCAGAAATGTATTCCAAGGGACATAATTAAAACTACTGACATGTATAGGTTTTCCAGGAAATACATATTATTTAATGGTACATAAAATTTTTATATGACTAGCTAAACAGCTAGTCTATTTTCAGCCAGGCTACCTTTGTTATTTTAAAAGCATATGAATGTAATATTTCTTAGCTAAGACAGTCTGTAGTTTTCAGATGAGGTATATATTTCTGTGGGCATAGGAAAAGGATTCAATCCACATCATTATGTTATCAAAAATAGAGAGTTTTTGTTTGTTTGTTCGTTTGTTTGGTTTTTTACACAAGTTACCTGTTTCTTGACCAATTTACAAAACCCATTTGCCAGCATAAAGTTTGTCAAGCTAGATCAGAAGCATCATTCTTCTCTGAATAAAAGCAGACTTGCAGTAATTCAGGCAGTTTTAAAATCTTCTAAATTTTGTAGAACATAAATGCACTAGAATGCAGAGAAGCCTAGTTCTCTCATGTAAATAGTCATCAGTGAGTCAGAATGATACTGGAATAAAGTATGACTGATTAGCATCACATTTATGGTTATTACGCATTTTTCTGTACATTAAACATTAGAATTAAGTAATCTTGTTCCATTTTCTTACGTTAAATTATGGTATTCTTTGTATAATTAACAATATCATGTTAGTTTTATAGAGAGAGGCAAAAATTATGGTGTCTACAGACGTATCTTTCTCTGAAGAAAAAATAAAATGCTGATGAATATCAAGGCAATACCTGGCAAGCAGCAATTCTGAGTAAGCAATATCATCTCTCACTTTTGGAAGACAGTGCAAAATAGAAGTGAGAAAATACAATCATTAACTTAACCTTCTTCCTCTTGGTATTTGCAGTGGTCTTTGGCATTTTACCCAAATGTTTTTGTTGGCAAGTTATGATAGCAACAGAAGGGAGCAAATTTAGATTTAGAAAGTGATATAATTAGTTTAAGTAAACCTAACAATAAAATGCTTTTGTGGGTTTATTTTATCACACTTTAAAGACTGTGTTGTGTGTGTGGCTTTTTTTTTTTTTTTTTTTTTTTTTAATAATGGACCTGACATTCAATACCATGTTTAGTTTGGGAAAGTCATTGAATTTCTCTCCACTCCCTATTGATAGCACCATAAGATAACAAAGTAGATGCTGAAGAGGCCTGTCAGATCGTGTTGTCCATTTCTCTGTTCATTCAACATTCTTCCTTACTGTTTATTTTTAGCACTTTGCAAAGGTCAATTTTCAGTGTCTCACCAAGCTCTATTGGAAAAAATATTGCAGACTCCTAATAGATATAATCATTTGTATGGCTGTGAAGCATGCTAACAAGGGCCAGATTCTAGCCTCTCTCCAGCTTTATAGTCAAGTTGTTGCTTTGAAATATTTTTATGAATGTTTGCAAGAGCGGAGTCAGAACGATTCAAATGCATCATACTTTTAAATAAGTTAAATTGCATGGGCTGAGGTATTTATTACACAAGTTGCTTTAGTGGTGAGTTCTTAGACAAATCCTTTGTCTAGACAAAGACTAGCATGATCAAATACTTTGTCATAGACAAAGACTAGCATGGTGAGATGTTTTGATCACTTTTTGTTTGTTGCCTCCTACGAGGAAGACAGATTTAAAAAAAAAATGCAACTTTTGCAATTTTATAGATTGTATACTGGAGAAGATCCTGTAACAATTAACAGCCCACTTTTACTTTAAGTCAAAATTAAGGACATGCTTTTCCTCGTTATTTTGAGTAGCTCAAATCAGTAAGTGTTGTCATCATTGCCATCATTATCATTATTATTTCTCAGTAAAGATCATACTGAACAGCATAAAAGGTCAACTTCTTCGTTTCGTCTACAATGAGGCTCCAACTGCCTCCACAATTTCCCTTCAAAATAAAGTGGGTGTCAATTTAAAACCTCTATTCTCTGCAGATTATCCTGTATAAACATTAGTCCTCACATTTCAGAAGGAAATATAGTTTGTGTGTGATGCCTTGATGGGACTTCTAAATGAATGGAAATGGCAAAATGCTTTTATATTGCTAGTATCTTGAATAAAAAGTCAGAACTGATATGAAACGAATGCATAGACATTTTCAAAGGAATAAAAAGTTGGTTTCACTAAAATTAAGTCAGGAAATGCATTTGTTACTGGTAGGAGTGAATGACTTGAGTGAATAGCTGAAGACTGAAGCTTTTTTTTTTCTTTTTTTTTCTTTTTTCCCCTCAAGTAAAATATTTTATGACCTGCCTGAGATAAGGTTAAATAAACTTATTAGACTTCTTGAGAAACAGAGGCGAAAGAATCCAGTAAAATTAAAGAGAAAAAAGTCTGAATGCTGCTTGGGTCAGTCTGAGAGACCCATGCAGCCTTTTTGCCTTTGCTTTTTCAGGGCAGCCAGCAAGGAGATGAGCACCACCTACTGTGACCTCTGAGGCCCTCATGAGGATCCTCCCAACAACAAATATTCTAGTGAGGTATTTATGGGAGGGTAAGTCTCAGCTTTGCTGTTACACAGAAAACAGGATTGCTTATTGTTCAGCACATGATATTCACCACACAAGTTGATGCTAAATCTTGATTCTTCTGCAATCTACTGTTTCCTCGTGGCTTAATTCTCAACTACAAAAGTATTAAATAAAATTCAATATCTGTAAGACAAGCAAAGAAACTGTCCAAATACTGCGGTACTATATATAATACAGCTAGATGGAGAAATCGCCACCCTTGACAACTGATTATTTCTTGTTTTTGAAGATAGAGTACTTCAAACGCCACTGGAAGAATTTAAATATGCTAGGATATTTCTGTTCACTTTTTTTCCTACCTATATGCCATGTCTGTAAAGGCTGTAGAACTCATTTCACAGCAGGATGAAGGATGGAGAGTATTTTAAGGTATTTGAATTATTATAGTAAAGTAACTCAAGATGAATAGAGTATTTGTGGTGGATGGACTTAAGAGATTGCTGTGATTTTCACCTTAGCAGTCCTTCACTGATCGTTTCAGTGTAATTGAGACAGTCTATCTTTTAACCTTCCATCAGTGGAAGTTATCAATTCAATGTTATGTCATAGCCTGGCATAAACATATCAAACTATAAATAAATGTTAAAACAAAAAGGTCTATAAAATGATATTTGAGGTAAACTGAGTTGCATAAAAACAAGACTGAGTTCAAATGCAAGTAGATGCTGTAGTTCTGATTTTTTGATTTCAGTTTCTAAATGTCTTCACACACACTTTCTCCAGAAAGTAGAAGCAGTATGTGTGTATTTATGATATGCTACAGAAAATGTCAGAGTTTCAAGTTAAGGATATTTATATAGGAAAAGGGTCCTTTTAGAGAACATTCACCTTACCCATTTCACAACGATGAGTCTTTTTGAAGGAACCATGACTTTTCCACCTGTTGGATACAAAAGTTTATGGAAGAGTTTAGGTTGTGGCCTGGTAAGTCTACATGTCATAATTTTAAGCTGTTTTCCTTTAATGGTTAAAATTCAGGAGGACTGTGTAGTTTGGTTGGTAATATATATCTGTGATTAAATACATCATATATAATTGAATATATATATCATATATTTAATGTTTAAACTGAAGTTTCCAAATGTTGGTGTCTACATTTAGTACATGCCATTTTGCACCCAAAGGCTAGATTCTCAGAGGTATTAAAATCAGTTTGAATTTCACAGAGGCATGTTTAAAGATCTGTGTCAAGGTGCCTTGAAGTACTGAGACCCAAATGCCATCTGGTTCTATCAAAAGCTTATGTGCTAAACAAGTCAAGCAATTCTGAAAAATCAGGCCACACAGAGCTTCATTATGGAACATGCTGAGCAACTCCTGCCCTTCAGTATCAAACTTCATTTCAAAAATTTAAGTCTGGAATGTTGGACATAATTAATTTTCTGCTACAATTAGTTTGAGGCTAAACAGCAGAGTAGTTGCAGATGTAGACATCGGCTGGATCTGAAGAACATCCTTTCTTGGAAATGCAATATGCCTGAAGAGAGAGGGAGAGAGAGTCCCCCACATTCTTTGTTCCTTATGAGAATTTAAATATTTAATGTGGGAGAAATAGAATTACTTTTTAAGTCTATGTAGTGCATATAACCATCTAAGCTGCTCTTATTACATATTTCTTTGTTAAATATGTTCTTCAAAAATCCTTTTGATGATTTATTTCCCATGTCAACAATCATTACAGGGGACATTATTAAAACATTTCATGTTATGTTTAATTTTTTATTGGGTTTTATTATTTTAAATTGCTACATTGTTGCTAAAAAGATCTCTTTATTAGCCAAACTCCTCATGTAGTAAACCACATGGTATGATCTCTGCTGAGCTTGTGGTTTGTTTTTCAATGATTTGTTTATGTTTATCCTCATCCAAGGTCCTAAATCATGAATGCTTCTCTCATTAGGCCTTTGCAGCCTAGTCCTGAAACCCCTTAGGTTTGTGGTGAAAGACTGTCAAGATGTTAAACCTCATATCACTCAGCGTACTGTCTCCTTTTGAGATTTTGTTGATACCATGTATATCTTAAGCTACGCTCTCTGTGACTTTTGGTCTCCAATACTTGCATATGTACACTCTTTGAAGAAAATGTGAGGCAATAGGAAGAGTGCTTTGCTGTTGGTTTCTTATTCTTTCATTACATATATGTAACATACATGGGCCCTTTCTGGTCTCCACTACAAAAGAAGATCTCTTGATGTGAATCTAAATTCAAAGAAGATAACAGTTTTCAAGTAGGTTTGATACTTGCTTGTAGCAGTTGGGAATACAGTTGTTGAGAATATTCATAGCTCTTGTGTGTTCATCTGCTCAGCAGTAACTGCTGTTCACCGCAGCCTTCCAGTTTTGCACTATACAAATAATCCAGACTCTTATCAAACCTGGGTTCATTGTAGGGTTTCTAAAAGCTTAAAAAAGGAAGAAAGCAGAAGCAATGACAACAGAAAGACCCCTAGCCCTTGCACGAGAACCGGCATGTATTTTATTTTCTCTTTATGCTGCTTAGATTAATCGCCTCTGCTGTTTTGTGCTTGGTTCTGTCAGTGATAGGCTGGGCAACTTCTGTTTGCTACATATAGTCAAGAACACAGTTGCTTGCTATAGGGAGTATTTTCCTGTTAATTGTTAAGTATTCCTAACTCGTATAAATAACTGAGCAGATTTCCTTATTCTGACCAAACAAGCTGTGTTTGTGTGAGCTGCCGAACACCTGCTCCAAATGTGTCCGTCCCTGCCATGCTCAGCCAGGCTTGAATAGCTGCACAGATCAATTATTAGCATTTCTTATTGTTCCACAGGAGTATTAACTCCAGCTAGCCCGGATTAAAATAAAAGTTTGCAGTGAGTGCTGGCAAATTTGGTTCTACTAATAATTGTCTTTAGTTGTGTGATCATTAATGTGTGTACCAAAACTTTTTCATTTCTTTTCTTTTGCTGTGGGAGTGGCCTTTGTTTTTGCACTTGACTCATGTGAGGTGGTAATGTTGATATGTTGCAGTTTTCTAAGGTTTTTGTGCTCCTCCATTGTAAGACGTGGCTTAAAATGACAGGGAAAAAATAAATAAAAATATAACTGAAGTGTGTACATGTTTACTGTTTGTTTCTGGTACATTATGCTCATTTTCAGGGTCTGAAAGTGAGATTGCATGATCTTAATTAGGATAGCAGTCTTACCACAGAGCTCCTAAAAAACCAAATTGTTCCGTTAGAGCAGGATACTCTCCGAAGTACCCTATATGGTGCATTTGTATTGTCCACACTACCTGCATGAAGAAGACTGTTCTCAAATATAAATAAGCTAATAGTCAACTCTGAAAAATCAGAGAGCAGAAAGCTTACAGTAGCTTAACAAGCCACAACTTGTGGCCTAGCTTTTCTTCCTCTCTGGCCCTTTCCCTGCCCTTGCTGTCACTTGTTCATCAGCACTGTTCCTGGCTTTGGTAGACACCAGAGATTATACAAGGATTCAGTGTTCATGGAGTCAGTACAGTTGAAACTCATCAACGCTAATGCTGCTGGAGTAACAACGTGGCCCAGACTTCAAGAGTCAAGCAAGCAGTGTTTTCATCCTAGCAATAGCAGGTCGGCTCTGGGTCAGATGATGATGCTCAGTTCCTCTTAGGAGCAGCACAAGTTGGAACAACATAAGTCAAAAAAAAAGGTCAAGTATGTTTTAACACCCCTTTTTCTTTGATGTAGGCTTTGTACAATATCTGTTTTACTAATACAGAGATGCTTGAAAAATATATCAGTTCTTAGGGTGCTGTTTCTAATGTTGATATTGTTCACCGCAATGTGTTTCAGATTCCAGGAGCAGCAAGGAAAATGCTTCAGACAAAATAGAAATATGTCAATAAGGGATGCCTTGGAATTACAGCTTAGTTAACAGTGGTGAAAGAAAACACAACCAGCTTTGGAACAGGACGGTTACACAGAAATACTGCTGCTGATGCTGTGCACTCATCCCAAGTGATATGTTGTAACTGGCACACAGAAGAAGAAAAAGAGCAAGGAGAAGACAAACCCCAAAGAACATAGGTTGGATGGGCAGCACGGCTTGACTAAAGTTTTCCCTGGATGTGTTATTTACTGAATTTAAACGCATGAAGCTGTTAAAAAGGAGCAAAGTAAACTTAGGATTTTAACGCCTCTTGCATGTCATTACAAAGAAAAATGTCATTTGTTATCTCTCTCTGTTTTAGTAAGAAAATTATGCTGTGTACAGAACTTGATTAACCTCTCAATTTCTAGTCCTGTTTTGACTCTAAATAAAAATGTAAACAAAAACCACAGATGTACTTTTCCAGACTGTCAGCTTGAAGCTGCAGGAACTTTTTGTGTGAATGTGTCATTTGTCTGCATGTAGAAGACTACCACAAGTCAGACTTGAATATTTATTATGTGTGTTTAATACATAGATTTTTGTCTGTTAGGAAATTATAACAGATTTGAAAAACAGATTTTTATCCATATCTGTGTCTGGTTTTTTTCCTAGCAGATTTGGCTTTTAAGGAACTCAGATGACAACATTATCAATCATCCGCTTTCTAATAACTTCCACTATTAAATAAATGTTTCTGGAAATATTTTGTGCTGCCCAGAATTTTACTCTGTTCAATTTCTCCTCCCGACTCCTTCCCACAAGAAGATTGCTGTGAACTTTTCCTCATTTTCTTTCCTTTGATGTCATACTAATACACAATGTTTTTCAGTAGAAGTTAAGCTGTCATCCCTCTTAAAAAAAAATGATTTTTTGCATTTGCAATACCCTCTTTTCTGCAACTTTGAAAGGGGCCCTCAGCTTTCAGGAGCTAGGGAATTAATTTCCATCTCTCTATTCCCTATACCCTTCTGTAATTTCTTGCGATGGGTGTATGTGTTAGTGCTCTATTTTAATTCTAGTTCGGCACTCTGCAAGTTCCTAAGCTTTAAAATGCAATACTAATGTTTTTTAAAAAAATCATCTTAACGCTGCTGTCTTGCACTTTTCTGCTTCCTTTAGTGGCAATATGTTTTGTGAATAAGAGTAACAACAGAATAAACTGCTTTAGAATTGGTGAGCTCTTCCTGGTTTATGCTTGGTATGACAGGTTTGCTTGGCCAATTTTTGATAACATGAAAGAAAGCAAAATTTCATATAACGTTTGTCATATTTTGACTACCATATGCATTTCTGAACAGGCATTTTATCAAGCTCATTGTTTCTGCTCAATGTCAGCACACATTTATATATTCTAATATACATGCACACTATGAAAAGAGAGATAAGGAAGGTTATGGATTTTTATAGCATGCTATAAACTTTGGCAGCAGCAAACCCATTTGCACATACTATTGGAATTAGAAAATTAGATTTTAACCTCTAATGTCTTTTTAAACATAGCCTGCACATAAGTAAACAGCTGTGCTTATTATGGATCCAGAAAGTAATAATAATAATAAAAAAAAATCTAATTTGAAGCTCACGCTTCCAAGGCATTTCTCTTAGCACCCTGCAAAGTTAGTGGGAGCCAGATCTCTGATTTCCCAAAACTGGGCCCTAAGAGACCAAAATGAGCCACTTCCACCCTGGAGATGCCTGACAGAAGGGCTTTGCTAGGCAGCATTCAGGACTTCAGCGAGGCTGAATCGAGCACTTCACTGAGCAGACTCACAGGATGCCATTTGGAGAGTACGTTTTCAACTCCTGTTATTATGCAGCACTGAAAGGGAAACAACAAGACTCCCATGTAGGAAGGGATTCCATCTGGGCTATGAAAAGTATATTGCCTAACAACTAGCCCTTTACTGTTCTTCTCAGTGGTTTCTTTCTTGCAAGTATATCGCCAAACAAGTCTGTCTGCAGTTCTGCGGCCATTTCAAAAACAAACAAATGCAACATAAGGTTTCCAAAACCCAGACCTGCCTTTTAACAGAATGCATTGCAATTCCTACAGGTCCCAGCTGAAAACCAAGACTACAACACTGCAAATACGTCACAAATAAAAAGGCAGGATTTTTTTTCCAAAGCTCCACTTATTCATGGCTAATGAGGTGTTTTCTTTTTTTATATCCATTCAGTGGTTGTGATTTTACAAGCATTAAAAATAAGTGACATATGTGAGTTAAGAGCTTCTTTCATTTACAGACTAGTTTTTTTCTTTTATTTAGATTATGAAGTCTGCAATATTTGAACAAAATATAGGAAATATAATCCAAGAATGTTCAAAATGTAAGAATACGCATACACACATGTATTTCTGAATATCTTCCTGTGTGTCTGCTTTTATCTGAGGATTTCGGTTTGCTTTCAAAATATTTATTCAGCTCCTTCTCCTGTTTGCTAGATAAGCAAGACTTAGCAGCCAGAAAATACGGGTGAGAAACTGGCTGCCAAAACATAGAAATTTCCAAACCATATAGTAAAGCAAGGTAAACCATTGGGCCTGACTTTGAAGCCCTTATTTTGCTGCTGGACAGTGGTTATTTTTGTAGGGTTAGCTTATAGAAAGCAGTTTGCTCGACTATTTACTATGCAGAGTTTTCTGCTACAAAGGTTATTGCAAGGTAATTAAGTGCGATAAAATAGTAATAGTATAAAAGATACTTCTGGAAACTGTAGGTTACTTCCTTCATTTTCAAAGAGTTTATAAATCCTGTTTGTTTCATAGTGGGAACGGTCTCAAATTGTTGGAAGCATTTTCTACTTCCCTTGATAGCAAACGCAGGGTTAGATCTACGGCGCATGCAGCACCCACATCCAGCACTGCATTCTTCTAAAGTGACCCTCCTACCTGAACTTTTATGAAAATACTTGTTTCCTTTAGTACTCATTTCACAAGACGCCTGATTATTTTTTGAAGTGAGCTCCTTGCAAGTCAGCTTAGCTTTGTATTCTGTGTAACTAAAACACCAGCTGCCATAGAAGTCTGACTCTGCAACCAATGCTGATTTTCTTACAAAAAAAAAAAAAAAAATATATGCATATAATGTGTTCCTGCTGTGTTTCTGACTTGGAAATCCATTATTTTCTTTATGCCTGGGGTGGTCACTGGGGGAGACACTAGTAACGCTCTGCCATTTGAAACAAAGTAAGATTTATTGGTGTGAGAAGACACAATATGCATACTGGAGCCACAGTAGAGTTACCGTGGATTAATCAGTTACTGCCTGTCAGCTGTGATGTAGTGTATGACATAGTATGTCCTTTGCCAGCAGCAAATAGGACATAAAATATATTAATATAAGCCTCTCTGTGAAAGGGATCTAACATTTTTAGAAATGAGCGAAAGAAGCAGGAAAGTTTATTTTATATGAAACCTATTTTTTTCCTCTTTTCCTTTCCTTTCCACTTTTTATGGCATTGCTGGATCATTTATGTTCTTTTCTTTAGGAGTTCTTGGAGACACATTCCTTTTTATTTGGAAGAATTTTTTGATTTCTATCTTTTTTCCTAGAATCTGATGCTCTGTAGTTCTTTCCTTCCATTGTAGTCTCTTTATTTTTAACATGCAAGACAGCTACTGCAGCACAGACATAAAATTAGTTTTGCTCAATGGGTTTCTTGTCATGCATGTGCAAAAAGCTTCATTGGCCTCCAATTTAAATTTTTGTTTTCCTCTGGTGACTCATTTTGGTGCATCTGTGTTTATTCTATAACCTGTGGATAAGGCATGTTTTCCTAGCTGGGAGCTGGCTGGGCTTTCGCTGCTGAGTGCCATGTGTTGGGTTAGTGTTGCATGCAATTCTGTCCCGCTTGTGCTGGAGCTCTTGCTGTCAGCCTTTCCCCACGGTGCTCCATACAGCTCTTCTGGGGAGACCTTCAGGTGGTGTCTTCTACTGGCTTACGGGAGGCATCACAGATGCTTCATCCTTTGTAATAAAGTCTATTGTCCTCCAACAAATAAGCATGCTTCCCTGGTCTCAATGTTAGCTGGTTTGCACCAGAAAGACTTTTGACAAGGAAGAGGTTGTGAGATAATTGTCTAAGACAATTTCCTACACAGTCCGTGGTGTGAGTTTAAGAACCGTTTTGTGCAACATTCAGCCCTCTGTGTGTATAGACATTGTGCTTCTAATTTCACTGTAGACATAAGCTATATATTTAACTTGTTCTTGCTGTTCTCATATAAAAGGTAATGTAGCAATGCAATGTTTTCTTAACATCGCTGAGGCTTTTGGGGGTATTCTTCCCTTCCCCCTTCCCCGGCTGTCCTGTGTCTGTGCTGGCGTGGAAGTGCTTGCCCAGCTCCAGCTGTGCCTGGGGTCACCTGCTTCTCAAACGACGTGGCCGTGGCTGAGCCCAAAGGGGCTCTGTTTATAGCACTAGAGGGTAGGTAATGTGTCAGAAGTGTTTTGCGAGTACTGGCAACATGTGAAGTACATGTACTTCAGGCAGGTAGCTATGGATACATGTTTGGCAGAGAGCTAGGAGAGGCTGGTGTGCTGGGAAAACAGGTGGAAAACATTATGGCACAAGGACTCTCGTCGGGAAGGATGCAACAGAGCCTGAACATGGTGAGCTGTCAGCTGCAGGTTACGAGCATTTCCTGTGGTAGCTAAATGGGTGGAAGCAAACACCAGAAAAGGCAGTGAGAAAAGGGGCTTCCACAGGCAGGTTAGTGGTGTTGTGTTTTGAGTATGTTCCCACAGAGTAGAGTGTGGTGACACTGTGCGGGTTGGTTTGTGAAAGACAAGAGGTGGTATCTTATGGGCCTCAGAATTGACAGCAGAGTGGGAGCAGAGAAATCCTGCTGTTGACTAAAGTGGGTTTGTTTTGAATTACTCTGGTCTTATGGTGTGTCCTTGTGCTCTGTTTTCCCTAGTGTACATCCATTTCTCTTCACCCTAAATAGTTTCTCTGCAAATAATCCATGGAGTCCAGACCTTTAAAAGAGTTCCTTCTATGTGTTCAGTTAATGCTAAATGAATTTGCTTCTGTTCATGACAAAACTGACTCCTTTTTTTTTTTTTGTGGGCAGATACAGTGCCTGACTTTTCCTGAGAAGGTGAAACTATATTAGAAATTAATGGGAGCTTCACCAAAGCAAACACCACAAGATTGACTGTATGCCTTATAATGTGTTGTGTGAGGCTGTGAGTAAGTATATGAACCTTCAGTGTTTTGGTGTCTAGACCTATGGTTTTTCGCAGTAACTGTCTGTGAGGGGAAACTTGGTAAAAGGGTGCAAACTGTTGGTTGTGGAGCGTTCTATGAATTCTTTTCCAGACGTGTACTAGCAAATTGAGAAGCTGCTGTACAGGAATAACTTGCTACAGGGAAAAGTACAGCAATTAATAGAATGGTTTTTTTGCATAGGACAGAAAGACATAGCTAATAAAATGAGTTTTGATTGTACTGTTTAAGATAATTTTTGTGTGTGTGTGTCAGGTGCAAAATGACTTCTGGGATCTAAAAATCTCCACTCTAACACTTGCTTAGAAAGAGCTGGTACATTTCTTTCCGCTTTTAATGTTGAAAGGGCAACTTCAGTTTATGGTTTGGGCAGCAGGGATACAGACGAAATCACTGCTTGCAGGAGAATGCCCAATGTTTGGCCCGCCAGCTTGGAAAGAGTTTCTTCTTTCTTGGAAAGACGTACTTAAGTTTTTGTTAGGAGAAGGGGG
>VZSV01000214.1:119536-175943 GCA_013398735.1 Nothocercus julius | reverse complement strand
TGTGTGTGTGCTTGTGTCTGTCTGTCTCTCTCTCTCTCTCTCTCTCTCTCTCTCAAAAGTGGTTAACATCTGCTATTGGAAGCTGCAGAGGGAGTTGCCTTCTCTCCTTTTAAATCATTCCTCTCTAGAAAGCTGGATACTCCTATCTGTCTATAGTTTTGAGCTTGTTACATGATGCCTTGCATTTGGGATAGGAACTGTGGATTTAAGCAGTTATGCTGCCTTTTGACAGTTAAAATTACTGGTGCAGACAGCTGATTTGGCCAAATAACATGATGCTCTATTTCTTGTATGATGAATTGGTCTGTTTTAATTAGCAGCTGCTGTTATAACTGAGATGACTTTTAGCTTTAGCAATTGTAATTAATCCAGTGTCGATGCTGACCAAGTCCCCCAGCTTGTATAAACTAGTACTCAGACTGCTGCTGCATGTAGAAAATCTGTGACAGTGCCTAATTGGGGATATGGCTTGCCATGGGTTGATAAGGAGCCTTCACTACTTTTATATGTTTATATAAAAAAAAAAAAAGACATAAGGTTTATGTCTTTTAAACTTGTGTGATCTACCTAAGCAGGCTTCAAATTCTGTTTACTCTCCACTTACTGTCTAGAATATTGGTGATAATGATACAGACTTCAGATATAGAGGATTGCTGGGTGCTTATGCCTAATCCAAAAGCCTAAAGGCATAAGAAGAAATCAAAAATGTGGAGCTCCTCCACAAGACAGTGGGAGATCAGGACCAAATATCATAAAATGTTCCAGAAAAAGGCCAAGAAAAGCACTGCAAATAGAAATCAACTTGAATGTACTTCCCACTGCCCTCTGCTGACTGCAGCCCATGCAGTGAGTCCAGCCAGCTGAGCTGTGTGTGATGTTTTCCCAGCCATGTGCTTAGGAAGTAGCTGCTGCTGCGTTATGAATGGAGCTGTGGAGGTGGATCTGGCTTTGAGGTAGCTCTCTGCTGCAGGTGGTACTACTTATCCTACAGCTTGTCTTTATGCTTTCCTGCATGAGCCCTGCTGCATTGGGAGAGAGAAAATGCCTTTTCAAACCAAGTTCAATTGCCAGGTTATGTTCAGTTCGGCCTTTTACTGAACTGCATGACTGAAGTATGGGTAATGGAAAGCCAAGTAGGGTTTAAAATTACAGCATTTTTTATCACTCCTAGTCCTGAAATGCTTTGGGGTCAAAGCTGTCTTAGGTTTCCTGGATATTTCTCTCCTGGACTCCCTTACAGGCAATTCTGTCATTATGAGTGTTTAGGATTCCATGTGACAGGGAGCTGGTCCTGCTTGCTTACTGTGCCATGGCAGGGGACAGTAGGAAAATTCAAACCTTTCCCTGTAACTTTTGTCATTTTGATGAAGTCCTAGGTGAATAGTGGCAGTGTCACTTAAGTATTTAGAAAGTTATTCCAAACTCAAGTACTGCAGTACAGAGGAAGACAAAATGATTAAGTCACTGTTTTAAGAATTATTTCCCAATACAGAATTTCTGTAGAATTTCTATAATGATTGTCATATTATGGGCATTCCAAACTCTGAAATCTTTGCCTTCCACCCTGTTTCTCCTGTAAGCCAGCTCTTAACCATCTTTCCTAGTGCACCTAGATACTGCACCTGAGCTAGAACAGTCAACTGAGAGGCGAATTCTGCATTTTCTAAACATAAAAGCCTGCAGCTTTTGCAAGCTATGCTAATTCCAAGGAATGACTTCTTGGATTATCAGATATGCTTGAGTAAACACAACAGGATTACGTTCCAGAAGTAGGTTAATCATGGTAAGATGTTTCCCAGCAAAGTCTTGCACCTTGCTGTGAGCTCTGTGTGACATGGTCTGCCACCTTTTAGTTGGAGTCAAGCTGCTCTGAGGAGTTTGTGGTATGTGGCTGTTGTTAGGTCCAGGAGTCATGTCACTGCTGTAGATGAGCCTGTTAGTCATGAGGAAAGCAATATGTGAGGTAGAGTCTCAGTTTTGTAATTAAAAAATTTTTCCTCAAGCTATTGTTTTTCCATGATTGATCTTCCATTCTGAGTGCTTGCAGGCAGCAGTCTCCTTCTGCTTCACGTTCAATATCACAAGTGGCTGTCAGAGTCTTTTGGGCACTGCCATAGTGCAACCTGTCTCATTGGCAGCCGGAATTACCTCTGAATCCCGCGTCTTCCTCTCCTGTAGGTTTCACGTAGGCTTGGCACTTAGCCTTGTGCATGTGGGATCTACCATAAGGAAGCACCAGTCCCTGACCTGGCAGCGGCTGCTGAGTTTAGAGGTGTCTACACTAGAGCTGTAATTTGGAAGGTTACATGGACTGCACAGCGTGACTGCACCTGAGGGGCAGGACATGGATGGGTATTGCAGCCAGCTTGTCACAGCTGTGACCTCCAGCATGCCAGTATGTTCATGCTGAAGGCAGATTCTGCATGAAGATGAGGTCTAGTCTCTGCTACCGTAAATCTGGTCAGCCATCGGAGTTAAATGTAGCTAGGAGGAGTCCAGCTGTACAAGCCTTTGTTCTTCTAAAGCAAGAAGTGTAATAGCAAAGGCTGTGGAAGACTGCAGCCTTTTCAGGTCTGTGCATGGCCATTTGGCAAAGCTGCAGGTACCAGTGGTTTGAAAAGGTGACCTTGTGAGGGCAAGTGAATGCTATGAATGGGCTTCTCTGTTGCTCTGTCTTAGAGGATAAAAACTTCCCTGTCTGGTATGTCCTGTACATCTGCAGTACTTTGCTGTTCAGTAGGAGTTCCAAAATGACTAAAAAAAAAAAAAAAACTCACAGTGGTATCTTGCAAGAAAAATCTATGGTGGAACATTCATGAGGTTTGGGGTTTTATCAACCTTAATTTTGCTACTTTCTGCTCTGTGTGCTTGGTTTGCTTGTTTTTGGTATTTTGCATCTGTCTGGATTTTTTTTTTTTGTCTGTCTTGTCACATAACCAATTCCAGTACTGTTTAGATGTACTATGTATTTGCTATTGGCTGCTCCTTTACTTTACCTTAATGCCTTTAATTCTTACACAGACTTGGAGAATTGTGCAGCAGTGTAGAGGCTATAGAAAAAAAATATACTTTTTTGAAGTGGTTGTTCCATTCAGCACCTAGATGTTACCAGTGGTGGTAAACTGAAACTTTATTTAGAAAGCAGAAATACAGTTAGAAATTGTCCTTGTCGTTGGCTTCTTTGCTATGGAGTTATATATTCTAGATATGCTGGTCTATTAACTGAGATAATTAGCTATTAACTGGCTTACCTATCAACCACATCTATTTCTTTTAACTGAGTGCAGTTAATTTAGAAACTATTCAGCTCGCAAACTAACTGCTGGCTCTGTAAACAGTTATGGGTACCATTATGATTACATCTTTCTAACATCCATATGATCACTGGAAATGGAGCTCTGCAAGCTAATTTAAATCTACTTCACCATACACTGGCCAGGTATAATTGATTAGTACTTTGAGACTGTCCTGTCAGGGCTATATAGGAATAGAATTCAGATTATTGTGAGTATGACATTTCTGTAGGAAAAACAGAATTAAGAAATATTGCCTTATTATTTGACCTGATGGCAGGTGATATGGAGACCACCTACTCTTAAAGGGAGTGCAGGGTGTCATTTCTGCTTTGTAATTTTTCAGATAAGGCTTTCAAATTACCTTTACCTTTATAGGAGAACTCATTTCCAAGTTGAATGTTATAAAGTTTTTCAGGTGTTTTACTTGAAAGTTTACACTTTAAATACCTTCATTCTTGTTGTGTTACTGAGCCCAAGTGGCATGTAGCCTGGGTAGATATAGAGTAACCACTAAGATAACTATTAGGAAGTCACATTTGTCAAATGTCACAAGCTAGCGGGATAAAGTATCCAGTATCCAGGCTATTTTTACCTCATTGCTTTTAAATTATCTTAGAGCTTGTGAAAAAATGCTGTAGAGACTTTAAAGAGTATCACCAGGTGTTTTCATTAGATTTAGCCTTACAGGATATTTCTTCATGGAGGACAGAGGAAGAATACACTTTAAATACACTTTAAATATAATGGCATGACCTACAACTCTCCAGCCCTCCTCTTCTCCTGGGTTCTGCAGAGCTCCCATCCTCCCCAGGATCAGTGGAGGAAGTGTTGGAGGTGAAAGCTCCTGGCAGAAAATCATGCTTCAAAGCTTTGAGCCTTTAGAAAGTGGTCTGGCTGGTGGATTCCCTGGTGCTTGCTGCCTTTTTCTATATTTACATAGAGTACTTTTTGCTGCTACAGCTATAACTGTTTGTTTTCTAGTCTTTCATCATTACCAGTGTTTTTACCACAGTCTTTTTTTCATCTTTTTTTCACATACTTGATATACAGGAAGGCAGCTGTGTGTAGTGAAATAAAAATATACTGGCAAATTATTAGGTCTTTTTACTGGTAGTCAAAACAGATATTGAGGGATAGTTAAGGTAACTATTTCTTAGTATGGTACTCTCCCTTTGCTCCTCACATTTTTTTTTTTTTTTTTTTTTTTTTTTCCTGTTTCTCCCTGGGAATGATACTAGCTTTCAGGCACCCTTTTCTATACCAGTCCTCTAATTACTTTCTAAGGCCTGGCAGCTCCTAAATTTACCTGTGAATCTTCAGAAAATTTTCAGTCTTTTTAAGTCCTATCAAGGGACAATTTCATGTGACATCTTGTGTACATTGCAACTGCACTGTTCTCGGCTCTGTTTTCGTGCTCTTGGTAAACTTTTTTTTTTAAAGTAACATTTACTTAAAAAGTTAATGTTACTTAAACGGAAGGAAGTGGAAACAGCTTCATTTGATAGACAGCTACAAAAGTCTCCTAAAGGCCCTAAAGGGAGAAGTTGTGGAGCTCATAGAGCCTTGTGTTCTGTAGCACTTCACGTGTAGATGTGTGCTGAGCCCTTCAGCGAGAAGCAAGCAGGGATATGTGGCCTAGTGCAAAGGCGTTCGGATGCTGAACAAAAGGAGGTCTTACAGACTGTTCTTGGAGCTGTTCTTATTCTGTATCAAACATTAAACTGTTCATATATATGAGAAAAATTATTTGGAAAGAGAACTTGTGATCCCTTCTGTCCATCCTAGCTGAGCACGCTACTTGGTATGATATGGCATGATGCTCTTTCCTAGTTCTGAAAGAGGGCTGAATTGCCCATTGATTTCCTCAATGAACATTTTGAAAAGTAGTTATTAATATAATGAGGGAGTCAACATTACTCTTCTACGTTCTTCTATAAATTTAGTTATTAAGAACTGTGAATACTATCACAAGGCTTTTTGCTTAATGCTTTCAGACTGAAATTTTCCGTGCTTGCCTTTTGCCTTAAAAATAGTGAGTTTTCTTTTTTAGGAGACTGGATTACATTGGTGTCCTTTCTCTTTACCACTGGTAATGGTGGGACTATTTATTCCCTGAGTTTTGAACTTGCGTAGCAGATGGGAAAGCTAGTGTGGAAACTTGGCGTCATGACCAATACTTTCACTACTGTTAGCCTGTGAACAGTTTCTAGAGGATATGAACAGTAGATGTCAAAGCAAGCACCCAAATTATTCTGCATACTTAATTAAGTGTCACTCTAAGTATATGAGTATCCACGTTGCAGTTTATCCATATTGTTGTTTTCTGCTCACTATCAGGTTTTGATGAATTTGTAGTAAGATATTCTGTATTTCTTTTAATTTTTTTTTAAGGGTTTTAATGTGTCAGAAATGCAGTATGTCTGGAAAGGTAAAATCACAATTAATTGTTCTAAGGTAGCCTTAAATAAGACAAGATCTGTTAGAGACCACCATTTGCCTGAGCTGCTGCTTTGCCACTGTTTTGGGGTAGTTAGGGTTTAATATCAAATATTGAATATCTGCGCAAAGCCTTTTGTTCTGATGATCTCCTGCAGTTGTAAAACTTGGAGAAAGAAGAGCTTGAAAGAATGGTCTTTCCACAGAGATTGCTTCTCCTTTGTCCTCACATGAGGAGGTGAAAGATTTTACTTAGTTTTAGTGGAAAAGCTATATAGCTATGCAACACTTAAACTAACAGATTCTAAACCTTGGTATCTTTAGAAAATCTATAATAACCTCAAGTCAGCTCCCGCAGTTGTTGTGTTAGCTATAGTTTTTAATAGCGAAACTCTGCCGGCATTTCCTTCCCTGTCCTTAGGTAACTTGGGAATTCCTGGCAGTAATTTTGTGTGATGTAGCCTTCTCTAATTGCTAAATTTTAAAGAAATGCTTTTATTGGCCCTGCAGGAAAATGGCTTTTCTTACCATTATATGTTACTTGTTTTTGTCAGCCTGGCCTGCACCAGTTCATGAGGTGGGTTGTGGCATTGATTTCTGTGTAGTCCAAAGATTAAACATCTAATCTATATAATTATAATGGTAATGAACCCCTTTGTTGGTAAGGTCATGCATAAAAGAAGTATACTACAGCATGAAACATTTTGTATGTGAACACACAGCTGCAATTAATCAGAATGTCTCTTAAAAGAACCACACAGTAACCACTGCTTGATTTCTTCAGGCTTTTGTATATTTTTTGAGATTTTTTTGACACTTATATCCATCATAATGAAGGCAACCTTCTGTCCATATATTGCTCTTGGAAAGAAAAAGCAGTACCTAGATAAATAACCAACTTTTTTAGGCATTGGCTTGTTGGTATGGAGGGGTGAAGGAGAATGCAAACGTTTTCAAGGTCACTGTGTAAACCAATAGCTTGTGTCAATGGTTCTGCAGCTCTGGCTGCTCTCTGGTGGTCACCTATAATTGAACACAGTGAGAAAATGTCACATCTTGTCTTTCAGTTGCTTGTTTTTTGCCTCTGAGGGACCGATTCCTCCTTCCTCTTCAGTTGTTCTATGGCATGAGAGGGTTTCTTCTCCACATCACAGAAACTTATCCAAATAACTTTTTGCTTTCCTAATTAAATTTTAGGAAGCAGTCATATCTTTATCTTACACTTTTTTAAAAGGAATGAAGTGTGAAACCTGATTGTGCATAGATACTGCTATTTATGTTTGTTGATTCAGCCGCTGTTAACAGTGCCAGTTTACCTGCACATCTGTGCTTGTATACTGATCTGTGCCACCGCTATCATTAAAAAAACAACAGAAAAGACAATATCTTTAAGATGAGTGTTTTGGAGATGTCTAGTTTCGCTTTGTTTCCAGTAGGGCAGTGTAACTATGAAGATTTCTTTGGCAGAAATCTATGAAGATTTCTTTCCATTCTCTGTCAGCATCTTCCAGCCCTTTCACACACTTTTCTGGCAGGTGGATATTGCAGGAAAACCCTTTCATGTTGGCTTATACAGTTTGGATTTTCTTAGCAGACTCTTCTGGACTGGAGAGGTTATTTCTTTCCCTTTTGACTTCAGTGTGAGCTCAGCTGTCCTAGACAGAGGATGCCAGTAGGTAATGGGGCAGAGGAGCATCCACAGATTTTGGTTATGACCTGGAGTATAGTGATCCTGTTCATGGAAATTGGAATGCCCCTGTCTGACATCTGGGGTTGGGATGCACAAAACAGGATGTATAACTATTAAACTGTGTTATTGGAATGAATGCAGATATTGTGCCCTTCATTTAAATGCTTCTTTGGACCTGATCTGATGATGCTGCTTGTGCAGATTGCCAGTAGTATAGATGAGTTAAGGACGGTCCATGGTGCCAGGTATGTGCTGTATGAAAACACCCGCTTTTCACCGTGCTAACAGTAGGTAGCTGGCTCGAGTTATAAATGATATTTTGAGCCACCGCATCCAAGCAAAGTGGGAGCTGATGTCATCTTGCCTTCAGCCTTCCAAGTGCTTGTTCTATCAACCTCATGTAACCGCTTAGTGCATAACTGTGTTACTGGAACCACACCGGTTAATTAGGACTCTAGAAATTTGGAGAAGCCACACCATGGTTTTACTGGGCTGCTTCTCTTCTGGTTCTTCATAGCTTGCTGTAGCTTAGGATAGATGGGGCAAGTTCCTCCCATGAGGTGTTACTGGTCAGTCTAGATGTACAAAAACATCCGAGAATGTTGTGCTGGTTCTCCTGCTCTGTGAACACAAGAATTTGCACAGGATAAGGTGGTACTCATGGTACTTGACATAAATACAGAATATTTAACAGAAACAGAGTGATCAAGTGATGCATTGTCTTTTTCATCTCCTCTTGCCTTTCTTTAATGCTAGGGGGCAAAAATAAACTTAAAGTAGTTGCCCTGATGTCGGAGAACATCAGCTAATGAATCTGTGGTTTCATGCTCCAGTAAAAATGCAAGAAGCAGTGGAGTGAGAGGTCAGGTGAGTTTTAAATTGGTAGTAAGCTGCATGGAGATTGAATTGGGTAGAAAGTATATATTATCCCTCAGTATCGTATGAACAAGGAAAAGAAGGGCACAGAGAAGAGTCCATTCTCTTTGGTCAAGAGAGACCTGAGGTTTTTGCCACACCTGACTTGCATGATGATTGGGGACATGGCAGAGGTGAGTCAATATAAGACATATGATACGATGTGGTGTGCACAGTGCAGGATATGTTTGCTGAGCCTAACGTTTATAGGTCTTAAGCTGCACAATGCAGATGTCTCCTGGGATGGACATGTGCACAGTTACTAAATCTGTGCCTCTGGAGCTCTGGAGTTTTTGTTTTTAGTTGTTTTCTTTGGTGTGTGTGTGTGTGGGTTTTTTTTTTTTTTTTTTTTTTTTTTTTTTTTTTTTTTGTAGCTATTTGAACTATTATTCCAGGGTTGGTTTCTTATGTCTAGTTTCTGTGTGACATAAGCACATTAGCTAGCCAAGGGCCTGATCCAAATCCCAGTAAAATATTTTTAAACTACTTGCAACATGGATGTTTATTTGGTACTTTGCATGTGACTAACATGGTACTTACATTTGAAGGACTTAATTATAACTTCATAGTGAAATAACCAACTTGATTGGAGGTTTGTACTGAGAAAAAGGTAGGTCTCACTTATTCTAGTCTTTAGTTTGTTAGATACAGGTTTTCTTAAGGGAAGATGACTCTTTAAAGTTCATGTTATCAATTCTAATATTTTAAATCAAAGCCACTGCTTGATAGATTTCCAGGTTAAAAAGCTTAATGTTACGCATTTTCTTCAAAAGATATATCCCACATTAAGTATTAGATAGTGGAAAAAATGCAAGACTCAGTAATTGACATGCAGACTTGTTTTCCCCCTTTCTGTGACGGCTCTCGTAAGAAAGTGAAACAGAGGATGTGAATGACTAATAAAGGCCTGTATTATGATATGTATTTGAAGTGGTAGCATTAAGATGGAGTGTAATCTAGTGCTTGCATTTTTTTTGTTTTTTGTTTTGGTCATTTAATGCCCTCCTGTTACCAATGTCCCTTGGTTTCTGTTTCTTTTAGGAAGATGAAAATAGGATTTCTTTTTTTTTTCAACTTCTAAAATTGCCAACATGCAAAATGTATTTCTTTTTTGGATCTTTTTTTTGATCCCTTTTTCTGAATGCAATGAGAATCTGTTGTGTGAAAGATTTTTTTTTTTTTTTTAATGTTTTCTTTTTCACACTCATGAATTTTGGTAAATAACAGAGCTTCTTTAGCTCTGTTTAAAACTTTCCTTGATAAAAGGAAAACAGTTTAGCTTTGTCTATTAAGTGGTAAGGTAGCTCCCTTTTCCTGAGGTTTCTCTTGCCATTTAGTTACTTACACAGAAACGGAGAATTTGTAAATTTTTCCAACATAATTGAAAAGCATCTTGGGCTTGGACAGCTATAAACATATGGCAGTCTGCATCTCAGTGCTCACCTACACTGATGCTAGTAATTTTCTGAAAAGAACATAACTTGAATATATATTGCAAGTTGGTTATTCTCTGTTTTGCCAACTGATTTAATCAATCCTTTTTGATGTATTTTCTGTGGCTAGTACAACGGCTATGGATATGATGCTCATTGTTCAATAGAGGTCTTAGGGATCATTGCAGGGCACTCAGTGATATGAGATTTCATCTAGCCCTTACGAAGGAATGTGCTATGTGATGTGATTGTGAGTGATTTTTCAATTAACATGTGCCAGTTACCTGTTATAACTCTCTTCCTAGCTAATAACACTTCTTCAGTCTCATTAAGGTATCTTATGCAAGTAACGACTAAGAACTATCATTTTAGTTGTTCTGCAAATAACAAAAACTAAGAAAGGAGGAAGGAGACCCAGCTAGTTTGTCAGTTCAACCTTCCATAAGAACTTCAAAACTAGAACTTGAAAAAATGAACACACTATTTAATTTAACCTCCTATGCTGAACCTATTCCCGCTGTTCTTATCGTGGACAAAATGCTGTTTGACCCCAAGTAACGTGTTTGCATCAAGACTTGCAGGATACAATTTACCTTTCCCTAGGGACTCAACCTTGTCATGAGAAAGAAGTGCAAATAAATAATCTATAATTGCTCAGCCAGAGGGTTCAACAAATTCATTGTTCAGTGCAAATGCAATGACCCTATACATGTTGGATTGCTGGTTTCAATCTAGCCAATGAATAAGGAACCCTTCATCACTATTACTATTTTAGTATAATGGCATTTCTAATAAAAAAAAATAATGCTATATTCTTTCCATCTTTTTTAAGTTTGAGCTTTATTAAAATTTAGGTTCAAAATCTACCCTTATTTCTGCTATTGGTAATAATTTCCTCTGCAAATGGTAACTCTGGCTATTTGCAAAGCAAACTTTTTCTCGTTGTGATTGAAGTTATTTGAATTGCCCTAAATGTTTCATCTTGTGCAAGATCTATCAAATCTGAAGTTTGAGGAAGTGGATGGAATCTCTCCCTTCATCCCTTAGAGTGTGTTAGAATAATACAATATTAATGAATGTCCAGTTTATATAAGTGGCACAAGTGACACTTGTATCTTAGTAGATATTCAGTTTTCTAATAGGCATACAAAGAAAACAAAACAGGTGTGTAAGGTTGCACAAATGGGTCTGAACTTTCCTTCTGTCATTTAATATATCCCTGTACAGTATTTGAAGCTTAGACACTGCTCCTGATTTATTATGCTGAAAGTTAGGCAATATTCTACCTATTTAAGACATCATAACTGCACGGTCAAGTAGAGTATGTTCTTGTTAAGTTTTGGGGTTTCTAAAATTAGCTATAAAGAGGGAATGATGGGATTTGAGTCTCCCTCTCCTTCTGTCTTTTTTTTTTCTAATTACTACTTAATCTAAAAGTACATCTGAATTTAATCTAGGGTATATGTTCCTGTTATTTCCTGAACTTTTAAAACATGTAATTTCTTTAATCGAATATATCTTTAAAAATACTCACTTTTTGTCCAAGGTAATGATATGTAAAGAAATGTTGCTATAAGTTGATATGAGCATATAAATAGCTCAGTGCCTTAGGCGATGATTGGACAAAGAGCAGCAAATGGGGGAGGAGAAGGGAGAGAGTAATTTTGGATGCTTAGGGAAAAGTAAAGAGCTGACCTATTGCTTGGCAACTTGCTGTGTCTTATTCCAGCTGCAAATCATGATGTACAGAGTGGGTAGGGAGGCGTCGTATGTACTTATGGGTATGTGTAGAATAGGAGCTGGCAGCAATTCAGACATCCCGCTAGGGACCTCGCTGCTGTCCCAGCGACCTGGCTGTGAAGGCTGTTACCTCCTTTAAGTCTCAGGAACTTTCTTCTGGGCAAAATACAGCTGAAATAGGCAATAAGCCTAAAATGCCAAGGTGTCAGCAGTGACGGCATCCAGCAGGGTAAAGGAAACAAGGATGTTTGCTGTTGAACTAGAAAGGCAATTGTTACCCTCCCTTTTCAAACTGAGAGAGAAGGAAAAGAAAGCCATGGTGAAACAGTGAAAGACACGAGTTTCAGACAATCTGTTCAGGCTACAAGGCAAGTAAAATACTGAGGCAAAATAATAGTTTTGTGAGACACGTTAGACAAATATATAGAGGGAGAGTTTAATTGAATACAATGGAGTTGCAGTTCCTGGGTCACAACTACATATTTGTTGAAATTTTTCTTCCTTAGATTGCTCTTTACTTTTGAACTGCGTGCTGAGCTGTTCTGTAAATAAATATGTATTTTGGGAAAGATGCTACTCATGAAAATTTGCCTCATAGGTACAAGTCTTATGTGTATGTTGCATGGTTACATTTTATTGTTATTAACTCAGTGAAAATGTCCAGGCCTTTATTGCTATGCGTATTAAACAATCACATGGAATGACTTTTAGATTAACTTGTGACTTTTGTGAAACTACTGAAAAAGTGTTGAAATAAAAAGCATAAGTGTCATTTGTGTTGTGAACAGCCTGCAAGTTGCTTCAAAAGGAAACCTAAGCCAAGTGTGTGGTGTTTTTTTTTTTTTTTTTTTTTTTTTGTTTTTTTTTTTTTTTTTTTTTTTTTCCCTCTACTGGTCAGCACAGCATCGTAATTCTATTGCTTGATGGCAAAATGCTTAGACACAAGTGGAGAAAGCGACATATTCTAACTGAAGAACATGAGGGAGAAGAGTAGATGATAGGTCTTAAGATCTGCAGGTATTGACTGAACTAGATATTCATGGGACACAACTCGAGATTGATGGCTGTAATTGAGAACACGGCAAATGTAGATACTGTGTAATGGTGGAAGTAATGCAATTGTCAAATAAGCTACCTCTACTGAGGAACAACTGAAAATAGAAGCTGAAATAGTCCATCTGGCAAGGTAGGAAGGAATTGATGCCAAAAAAAAAAAAAAAAGAGGACTTGAAGAGTAGACTTAGTGCAAGGCTAAGGAAAGGAAATGGAGAGAGAGGAGAGTTGAAAGGAGTCCAGCCAAGATAAGCCAAGATGTTGAATAGATGTGTGTGAAAAGTGAATAGAAAGCCTAGGTCTTATACACAACATAATCAGAAGTAGAAATGCAGGAGGTGGACATCAATCTCAAGATGAAGTGTTGGGAATGATTCTGCAGCCTTGTGACAGACCTGTTACCAGAGCAAACAAAATGGTGTGTGATCTGCAGAAAAAAAGGACTATTTAAACATGGGATGATTGCCATCAAATAAGAAAGACTGCTAGGATGGCCTCCCCATTGTTTCTCATGAAGGTAGAACTCTGTTTTTGAAACTGAGCTTGATTTGTATTTGAAAATGTGTTACTTGGCATGCCTGCCTTAAGACCATTTCTTTTGTTCGCAAGAAGTGCTGATAACTAAAAGGAATCTATTTGATGTGTGTTTAGACCCTAAGAAAGCATATGCACTTGAAAATACCTTATGCAACTGAAGTTATTTTCGTTATTTCAAAAGCAGATCCTCTTTTGAGTAAGTTCACTTCATGAATGACATGGAAATATGGTAGACCAGCAGTTCACATACTCACTGGGCAAATAATTATTTACAGAGAATCTACTGCAGTTCAGATAGTGTGAGAAGACATGAATAAAGATTTTCTCACAATCAAAAAGGAAATTGAGGGAGAAGGAAAAGTGCTGAACAATGCAACAGAAGACAAGGTTGTTCAGTTCATTATTGTTTTGATTTATAAGTTTTAGAAATGGTCTCAAATCTCTAATTACATGCCATTGTCCCTATTGCATGAATGAAAACAAAAAGAATGAATGTTTTGATTTCAAACAGTTGTTTTAAAATAGTATTCAGATCAAGGGAAGAAATTTGCTTTATTTGGTGGTTTTAATTCAGTATTTATATTGTTCATAATAAATTTATGTAGCCTATGGAGGCTATGAACATAATGACATAATTTCTTCTTTTTCTTCTTTCTTATTTTTGCTATTGACTCCTAGATTAACTTCAAAAGAAGGAGACTGCTGAAAAAATGCTGTGTTGAAGTATTATTTTGGATCTTGCTGTGTGTGTTTGACTTTTTTTTTTTTTTTATTATTATTATTTGTTGCTATGCTTTAATTTATTGAATGTTTTTCTTCCCCAAGGCACATAGTTATTTTTGAGTCCCTGAGTTTTGCCTTGACTTTTTTTGGCTGAACAAACCCAAATTTTACATAGACTTAATGAATACAATTTAAAGTTAATGTAATAGTATGTTTTGACATAAGAATACATAAACATTTTATTGAAACTTTCATTTAAATTACCCACATTCCAGAAAAGGTTTTGAAACAGAAAAAATGACCAAGTACCGCTTAGTCTCATTTGCCTGTGTGTGTGGTTTGACCTTCAGTGATATGTGATCGGGGTCCTGGGTCATACTGTTTACTGTCCTGGTGCGTGCTGTTTGCACAAAGCTCACTAGTGAAAACCTCTGTGACAGTCTGATCAAGGAGATGCTGCCATATTCAGCTTGAAAAAATAATGCCTATTTTGAACACTGACAGCCCTACTCCTATTCTAACATAGAGAATGAAGAGGTAAATACAGGTAAAGCATCTATTTTTTTAGGGATACGTTGTTTGTTGCAATTTGGGAAGGCAACAGGTCAGAGAAAAGACTCCGCAGCTTTCTGGAGATAACACGAAGCAGGAGGACAGGTGTCTGTAAAAATTCGAGATTTTTAGCATGGATGAGTCAGATTTTTATTTAAATGTGTGTCCACAATGAAGAGCAGTTGAACAAGCTTGTTATCAGCCAGTTCGCTTCACAGAACAGGGGCACTCTGAGCTTTAAGCTAACTTGTTTTCATACGCTAACTGTGCCTATTCCTGGGTTTTGCTCAATAAGACAAAAATAACACTTTCAGTTGGGATGCGTTGCACTTGATCAACTGCAGTGGATTATATAACGGGGGACACTGAAGAAATTGAGCCAAGTAATCTTAACTTTATCTGGATGAAGCCATCATCCATTAGCGTTCATTCTTGTGGGAAAGCAGAAGCTTTAAACAGCTCTGCAGAATTACATTATTATTAATGATGCTGTATACTAACATCACCTAGCAGAATCTAAAGGATTCCAAAGTGGAAGCTACACACTTAACTGCAGAAGTATTAAAGATGAAAAACTAGAGAGAAAAATGACAGAAGAATTCCTTGTTTCCATGTGAACACATGAAAAAAAAAAAAGGGAGAAAAGGATATTGTCAAAAAATGCAGCTGACCTTAGCCTTCCGTATTTCTTCCTGTATTACAGACAGCACATAGCTCATTCTACGCATTATATTCAGAGCAAAATCTGTAACAGTTCTGTGTAAAAGCATGCATTAGGAAGCTTAGGAATACCCTTTTGGGATGGGTGATCTGTCAAATGGGGAAGGAGTGGGAACTTGATTTGACTTTACTTCTTCAGATGGAAATAGAGTGATCTTGCAATTAACATGGAGGGCTGCAATCATAATGTTCTTCTCCTAAGTATGTAGAAGAACTTGCTTTGACTTATTTGAAGAGCTTCCCCTGCTTTCCATATGTATGTATGCTGCGTAATTAAGTCAGTGCTGAAAGGAGAGATTTATGCTGAGTTGAATAAAGATGGGCAGATTTGACGGATGAGAGAACAGATGTAAATACAAGATCATACTTTCAGCTCAAGGGCTCAATTTCTTGCATCAAAGGATAACTATTCACTTAGGTGAACTTGGTATCTTTCCCATGTAGTCAGGGTGAATGATACAGACCACAGACATAATAAACCAAGTGAAGTCGGTGCAGTGTTCTTTGTCTTAGAGCCTCTGTTTTTTTTTTTTTTTTTTCTTCCCCCCCCCTTTTTTTGAAGTCATTGAAGATGAAGAAAAAGAATTGAATCCTAAAATAGAAGACAAATCATAAAAAGCACAGTGGATATATCCCCAACATGTGTAAAAGTGATTAATGTGTTATTTCTACAGAACAGATTGGAAGGCTATTAGGAAACAGAGGGAGGGAAGCACTTGGGGATTCCTTCCATACAGGGAGCCTTAAAGATAAAAGAGGAGAAAAACTCTGATTAGAGTATCATCCTAGAGCAGAAAGCAAGGGTTAGGAGTCATAGGATTCATATACAGTATCTGTAAGTATTATAATGTTTCATTACTGTGGTGGAAAGGCGCTAACATGAAGATTGGTTAGTTCCAAGTGACCTCATCATCTCTGGGAACATAAGTGAATAGATCTCCTTTTATATGGGTGCTGTTGCTTTACCTCACTTGTACCAATTATGTCAAGTAAAGCTGTCCTGTGCACATGTGTTATCCCAGTTATTTCTATGACCTAAAAAATACTTTGCTCATGCAGAATTTTGACTTGTGAGAATATAACTCACAATGTGAGGAGAGGAAGTGCCATGTAGACTAAGTCACAAATCCCTTGAGGCCGAAGCCTCGATAACTAAGAGAAGAAAAAATCATATGATGCCTCATAGTAGAAACATTGGCTCACTTGAGCTGCTGCTTCTATAAATTCAAGTGCACGATATGAAGTGACGTTTTTCTTGGGCGGGGGCGGGGGGGGGAAGACAAGACCTTGGCTCTTTAACAATGCTTATTCAAAACAGCGAGGTGCTGCGCTATGCATTTGCTTCAGGAATATTTGCAGTTTCAGACTTACCAATTAATAACTCATAAATGTCTTAATTTACTGCGCTCAGTAGGCGCAGCTATCTTCTTAAGTCATCAGGCTGACATTAAAAATAATAAATTGCATATACTGTACTTCTCATAACTGAGGGGGAAAAATAATGAGCAAGACAGAAAAATGCACTGGTTTATCTAAAGACCATAGATTTTTACTCTTTATTCCAAGTGTGTGGCATGAAGTTCGTTCTTTCAAAATCTTTGTGTGTGCAAAATGCGGATGATTGCAGGAAATCCCCAATCTCTGAGAACGAAACCTACTATGACACTCTGAATGTTCCTTAGCTCTTCTCATGTAGCTGTCATCCTCTAAGTGGGCACTCTGAATTGGAAATGGTTATGGTTATATGCAAACGTTTTGTGCTATAGCAAAAGCAATTGCGTAACTCAGTAACTGAGACTACTAACAGAATGACTCAGTTCTGTTGTGCTCTTATTCCAATAAAAAAGAAATTTTCTGCTCCCAAAAGACATCTCTAAACATTAGAAGATAGAAAACAGAAAATACAGAGCTGTGTGTCAGTGTTTGTTAAAAAGATTATTGAAACAAGATTCTGCTTTTAAACTAATGGAGTTTTAATTTTTGTCCCAGCAATTTTCATGCTGTAAGAACTTTCCAGCTTAAATTAAATCATGAGATTACTTGCATTAAGCCCCATATGTTTTTTGTGAAACTAAGGAAGAATTTTATAATAAGAATAATCCGGTCACTGTCTACTGTTCTAGAAACATAGGAATCATCTCCACGAAGCAGGTGATTATTTACAAGCGCTACAGGGTACCCAGCATGAGAATGGTCTGAGAAAGAGAAATTCTTTTAATTACTGTCTTAAATAACTTAATCTCTGAAGTAGTTTTATTCTCAAGTATTTGAGAGCTATTGTTTCAATACCATCTCCCATTATTGAATGCAGAAGCATTTTAACCCACCAGAACTTCAGGCAGCATAGATCACAACACCAGTTCCCCTGTTGGCCTTTCTGTCCTAAACACTAAGCTCTGTTCTTCGTGAAATTATTTAATGTTTCTATCTGTCAAGCAATAGCATGTAAGAGTCTCAACTAACACTGGTGATCCTGAGTTGTAGGCCCTACGCTTTTAAAATTATAATCCTTATAGACCACAATGGAGAGGGAAGAATTGATTCCCTCTGGCCAGGTCTCAGATTGCTTCAGGTAAATAGGACTTGTTTGGCAGAGCTTGGCTTGGACCTCTGGCTGCCAAGGTTAACCCTGTCAGTACCCAGCACATCGCCTGAAGGGACAACAGCCTTTCTAACCATGGATGGTTCTGCAGCTGAACCAGTGTAATTCAGAGCCATAGGAATGGAAATAGTGTCTCACTAGCTAATTTACTGCTTCAGAGGCATGTGCTGGCATGCTAACATTGAGCATCTGCAGCTGATGGCTCTGAGGTGTTAGTGATATGAAGATAAATGGGATTTTCAAGGGCTTTCCTTTCTCCTTTAGGCAACTGGCAGGATATGATATTATAATGATTGGTGGTAATGCTATTGTGTCTTCAGTCAATAGATATGATTTTAGTCGGTGGAAGCTTTGACTTTTCTTGCTCTTATATACTATAAAACGATAAAATGATTGGGTAGTGCCCTTTATTAACTTGATCTCAGGCTTTATCTGCTTTTCCTCTTACCTTCTTTCTTTTCAACAGTTTTTCTCTTCCTCAGTCATAAAAAGACTAATAAATAAAGGCTTTTCCTATCCCTAATACAATTCAGTTCCACTTTTTCTCACTTTTAAATATTTATCGTTGGTTGTTTCACAATATACACTTTTATTTTAATCTCAAAACCGTGGACTACCAAATGGCTGGATTAGCACTCTGATCTAAATGGAAGGCAAGTGTGTTATTAAAGCCCCATGGTGCAGAAGTACTGCCAAGAACCTGTAAGCTGTTTTGCATTTTTAGTGCAACATTGCAAAATTAGTTCCATGATTGAAGCAGGAAGAATAATTTCAATGCTTTAAAAAAAAAAAAAAAAAAAAAATTTTATAACTCTTCCACATTGTTTACTTAGAACTTTAAGTGAGAATTTGTTGTCCCCTTCTACCCACCCTGCACCCTTCTTTGCCAACTACTGTGTTAAAAGCCTTGTTTGAGGTAGGGTAATGTGTGAAGGGTATCAGTATAACTGAATCGCTTTCATTTAAGGTGTCAGTTCCTTGTTTAAGATTTGGCAAGTGTTCTCATGATACAAATAAATAAGAGTTCTAGCTGTCTCAGACTTGTGGCTTTGTGAAAACAAAACTAAATTTAATTTCAGCATGAATTCAACCCTTGTCTGCACAGGTATTTTTCCGAGCAGGTAAAGGGGCCCAGAGAATGGGATCGTTGATGCTTTCTCTGGAGTTGACTTCAACGTGACCTTCCTGAGAGTCAGCAGAGCTAACTCTCAGCCAGCTAATAGATTCTGTCCCCCAATTCTGTCCCCCAAATCATGACTACTTCCTTTTGTATCATAACATGATTTCGACAGAACAGAAAAATATTTAAGTACAGTCTTCGTTATAAAAGATAAGCATGCATAAGGAAAACTGAAATGCTGCTTTCTGCTGGAGTGGAAAACAATATAAATGTCTGTTTATATACTTTTTACACACTTATAAGTGTCTGTTGGCATTTTCTCCCATAACACACATTTCAAACTTCATATTACCTTTTCTTCATAATAGCAGGGACAATAAGATAATATAACAGAGATGAATAAAGAGGTAGAATTCCTTAAAGATATCTGAGTGATGAAAGAGCTTTCCATAAATTGAAAGCAAGTGCACCAGTAAACCAAATGGATATATCCCAGGGAAGACTATTATTGCAGGGGACTGATTAAATAAAGTCATAGGTACATAATTTGACAACTGGTATGTAGGGGTTTTGAATATTCAACATATATGAGAACTTGTTTTCTACATGTTAAACTACATGTGTATGTGTGCTTGTTGTCATGCATATGGGTGCCTTTTGCTGCACAAGATAAAATACTGGAAAGATGGCTTCATGTTTAATACCTAGTGCTTAAAATGACAACTTTGTTTTTAAATGTCTCAACCTTTGTGCCTTATTGTGGACAAAATCCACAATAACCACTGAACTACTAAAACAGTCATATGTGGGAGCTTGACCTGAATTCTTCTGCTTGGAGTATATAATGCGACCTCTGTACAACCGAGTATATGAAATTTCTAAGTGGATGATATTGGATCTTCACTTGCAGCCACAGTACTTCAGTTTCATTTAGTTTGCTGTATTTATAGCTTAGCATCTTAGAAACTGTAGATTGTTACAGAGCCTTCTCAGGCTTATCAGCAAGAGAGATATGATAGATGATTAAATTAGATGACACAGGAGAGAGATTAGACCTTTCTGTAGACAGTATCTTTAACTTATGATGCAAACAAAAGAAAATTTACCTTTGTATTGTTTATCTTAAATTTACAGAGCATATTTTGATGGCATCACTCCTTAAAGCCATATAAAAGTTTGGAATGGTGAGCAGAATGGATGGTTCATGCTCTTATTCAAGAATGAATTCAACTCCAAATCCAGGGATGTTTGAATTTTGGTGATTACAGTGCAGGGTGCTCTCACTTCCTATGCTGTCTTGTAGCCATCATTAGCTAAATGGAAGGAACTAGAAACCTGGACAGATTTAGAAATCAAAAGCAAAAGGAAAATCAGCAGAATGATACGTAAAATATGATATTTACTAATATGTTTTCATTGTTCGGATGCGTTCATCAACCTAAAAGGAGAGATAGTTCCTAAAGCCAGTTTAGTCAGCTGCAGGAGGCTGTCTTTAACCCAGAAGATTTCTCACGTGAATAGTTCCTTAGTAACTGTGCCTATATTTTGCCTTTTTTTTTTTTTCTTTTGCCACATAAGGAAAAGATTAATGTAAAAAAGTGCATGCGTGTGTGCGTTCATTCATGCCAAGACCAGTTACTAAAAGCAGGGTTAGCATAGCTAGGTACTGCTAGACGTCAAAACTTTACATGTATTGAAACCCACGTAGTGCTTTGTGTGTGAGTGGTATTTGTTCTTGTTGATATTACTTTTTTTTTTTTTTTTTTAAGCATAGCTAAGTGTCTTTTAAATATTGCATAGGGTTGGAGAGGACTGGTGCTCTAAGTCCTCTTTGATGGACTTTGAGATGGAAAGAGACTCTGAAGTTGAGCTGGCCTGAGTAGGTGTTGTCTTTTAAAAAAAAAAAATCAGGTAGTGTTAAATATAAATTCAATATGTGCACACATGCTCAGGGGAAGGTGCTCAAAACAGCACGGAGCAGCTGGAGGGAAAAGCCTGAAGCTCCCATCACCATTAGATTCTTGTCGATATAAGTAGACTAAACAGACCTAATAGAAAGGTCAAAATAAAATTGTCTAATCTGGTACCAAGCAAGAGTATTCTAGAGATGCTCTTTCATCTTCCTTCTGGCCAGTGACCTTTTCCTCCTGGACACAACTGCAACTGTAATTTGCCTTTTCCATCATTAATGAGTGTACAATTTTGCTTGGTGGGCTTGATCCAGCTCCTGTTACTGACCAATGTGAGCCCCGGGGAGAGCAGGAGAGCACCGTGCCAGCGGAGCATTTCTGAGGCTGTGGGAGGCTCTTAGCAGCAGTTTTTATGTAGCACACTGTGGAAAAGCCAGCAGGCCCTCATACTTGCAGATGAATTATCTTTAACAAATTTTTTAACTGTACTTGAAATATATTAATAATTTGTAAAAAATGATTTGAGAAACAATAAGTCGAGCGTTCAACCTGTCTGCTATTTGGCTAGGGGAGGAGGAGAATATGTCTGAGAGTGTAAAACTGAGACTGAATCCTGTCAGCTATATACTTCGTTTGACACGCTTTATGTTTTGTCTCAAAAGAGCTGTTGATGACTTAATCTATTTTTCTTCTCTTGTTTCTTCACTACCTTGCTATTCATTATTTGATAGACCCTTTGTGCCTGTCCTTTCTGAGGCTAAATATCATAAATCTCTTCACTCATTTATAGAAATAATGACTGATTGGAAGGACTTCTGGTGGTCTTGTAGTCAAACTCCACTTCTTCATATGAGTCATTTAAGGCTTCCATTCGAGCCGGCCATGGAGCCTTTTTGAACACTTGCCAGTTTTTCTAGGCATGGTATAGATGGGAGATCACACTGCACACAGATTTTTGAAGTACAAGTACTCCATGAATTTGTGATAAAATAATGCCATTGTCTTTGTTCTCTGTTCCTCTCCTAGATATTTGTAGCTATCTGCTTAAAGTAATTGCTTGGAACTTGAGAGTATGACATGTAAGGAAAAGTTTTATATATGATAAAATGGGATTCGTGAAAAAAGAAAGTGTGCATATATTTGTTTCAGCTAAAATAAAGGTAGATTGAAAATCTGAACATATAAGATGTTTTATCTTTTAAGTTCTTTTCAGTTTCTAAATGCCTTTTCAGTTTTGAGATCATCATTTCAACCATGCTTTATGAGAAAAGTAGTAACTGTCTTTCTACTATTAATATTTATAATAATGACATAAGATTAAAAGACAAGACCTTGTACTTAACTCAGTTTTAAAGATAGAAAATGATAGAGGAAATAAATCACAGGAAACAACTCTTCCTCTGTTGCTTCTAAAACTAGGGGAATGGATGAAGCTACCTCATTTCGGAGTGAGTAACACAGTGTATGTTTAAATCATGGAATTCACTATCTATATGGACTTTTGTTGGAGGTATTGTAAATAGCAAACTTATGATCATTCTTTGTAGAAAATGTCAAATTTTATCCTATGAAATTGTAGTGCTATATCTGTAATGCAGACCTGCTACAGTGAAATTTTGATAACGCTGCATTTCATTTGGGAGCGCTTCTGATGGCGTAGATACCTCATACGCCTTCATGAGGAATGCCCCTCTTGATCATGCTGGGAATGATATAAAAAAAGGCCCAGTCTTAGGTAAGGACACACATTTGAGGGAATATACTATCTAAAGGTACATTCTTCCTCAAAGAAAACATAAGGCTCCCATGCCACAAGGAACATTTTTTCAGGTAAGTCCCTATGTGTCAGACTGGGCTTATGCTTTGTTTGGGGCAAATAAAGCTTTCGTGCTGTGAGAGTTGTGACAGTTATAGGTGCACAATTCACTTAGACCTTCATCCTTTCACGTGCTGTTATTGATTCTTCAACAAGGAGTTTTAGTGCTGATTGTGGGTGTTGCTGAATGTTCTGTAATTTTTACATGAACTTTAATTATCGACCAGTATGCATCATGTCTAGGCCTTTCATTAATATCACATATGTAGCTCTATGAGGAGTGACATGCTATTACTGGTAAGTGGTAGATTGTGGCCTACACTGATAGCCATCGTATGCAAAACAGGCAACTGCGGCCTGCCTACTGCTCTATCAGTACTAGCCAAATCTTAGTTTCATTGTTGGTTCTGGCTTTTTGCTCACCACAGTGGAATTTTTTACCTGCGGATAAAGGCATAGGAAGCTGAGGGTTTCAAACTGAAAGCAATGAGTGCTGGAGTGCTAAGAACATAGAAGGGAGACATGGTGATGAGCCTCAAATATACAGGAGCTACCTGCACTGCAAAAATGAATCTGCTGCTCTTAATCTTCTCCAAGGTCTCCTAGAGAACAGGAGATAATGAGCTTCAAGTGAAATAAAGTGTGGGTTTTTTTTTTTTTTTTTTTTCGGACTTGTTAGGAAAAGGTTTGAATCACTCCCAAGAAAGCAAGAAAGGCTGCAAAATCGAGAGCACTGCATGTGTTGAAAAGGGGTTGTTGAAATGCAGCAGGGTTAATTGCTGTAGCCTTGGCATGTGTACAAGTGAGCAAGATACGGTCCCTTGTATATGTGTTTCCTATAGATTTTATAAATAGGGTAGTAGATTAGAAGTAAGGAAGTGATTTTTATCTCAGTTACTCAGTGCTAAAAGTAATATTGAGACTGCTGCACTGCACAGTCTAATATTGGTATCTAATGGAACAATAACCTGAAGATAATGTTGAAAAGGATCGACAGGCTTGAGAAATGTACTAAACTGCTATATTAATCTAAAAGAAGGATCATAACAAGGGCTAATGCCTGGAAACAGAAGATATGTAAACTTAAATTAGAATTAAGACACAGTTTTATGGTGAGGGTGCTTAACCTTTGAAACAAACCACCAACGGAAAGCAAGGACTGTGTATCACCCGAACACTTCAAATGAGCACTATCTATTCCTCCTAACCACCGTCTACCAACTTGTTCTGCAACTTCGAGCTGGTGCTAGCCCTTGGTCTAGCTCAGAGGCTAGAGCCAAGCTGAGAAGCAGAGGGTCGTACGAAGTGGCGGCCCTGGTCTGGTATTTGGAATTGGGACGTCTGTAATGATCATAGGTTGTAATTTTTCTTGTTCTATTGATTATCATAAAATCTTAGTTATTGGCAAAGCACAGAGAAAATAGCCAGTACTTTAATTGGTGAAATACTGGAAATCAGATTAGATGATCTAATGATGCTGTATAGTCTATGAATTCAGTTTGTACCCAGTTACAAGGAGATGGAAATTGTGCCATTACACCTGTTTAATACTTTGCACCTTGCTTGACTGAATGCTAGTACAGGTCGATTTCTTAAGTAATAGAAGAAAATAAAACATGTATTTTTAATTTTATGCCTTCATCTTGTGCTTTAAAGTTTATCTGTAAATTATATAGTGTATTTTATATGTCATGTCCTTATTCAGTATTAAATCTCATGTTCTCCATAGTACTAAATGCAATCTTCTAACTCTAAGTATAGTGTACAGAGCATTGTAATCAACCCAATGTGATTACACATCACACAGATTACAGTAAAAAAGTCATCAATTTTTTCAAAGGCCTGATGGCTTTTGGTATGCACACGAATAGAGCAGCATTTTAAAAGTGTTAAGGTAAGCAGAATACAAGAAGCCATAAAATAATAAATATCTATCCTGTTTTGTTCATTTGGTCAATATGAGAACTTGGCAATTGGTATTAGGTTTAGAATTTTTGTTTGCTTGAACTTCATGGGTAATAGGTGCACTGTTGGTGGTGCCTAGCAGGACCATCAAAGCTTGTTATGCAGGCAATAAATGGTAGTCTCTGGCTCCAGAGTTACAGTGTAAGTGTCAGCTTGTAATACCCATGCTCATTTTGCCAAGATATATGCTTTGCAGGAAGTCATTTTGGATTAAGCAATGTACTACTTGGAAGGAAGAAGGGATGCAAAATGTGGCCCTAAGGATAAGATTCATCTCCCTTAAATTAGCTATCCGAAGTACAGTTAGATACTTCCTAGTTGATCCCTTTTAATATTGATTCAGCTTCCTGGCTCAGGCAGACATTCATTGTGCCTCTCATGTACTATACTTCAAGCCGTTAGGAGTTTGACTTAAACCAATGAAACAACTCCTACGACGTGGACTCTTAAGCTCCTGCTCTGACATATTCTCATAGTTCCCAGCCTTTTCCTGCGCTGGTTCCTACACAGATATCTCCTCTTAGTTGCTTGGTCACAGCTCCTTTCCGGAGGAGAACTTTGAGGTATTCTGCTCCCAATAACATGATAAAAGGTGAGGTCTAGGGAGCAACAGAGTCACAGAGGAGACTAAGTGGCCAAGCGGAAAACCCTGACAGTGCTCATGCCTCTCCTGGATATATATCCAGGCCCTTGGATGCAGCAGACGATTTCTTTCCTGACCACCTCATCATTTCAGACTCAGTACTTGAGGTGAAAGTTGCTCCCTACTTGAAGCAGAGGAGAGGTCAGAGGCAGCAGAGCAGCTTTTCTGATTAATGAAAGGGTTTCACGCTGTGATGCTGTCAGTAAGAATGAGCTCTCATGCCTCATGAAAAGAGAGGTGAGAGAAGAAGAAAGGGAAGGCAGCTCTGCAAAGACCCTTGTGTGTGCACACATGCACCAAAAAATTATATAAAAAAAATAAAAATTTGGACTTAAGCTCTTTCAGAAGACTTCAGAACAGGCAAAGGTGCTCCCTCATCTCATAAGACAGGTCACAGATTTAAGTGTTTATGCTCTTCAAGCATAAGGTAACTGAAAACCTGTTCACAACAGCTTAATCTGAAGGACTAAGGCCGAGGCTAATGAATTGCTTGTTCCTGCTCCCAGCTGTCCCTGAGTAGTGATGTAATTCCGAGTCAGTTTCTATGCTTTTTCTTCCTGCTGGTGTCCTCCCATGCATGACAACAACACTAATACCTAGCAAATTAATTTCTGTATTTCAGTTTACAGGTACTACTAAATTTTTCTACTATAAAGAACTAAAATTATGTAAAGAGGGAGCTTGTAAGCACTACTTAATAGTTCCAGCGAACATGTGAAAGCTCAGGTGTTACATCTACTACACTATGTCTAGTTTCAATATACTAAAGTGGACCCACATGAGTCTCTACAACGATAGATTATCCAAACCTTCTGTTACTCTTTCCTTTGGAAGTTGGTTTAACATCTGGGATGTGGAATTGATGTAAATCTCTGCTGTGAGATAATTTCTACTATGCCAGACTGGGAATTGAGTTTTCCTCTTCTATGCTTATGGAAATGAATTGCAGGTTACTGAAATTACCACTTAGTGGTTTGCATTTGGTGGATACAACAACTGAAAAAATTAACAATTACTACAATGCAGGCAATTGTTTTCCTTGAGCTTTTACTCTTTTTTAAGGGTTTCTTAATTCCCTTAGATGTTTTTGGTTCCTCTCTAGCCAGCAAAACATAGATTTGCTATTGTTTCCTCACTTCTACTTTTTTGTTAATAGTTGTTTCTTATTCACCTTGCGTTCTTATGTGTTTTCTGAGAAAATTTGAAGAGAGTTTTCCATCTTCTAACAGATGTACTCACAGAATCACAATCTATTGTTTTTCAGAGGCTTTTCCTTGAACAGAGTGTGTATGTGTGGAAGAGTTTGCCAAGAAAGGCAGCGGGTCAGATGCAGAAGAAAGTGGAATGGATGTGTTTTATACCAAAATATTGTTTCAGAATTAAGTTGGGATGATTTTGGTGTTAACTTTCCAGGTAGCCATCAGCTGTTAAACTATATTTTTGGGGGAGAGAGGGTAGAGGGCAAACCATTGCTAGAAATCTTCCCCTCAAAGATATATGTTTAGGATTAATTACTGAGGCAGTATCTCCTTGCATTTCTCATCCAAAGCATAAAAGGTCAGATGGATACTCTGCTGGAGTCCTTGCACAGGCATGTATGTCTTGCGAGCAAGTCTGGTGCTTCTATTTGAACCATCCATTAGCAGAGAACCCAAAGCTGCAGTCACCGGTCAGAAGAGGAAGAGGCCCTGACCCTTCTTTCCTAAGGGGGTTTCTATGAATGTTCATGGATACACACAAGGAATACCACAAGTTCAGGAAACTGGGGGGTAAAAGGATCTTTGTTCAGATCTGTGGGTAGTGAGGTCCTTTTGTAAAGAGGCTTTCTTGCAGCATTTCAGTTAAAGCTTGGGGAAAGTTTCTCTGAAACACTTCATTTGGCTTACTCGACATCCTCCCCTGTTAAATAGGTATTTGAGTGGTCCAGGACTGGCATCTATGCTTTGTCTGACTTGCAAGTCAAAGCTCTAGAAAATACCACTGTCAAGATTTGCTTTTGGGGTATTGGAAAGCAGCAGCAGCAGTTTCTAGAGGTCCATAATGCAAACTCTTGAGTATGTCTTAATATGTTTCTCTTGGATGTATAGATTGTTTCTCAACAGCAAAGTTGAGAACAGTAAAGGTAACCTTTATCTATATTAGATTACATATGAAGTGGTTTCACACTGAATGAAATGCTCTGTCTTTTCTGAAAATGATAGGTGGCAGATTTTTATTTGCCTATTTTCCCTTTGAGATATATGTAGAGAAGTTGCTCTTTCTTTCAAAGCCCTGGTAAAAAGCTTGTCTGTTCTGTTGGCTGAGGATTTAAATCAAAACACAGGAAAGCCCGTCAGAAGGAAGCCTGCTACTGTGTGCCTCTTCAGTTTGGACATATTCTTGATTTGTTGGAAAGAGAAATGAAAGATGATAGGGAAATAAAATGGTCAGAAGGATCCCCTGCCTATTTTCTTCCAGGTTTTCTTACTCTTTTGTGTTTGTTTTGTTTGTTTGCTTTGTTTTGCTTTTTTTGTTTGTTTGTTTTGTTTCTTTTCCTCTCCATGGTTATAATATTTCTTCAGTGAGAAAGTGCTGTTGTTTTAATGGATAGGTACCTTCTTATGTTATAGCAGATAGATACATGTATACCTAAATTGTAGGTATAGAAGTTCATGAACATGTGAGTGTAATACTGATGTCCTGACTATAGCAAATAAAAAGATAAGATTCATCTCTCCAAATTTTTAACTTGGGAATTATTGACTGAAATAAGTTTTGCTCATTTTTTTAACAGTTTTATATTTCTAATCTGTCTCTTTAAAATAGTACTTTCTGAACCTGTTGCCTTTTATTTACCTCCTTTGCCATTATATCCTAAATACATGCATATACTTCATCTGGTTTGTTTTAGTGTGTGTCTTTGGGTTTAAAAACCTTACCTGGATGTGAACCTTTACTGAATTACACAAATCTAGTCAATCTCTGGTTAAATGTCAAGAGTTAAACTACTACTGCAGCTGCTAATCGGCACTTCTGTCACCGGCTTTCCTGACTGACTTATTACGAAACTATTTTATGTAGTGTTTAACAGATGCCAGGAATGAAAAGCTGGTCAAAAAAAATAAGGGTCACTCAAATAAAGACCCAAAAAGACTAAATGCAGTTAGAAAAGGGTCCATCATTTAAAAGGTCAAATTAAATAAGACACACTTTTGGGTAATTACTTCTTCAATTGCTTAAGTCAGGAAAGCTGGTGAAAGCTCCGATCAAAGCTCAGAGGTGAAGGATTTGTGTTTGTAGACACAGTTACTGAAATGAAATTTGATGAGTCTGGATGTCTCTTACTTAATTTGCCCTTTGAAGATACCTTTCCAATCTATAGGTGAAGATACTTGTGTGAAAATCACAAAGCAGGTGAGACAGCTGTCAGGATCCATAAAGAAAGTACTCATGGATACTGTTATATAAGGACAAAACGATAAGGAAATTTTCAAGTGTTGACTTGTTTTTTAGTGTATCTGTCACTTAAATTTGTGAGATACATCTAAGTCTTGACAGACTGAAAATTATATCATGTCCTACATATTAGAAACTCGTAATGAGTTTTTATTAAATGACTATTTTTCTCTTGTCCTCCTGTGAGGAAAGGTAATGCATCTCTATTATTGATAGTGGCTGTCAGTGAATGCTTCAAGAAGGGAGTCAAAGAACTTTCATTTTTGGCTGTGGTCAAAAAATTGAGATATGCTTTTGATACTACCAATTTTTGGCCTTGCACCCATCTGTTTCCTTTCATGCTAGAGAAAGGTAAAATGAGGTATTCATGGCATTTGTTTGTTTCAAATACAACATGAGTTGTAGGACAGGTCTTGATGTGGTTCAGAAACTGGTAGGCAATATCTTATTTGCAATGAAAAGACATGATATATCCATGAAAATGCTATTAAATTCTGTCTTTCATATGTTGATCATAAAGAGAGGTGACTTATCTGCTAAAGGAAGGATGTAACAGGCTTGGAAAGATTTTTCTGACTCTCAGAATCTGGAAAAATGGGGAAAGATTTAGGGAAATAGCTCTTATTTATTTAAAGGATTTTTCTTATATAGGAGGGTCTTCTATTGCAGTTTGTATTTTGAAGGTACTTTATGTACTTTTTTTTTTTTTTTTAACCAGTTACTGCTGATCGTCTAAGGAAGACTTTTCTTTTTGCTGGTTTTCTTCCAGCTCTTTCTCCTTGTCATTAAACTTCCGTTTGGAGAGTGCATTTGATGCTGCAGACCATATGTGAACCTCCTTGATAATCCACAGTAGCACTGAATAGCCATTGAACTCCAAGCAGGTTTAGCTAGCAGTTGACAGAATCTTTTAAATGGTATTTGGTTTCCCTCTTCAGGAGGCTGCTTTCCCTGCTATGCCACCCTGTCAAAAGGAGAGGCAGTGAAGAATTTCCAAGTAGTAACCCCTCTTTTTGAAGGCCAAAGCTCCCTTGTGGACCGGCCTTCAGTGATTTATCCTCTACACGGGAAAAGAATCTATGGGATGCTCCCTTCCCACCTCCCCAGCCTTAGAAAGTTAATTTTGAAATGCAGCTCCTAGTAGTGAAGGTCATATTTTAGGCAGAGTGTGTCTGATTGCCTTTTTTTTCTTTTTTTATGCACTCATTTTATTACACGAAGAACAAAAGCACTCAGAGCTTGGCTTCATAGCTTCTCATGTGTTATGTTTACTTTAAATAATACATATATTTATTCACTTGTGTAACACAGTCACCTGAAATATTCTTAGTAGCCCTTGCCTTTTTCTTTTTTTTTTTTTTTTTTCTCCAAATACACAACTAACTAAATATTCCTGTAAAGATGAAAGTTTTTTGCCATGGTTGTATCTCATATTTGTTCTTAATGCTTCAGTTTACTCCATCATCTTTGACATCTGATCTTTGTCAAATTCACTTTTTGGTTTTCTTGACGGAACAAATTGCTGCTACACATTAAGTCTGATGCAGCTACAAACAGATATTAAATCAGGAACTGATGTTTTTGATGGCAGGAAGGAATCTTTCAACTGAATCAATATGTATTATGTTGAAATATATGCTTTTGGCAAAACCGAAGACCCCACTTCGGGATAAAACTCCATATAGGAGAGCTCTGTCGAATCTATGGCATTTGCTAAGATGTTGGGTATCTATACTTGGAGATTAAAGTAGCTATCAATTAATAGGAGCTTTTAATATTCATTTTAAATTGGATTGGTGAATTTCCCCTGGGTTCTCCTCCTTCTGTCTGCTCAGAGTACTTTTTAAAAACTGAGCCAAGGGATCCGCTTATGTTCAAAAATACTGTATATGCAGCCAGAGATACATATACTTTCCAAAGTACAGCATGTGCAGGATGTCTTTAAATGAAAGAAAGACTAAAGTAAGGGGTCTTCTAGATATTCTTCATGACAACTTGATGTGTGCTCTTAATTTCTTTTTGTTGTCTTTTCATAAAATTCTCAAAAAAAAAAAATCAGAAAGACTTATATTAGTAATAGTACTTGATTAATCTTAAGCAAATATTTTGCCCTCAGACTCTACATCATCCCCTATAGGATATGCCATGTTATACTGTGCTTGGTGGCAGTCTTGAAAAGCTTTTCTATATGCTTGTCAGCCTCCTCCAGAAAGCAGAAGCACACCACGTGGTATAGGAGAAGATGTACTATGGACAATAAATACTTGAGGCAATAACATCGATAGGTGTTTATGCTTATAAAGAAACTAATTTCAATTGCTTTGTAATTCTAAAAAAGACAGTGAAAAGTTAAGCATTTTCACTGATATTTTATCAGTATTAACTTAGTTTGACATGTCATGGAAGGCATTATGTGACCTGTGAGTAGATAGATGAGAAAGGTAGAATAGAAAGAAAATATATCTTTAAGTTACCATACACCTGAGTAAAACTACAATTGTTTTTACTTTACTAGGTCTTTTTCATTGTCTTGGTCTAGTTCAATATAGTTCTGTGAATCAATTCAGTATTTTAGAAGGCAAGAGGGCGTATACTCTCTTGCGCAATCTAAGTTTCCAGACGGTCTGTGATGAAAGCAAGCAAAGCAGTGTAGCTGTGACTGGTTCTTCTATAGAAAATGGCCAAGACAGGATTCTGCTGCTAAAGGCATATTTTTCTGGACATGATGAACTTCCCAAATAACATGCAGCTTTGTGATCCTGACTTTCTAGTGGGAGAGGCTCTTGAGGTATTCACCGCTTCTAAAAGTTAGAGTTGATAATTTCTCATGAGAACAGGGTGGGGGGAGATTTCAGATACCATTTTTAGCTTCTAACAGCTTAAAACTTCTTTTGATATTTCAGTTGCATGCAGTAGTCTTTATCCCTTGTTGCAGTGTAAATGAGCAGGTGCTGGGCAAACAACTGTGCTTTCCTGGAGACTGAAGCCATTTGTGTTTGTGGTGGTAGGTAAGAATTTGGGATGAAGAGCTGCCTATATGATAACCAACATGTGTTTCTGATATTTTCATTGAGCCATGCCAAACAAATTTCTTTTACTTGTGCTAATTAGTTGATGACGGAGTTAAAAGAAAGTTATGGAGGCAAGAAATCTGTATCTAGTGAGGGCGTTTTTCATCTTGGCTGCAAATAATGCAGCCCTACGCAAAGGCAGCAGCACGTTCCATGGTATTGCACTTGAGTCCTGCAGTGGAGGCATAAGGTAATATCACTGTTATATAATACTGTCCTGGTGCCCTGTAATGGCTCTCATGCTCTAACCCAAACCTAACCCAATTTTTCTCTTCTACTTTCAAATCAGAATTTAGCATATGCACAATCCAGCCATTACAGTCTGTTGGCATCACTGCTCCAGATTTCAGTAAAGACATAATGTTTATTGGGTTTTGCACATTTATTCCCACATGTTCCCATACTGCCTTCTTTAAGTCTAATTATTCTTGCTATCCCAGAGAGCTCTGTGTCCTTTCTCTGCGTTTCTATCTTCTATTAGCATCTCTTCCTTTTGCCAGTCCTAAGTTTTATCTCCTAGCGTCTCTGATTTGCAGGAGATCTCTTTTTGTCATGCTGAGGCTCCTTAGGCTTATTTGATTAAGGTGCAAGGGAGCTGCCCTTCAACCCAGGAGCTGACAAGCTCAGTGAAGGACTGGAAGCCTGAGCAGGAGGGCAAAATGCTCTTAAACTGAAGATACTGCTAACAGATGAGCAACATAGTGCATTTTAAGTTACAGCTTACAAATAGGATTGCTTAGGTTTATCTCCTATATTACAGGTGGCTTCATTTTTTTCCCTTTACTGCTGCTTAAGCACCAATATGTTTTGTGTGACTTAAGCATAATCTCCAGAAAGGGATCAACTTTCATTTTGGACAGTTTAAGCTCTTCTTTTCCTTGGAATTGTACTCTGGTGGTAAATTCCATCTCCTCCCCAAAAGGCATCTATCTGATTTACAGCTTAAATCCTCTTGAATCTAAATGCAATAGAATGCCAGAAACCCAATTTAGCATGTCTAACAATTGCTAAGAAGTGACGCAGACCCTAGTTAGGCTAAAGTCCTGTCATTGGCTGGCGAGAAATTTGGATGAGGCCTTCACTTAATTGGCAAGCACATTGGCAAGAATAGATTTTTTGCTTGGAACTTAAGAAATGGTACAGGAAAAAGACCAACTTATTTTGGGATGTTAGAATCACTTCCTAGTACTTAGTTTCATGTCAACTCATTATGTTCACTAACTTTTTACTAATATCAGTGAAGATGATGCTTTCCTAGGGTGACTGTTGAGTGCAAAATCTGAGCTGTGCTTAGAGTACCTTTAGTGTTTAAGGACAGTCTGTCTCAGCACTTAACCAGAGGTAAAAAGGACTATCAGGGAGCAAGCCATCCCAGCTACCTCGGTGACACCAGTCACCCCAAAGCCTTGTCCAATTTGTCAGCTTCCTGAGTGAGAGCAGAACAGTGTGGAGAGGAATGGGAAGTGGGAAGGAGCCTGTCCTCCCTGCTCCCAGTGGGAGGGAGGGAGGTCTCCTCCAGGATGGGAATGAGATTGCTCTCCCTTCCCCTTTGAGCAAACAAGTATTAGCACATGCAGAGGCATTCCTACTTATTTCTCTGTTCACAGAGCAGGGTGCATTTTAACAGCTTAAACCCCTTGTGTGAAGTGAGGTCATTCTGTTGACATGCAGAAATAATAGCGTATGATTAAAATGAGAAACCCGACAGGTTAGTAATAGCTTCCAAAAAGCAAGTAGCAGGAGAGCAGAGGAGTGAGAGAGTAAAATACTGTCACTGGCTGTTGTTGATTCATCAGAAAATATTTTTCTTTTGTAGGTTTTTTTTTTTTTATATATTTGTAAATAGAAAATTCCCATCCACTGCAGAGTTTTTATGGTCCATTTAGGTATGGAAAGCATGCTAATTTGACAAAATAGATGAAAAATTCATAGCAACAATTACTGCTACTTATTACAAAAGCACATATTAGTTTCTGAAATGTTAAAAGATATTTGCTCTTGTGAAAATGTATTCTGAGAGGAAGAGCCCTCTAGGCAAATTAGATACTTGGATTGTATAAAGGTATCTGCATACATTAGAGTAAATACTGTGAAGGTATCTGAAAATAATTATTGATCATTCAGAAAGATAATAATGAAAATAAAAATGCTAGATTAGCAGCATGCAATCCTGTTGTAACTTAAGTGCAGAAGCATTTTGGTCACTTCCAACATAATTTGTAATAAATATATTCCTGTGAATATATGCTCTTTCCATGGACCAGAAGGTGAAAGGTAAAATTTTATATGCCAAGTCCTAATGTTAACAAGTTTTATGACTGATCTTTGCTGATAGATGTAATTTTTATTTTAAGACTCCTCTCATTCATTACACCTGTCAAGCTAATGCTCCTGTTTGCTGTGTGTTTCCTCTCTTTCTTTGCATTAATTGCCAAAACGTCAACTTACTTGTGATAATAGGTTTATATGTGGATAGGTAGTGTCACAATGAAAGGGTGACATTGAAGTTTAAAGAAACTACTAAAGAGGGACTCAGGGGATGTAAAGCTAATTAGTCGAGTTAAAAAGGGATAATTCATTGCAGAGTTTGTCTTAGAAATACATTTCAAAGTTTCATTTCCATTTCAAAGTTGTAGACCGCAGCTTGCGGCATGATGTTAGTGTTCTTTTGGATTGGTGGCCGAGTGGTACTCTTAAAACAGGATGCAAGTCACATGCCATTAACACATTGAAAAAATTAGATGGGAAAAATAATTTCAAGGTTTGGGGTTTTCTTGCTCTCTCCATCCTGTTTCCTTGGGACATATTCTTCTTTCAATCTTTTTCCCTCCTTCAAAAAAAATGAAAAGATAACATGCGTATATATCCATATAAATTTCTGGCTTTGAAGAACTTGGCAGCTGAAGTTCTGTGCAGAGCTGACGATAGGCAAGGCAGCAACATGTCAGCTATCCCTGCTAACGCTATAGAATAGAGAAGGTCACAAGCAATCCAAATGCTATTCAGAGGAGAATGGTTATCTGGACCAGAGACTGAGCTCCTAAGAGCTCAGATAACTGTGGTTCACCTCTTTCGAGCTCAGGCACTTCAGAGTCCAAGAAGAGCAATGAAATACAGCTTCCCTGTTTCAGAACAAAGACTTGAAAACTTCTTCAGCAATTATAGTTCTGAAATTACTTAACTTGTAATGAATTGTAGTTTATAATCTGTCAAGTGAATGCTCTAGTGATTATAAATTTAATTGCAATGTGCCAGAAAAATCTTGTTTTCAAAACACAAATAATGCAAAGCCTGTGCTATCATTGTAAGTTAAAAAGTGATACGGTTAAGAAAATATCTAGATGGTGGGAAGTGCGCAGGTCAATATTGCTTGCTCTGTGATAACTTTGCTTTTGCATGTTTATATCCAGACACTTTTTTTTTTAATTATATTTATAATAGCATGCAGCTTTTTCTAATGCAGGCACTCAGCTTTTCATGTAATTAACTAGAGTTTTTTCATGTAATTAACTAGAGTTTACAACAAACAGAATGTCTTCACATTGTTTATACTATAAAAAGCCCAATAAACTATTTTTATACAATAAGCCGGAAGTTAATTTTGAGAACATAAAAATTAGAGAGGAATTTTTAGCACATGACACATCAATCTTCAGGTAAGCTATCTTTACAGTTAGAAGGGAGTTCAGGATCACAGGTATCTGGAAAGCCAAGGAGAAAATGTACAGCAATGATTGCTGTCTAAATTATTGGATTCATTCTCTAGTCAGAAAACAGAGTAATGGTCAAATGTCTGTCAGTAAAGATTTACTGGAGAATTAGGAGGCATCAATTAAAGTAGAAAGAATTAAAATAATGTATAATAAAAAATTATGCTTAATCATGTAAGTATTATGTTTCATCATGTATCATGTAAGTTAAGTAGTATGCGTTTTTCATGGAAAACAGACAAAAGTAAAAGTAAGGCTTCTTCCCTAAGAAGTGTGCAGAATATAAGACAGTTATGTAAGGTAGGAAATACAAGGAAATACAGTAAGTGGAGTAGCTTGCTAAATGATATAATTTAATACCCATTGTCTATATCAAGTAGTTTTAGTCCTTTGCATGGAATAAAAATGTTAATATTATAATCTGAGAAATAGATGTGACCTTCATGTTCCAAGACACTATTCCACAAACTTATGAACAGCCCCAAATCCTACTGAACTCAAGTTATAACCTTAGAACAGAACTGATCCGGGTGTGTCGGACAATTGCAATTCCAATTCTAAGTTATGTACTCTGCAAATGGCCTCTAAGGGAAGCAAATCCTGTAGAAGACTCATGCAGTGCAATTTCTGTAGCCAATAATTATTCAGAAACTTCAAGAGGGTCTTTAGCTGGAAATGCAGATGCAGATTTGGCATGTGGAATCTTGTCATGAGTGAGGCTGCGGCAGGTAACAAGGTCAGTCTGTGATATATAGAATTTCTCACTGAAGTGGATAATCCTTCATTACTGTACGTAGATGCTCGAGTGTCTCGGTGTTGTGTGGCTTCGCTACTGAACAGAGCTACTGTTTGTTGGAGTGGTAGTCTAGTGTACTCAACGAACAGTCACCTCCATTTCCTAATGCTTTTCTTCAGCAAAGCCAAGCGAGAGGAATTACTGGGAACAATTTTGTTTGTGAAAACTTAAATTGATAGCATCTGCCAACAATCTGCCCACAACCTGCAACCATAACAGATTCCACTGTACTATAGTAGGGCTGCTGTCCCCTTCCTATCTCAGTTTAGAGGTTATGCTGTCCAATTTTCTTTACATAGACAGGTATATTGCAAAGGGACCACTTGAGCTTAAGATCTCGTCATCCTGAGTTTTTAGCGTTTACATTAATAGCAGACAGGATTCTTCCTGACCTTTCCAAGTCATTTTGCTTTGGTCATTACTTACTTGTGAGCTCATTTGAAGAGTGCCTTAATCTCATCCTTAAGGCAAAAACTTGACTGATAGGATTATTTCACTCTGCAAAGGAAAAAAAGCCCTACTCAGTGGGAGGTTCTTATAGTTAAGATCTATTTTTCCTCCCTTCCAAAGAATCTTAATTACACAGTTATGTCAGCTATAGCAGAAGCTCCATTTTTCTCAAAAGACTTTATTCTGTTCTGCCAGTGTGTGATGTAATCCTTGTTCTACAATGACTGATGAAATCCTGTGATATTATGATTTTATTTTTGTTAATTCCCTTGTGAGAAAAATTCTGTCTTGCGGAAGTCCTGCTAGCTCTTCCTTTGCTAGATGCCTAGGTGGAACATTTATGTCATCAGTGATGGAACAGATTGTTATGGTGTATTTTGACCTTTCTTCTTGGGCAGGTGTGTTTATGTGTGTGGTTTGTTTTTTTTCTTTGATTATTATTTTTTACTTTTTAAAACTAGTATACTAGTATAACTGTAACAAGGAATTCGACTGGTGAGTAGTGCTACAAGAAACATCTCTGCTTGTTTAGTTTGAACTGAGTTATTAGCTGCATTTCTATTTGTTCTTCTGAAACAGATAATGCATAATTGATTCTTATCCTTTCTCTCTTCTTTACTCATGGTTTCACAAACCCCTATTACAGCCCCAAGCTAAAGAGCCCGAGCCTACTTTGTTGTTCCTGTATGCAAGCTACTCCATGCCTTTCTCATCCCTTCTTTTCTTCTCTTACTCTCTTTCAAGTCTAATATAGGACTATATTGTAGTGGGCACAGTAGTAAGATGTAGGTGAAGCATGGATTTTGTGAAACAGTGGTATTTTATTTCCCATTTCTTTCCCAAGAAACACTTTAGCTTGTGTGTAGTGTGTGTGTATATGCATTTTTTTACCTTTTATTGCTTAAAACTGCTGTGATGTTTGCATAACCCCCAAGATTTAATTCCTGAAAACTAGTTGTCATCTAATAGCTCATCATTTTGTGTTTGAAACTGTTTTTTGTGTTTGTTTTGTTTTGTTTCTTAGCACGGGTACATCGTCAATCTTAAGTGTACCTACACTGAATTTCGTCTACTGATCTGTTGTCAAGTTATTCAGCCTCCTAAAGTCCTTCTGCGATTCTTCAAAGTCTGCCCTCCTTCTTCACTACCTTGAATAAATTTGCATCAGCAGTAGGCTTCATCATTTTGCTGCTCAACTGCATTTTCAGGTCACTTATAATTTAAATTCACAAACATAAACAGGTTGCAACATAGAACCTGTAGGTCTACCTTTATGGAAATCGTCCTTTACTTCTTTTTCCTTAACTATGAGCAGATTATTTATTCATTCTATGTCCTAACCTCTGACGCCTGGATGTCTGTAGGGTCCTGCAGTTTCCCATGTAGCTCTACTGTTAGTGGAGCCACAGGTCACGGAGGTGAATAGTAATTTATGTGTGCTTTGGTTCACCTTTTTGCTATCTGTTACATCCTTTAATTTCTTATGTTGTTACCTTGCTAAAAGTACCCCAAATCAGTATTATCTGTACCTGCCATCACCCAAGCACTTAGATTCCTAAAAAGCCAAAAGGTTTTGGGAAATCTCAGATGGCCCTGTCAGCCCAATTCCTGTTATCCATATGCTTGTTGCCATGTTGAAAAACTTTGAAGTTGGTTTTGCAAGAGCCATAATTTTTTTTTTCTCAAGTATATCATATTTCCTCAGGATGTTCATTCTTTTCATTGTCTCTAATTTGTTTGATTTGGGCATCAAGTTATCAAGCTCTTTTGAAAAAAATCTTTAGTTTAAACACTTTACTGAAGTGTTTAAAAAATTCATGCCGCATGTCATACTCTCCACTCTTCAGGCACCAAGAATGTTTTGGAGAGCTGCTGTATTGGATGATAACATTTCAGCTATCGCATACTTGTGGGTTTTTTTTAAAGTTTTTGAGAGAATATCATTTGGTCTTGTGTTTTGTTTTAATGACTGCCTATACTTACACTTTCTCTGCAGGTCTTTGACTTCAGGCTCAGTGTTCTTCCATTTGTCCAAGTGCAAGAGTTAGTTTGGACATCTTCTTAGTTCTCTTACAATAAGCACTGATTCAGTTAAGTCAGGTTGTCTTTCTGCAATGACCTTGTTTTCTCTGAGTGTGCCTTTTATTCCAGGCTCATCAGTTTACTCCACAAATTCTTGTGTAGGACTGGATTTTGTTTCTGGTGGCCTCCTGATTTTGATGGAAAAAAGGATTTAGTACTAATTTTGGTTCAGATAACTAGTTATCCCTCACACACGCTGATTGGCCTTCTGATTAAAATACCTTTCATTTAAACTGCTGGAATTTATGATTCTTTCTACTTCCCCCCTCCTCCCCCAATTAAATAGGTCTTTAGCTTTCTGTAGAGCACGTTGTTATTTCTAATAGTTTCTTTTACTCTGCTGTCTAACCATATCTCAAGCTCTTCCTAACTGGTAGTATCTGCTGGCACTTTACTTTCAAGATGACATTTTTCAGTAAATTCCACAGTTCCTGTAAGTTTTTAATTCTCATGTGTTTCTTTTTAGCAATGTATTCTTTCTTTTTTTCATGTAGTTGCATTTTTGAATATGAGCACAACTGTAGCAGATTTTGTGGTACACAGGTGACACTGAGATCCAACCTAATAACATGGTTGGGGTTGCTATTAGGACTTGATTGATGTCAGGTGTCAGGGATTACTTTACAAATGGAGACAGGGGGAGGGAAGAATGAGAGTTACACCAAGAAGTTATATAGGCAGAATATGAAGTAGGGTTGTGGGAAAGATAGATCTCCAAAGGAACTGGATTAAAGCAGAAGTGAGACTCCATAGGTAAAGAAAATGCTTGTTGCCTCAAGGTGACGAGCGGCCTAGATGGATGGAGATGCACAGACTGAGAAATGGAAACAAGAAGCTGAAGGGGTGAGGAACTGAGCTGATTAAAACGTGGAATTAGGGAACTTGGTGTGATGAAAAGGCTGGAAGTCAGTAGAGACTTGGGGTGTTGGGTGGAGAGGGAGGCCTAACATGGACTGGGCTACATCTGGGAGGGGGATTAGAACAAATCCTGAGGCCCTCAGGTCAAGACAAATAGGTCTCATTCAAGGATTTGTGGCAAAAGAAAAGATGGTCCTTAGGCCAGCATGAAGGATGGGAAAGGTGGATGGGATGAAGCAGAAGGGTCAGGCTTATGTTATTTATGGAAAAGACTTAGTGCTTGAGGTGGGGAGAGGAATAAAGTAGGGACTGTGGCAGATCGCATCACATGTTCACTGTGTATATTATCCACAAGCACAGTCCGTGGTGAATATGTAGGAGAGATAAGAGGGAATTGTGCAGTACGACCTTCCTAGAATACACCCTGTTTCCTCAAACTGCTGTGCAGGGCCTTTCTAAAACGGGGGTGATTCCCTTTGCTCCAAAGTCTAGAATTAAACTCAAGGCTTTGAAGTTTCTATGTTCATCTTCTGTTAGGAAGTACTAATACCTTGACAAAATATGCTGTCCGTTGCTGTCTCTGAGATTAATAGCTATATGTTGCTCTCTCAGTTTAGTTACTTTGCAGGCAAAGCAGAATTCTGAACTTGGCCCATGTGAATAATGACAAGTTAGACTTGTGAGTTATTCTGCAGCCTGTGTAGCCAGTTTTTCGGTGGCTCTATGGATAAACCTTGCCTATGTAATTAAAAGATGAAGGGTTAAAGTTTGTGTGCTGTGAAATTTATGCAAGTAGAGTGAACCCTGGTCTTTCCGCGTGCATGTGTGATGACCTATATTGTATAAAAATATATATATATGTATATTTACTGAAGCACAGGCTTTAGGATCTGAGCTGAATGCCTCAAATGCTTTCTTCTTAGTAAAATTACTCCCTATGCTCAACCCCCTATGTTGAGCTTTCCATAACTGTCAGACGATGTCTGTTTTGATGTAGTTTCCCTCATAGGGGTTTCTATGTGGTCAAGAAAAATAGAGTAGTGCCAAGAACCGATTCCCCTGACAGGGTTATTAGCAGATCTTGTAAACCTGACAAAAAATCAATCAGGATAGTCACCACGAAATTGGAGTCATGTGCTTCACTGAGGTTCCTATATACAATATTGATGAATGGCACAGGCTTTGTGGTACGAGACTTCTTCAGCTTTGCCGTAGTGATGGGTTGATAGTCTCTTGCTTGACCACTTTCCTTGTTTACAATTTACAATAGAGATTTCACCAGCAAGGCTCTTCACAGGAAATAATACATATATTGTTTTGAAGAAGCACAAATTCTAGTGAAAATCTTTGTCTGTTACTAATTCAGATAGACATGTTAAAAAACACCAGTGGTGTGAGCAGAGTGAAGACCTCAAATTTCTCTTGTTTTCGTACTAAACTGCTATTAAGCAGAACCTGCTGCCTGAAATGCACAGAGCAAAATATGAAGACTATCACAAAATATGAAAATAAATAAAAGCCTTTGGAGTGGTGACCTATTGTTTTATTGTTGCAGAATATAACTGCTGGATGAACTTGCATACTCTTCAGCTCCCTGTAAATAAAAATCTACAGGCATTTTCATGTTAGATTTATACAGTGAGGTCTTATGAGGAGATGAGGAAGATGACAGAAGTATGTTTTTCTAAATTGTCACTCTAGGTTAAATGATCATCATATCCCAGGGAGCTTGAACTGCTGACAGAGAAAATATCTCTGTTTATAAATTATAAATATTTTGTAGAGAAGGTGATGAAAAACATTGCCCAGGGACTCCCCAGTGTTGTTTTCACAACGGTATTTTCTCAAGAACCACAAAGTGGAGATCAGACTGTGATGCTATGCCCGGAAAATCCGTGATAAATAGCTTAGCAAGATCTGAAATTTCTACTTTCCACATAATTGGAAGTTTTCCTGCTATAGCAAATAAAACTAGGACTGATACATGAACTGATTTTTTTTTTTTTTTTTTTTAATTTCTCTGTCCTAGTCCTAGATATAGGCAGAGCTAAGAAGTTAGGTTGGCTGAAGTTTTAATTAAAGAAATTTATACAGCATCAAAGAGTCTAAGTGTTCACGGCTCCTGTGAATGTGCTTCCTACTGTTGTCTATTTAGTTGGAGCTATGTATCTTTGTGTTAAGCTGAAATAGTGGTTGGTAACACATGGTGAATATACGAGACCTGTGATGCACCTGTGATGCATCAGCATTAATGACTTAATGTGACTTGCAGAAGTGATGGCACCTGTATTGCCTTAAGTTAATTAAGCAATTAATGACTTTTGTAGGGCTTTACTTCAGTGTGGTGTTCTTGTATTCCCTGGTCTGAGGTAGAAAAACTTAAGTGAATTCTTTGGGGTGCTCATTTTTCAGTTCATAGGGATATGATGAGGTTAGTTTTTGTTTGCTTCTTTTTCCCTTTTCTTGGAAGGTTGTAGGGTTTCATAGGAATTATTTTTGTTTGTTCCTAATGTGAGATGACTAAACAGAGTGCTTGAAAAATGCCATACACCTGGAGCTGCTGAAATGGTCCCAGTTCATGCCTAAAGTTCAACATTGAATATGCATATCATGCATATCCAGAGTGGAGGGGAGAAGGAAAATATTTGGAGAAAAAAAAATGAATATGGATGTTTTAAGAAAGCATATATGCAGAATTTGCATGTGCTCATCCTTTGACTTCTGAAATGTGCTTTGTGTGACATCTTTGTCATGTGATGGGTGAAAGTTAAAAGCAGAGTAAAATAACTGTAGCTGATTAGAACAATTGTTGCCTTTCAAGTTTATCTGAGTGGAGAATGTGTGGTTTGGAGCCTGACCCTGGTGTTAGGGTCATCTCGAATGTGGCATGCAGGACAAGGAAATGTTTCATCTCCCTCTGTCACTGGCTGATTAAAAAAAAAAAAAAAAAAAAAAAATGCAGATGGACAGGCAACCTGGAGAAATCAGCAAACTTGCAAAACTTGTGTGGAACAAACACTGTCTCGGAGTCTGGCCAAATCTATAAAAGCTGTAAAATTAGTTTACAGTAAATTCTCACTAACTGCATCTCTTTAGTATGGGGAACCGCTTAAAGTTTGCCATTGTTTTGCATGAGGAAGTACAAATTACACTTCAAAGAATGACTGACTTAATCACCTAAAATTTAGAAAAGCTGCAAAGCACAGGCTGTATTTAAAACTTTATGTTTGAACAAAGTTATCTGAGAGAGATATTGGGTCAAGTGTAGCAAATAACCCAACTGCTGAGTTGTCGGAAGTTGGAAGAGAAGCTTGGGACAGTATTGGTTTCTTTATTTATTGGAGTTTTCATTTCTGAAACTATTTAGAGAGACTGGCATTCACTTTTGGCTATAGTTAAGCAAGGACAGTGGCTACATCAGCAGGATAATCTGAAACATGCTAAATATGCTGATTTACTAGGTTTTACACTGTTTTTCATGTTGTGTCACTGTATAGTGCTACTGAGAGTGGAATCTGTGTACATGGTTTTGGTTTGAACTTAGAGCTGCAATAACAGTGGTATTGCAAGATAGGCACATGTGCATGCTGAGTTGCACCTCTGTTATCTGAGAGCAACTCAGCACAGTCTTGATAGATATTTCTCAGAGATCTCCAATTAATCTCAGGATGATCGTTACAAAATGTGCTTTTGTAATGCATCTTCAAATAGGCTTTTCAAAGCCTCTTATGTAATAAAACAAATTAAAGGTAGAGACTCAATTTCATCCATTTAGTCCAAGGTAACAGAAGTCCATATATCTTTAGATATGTTAGGAACAATATCCTCATATAATTTTCCAAGTATTAAAGAAATGCTTAAGTGTGTACATGTATTCAGACCCTGACATGAGGGCACAGAACTCTATTTAAAAAGAAAGCAGGCATTTTCTCTGTCTGAAGACTAGTGGGGAACATTTAAAAACTTGGCAGCACTATGTAAAAAACAATGTGCAATATCTGAGGTCTTAATCTGAGTGCCAGAAAGAGGAGACTGACAGAGAATAATGACTAGCTTTGGCCCCGCATACAACGATGCAAGCTGCTCATGCCTGTGTATATGTCTCGGAGAAAGGTTCTTGTTTTACAGCAAGATTCAGCTCAGCTCCTCTCTAGGAAAAGTTTCACAACTTTGACTTCTATCAGAGAACGTTATGAACCTAAAATAAGTGACTCTGCAACTTAATGTTTTAGATTATTCATATCTGTCCAAAAAAAAAAAAAAAAAAAGAGGCATTTTGCAAGTTCTCTGGAGGAACAAGACAGGGAGGAGATTGGTGGGAAAGCTGTCTAAAATGTTGGCTGCCTTTGCCATACTTGAGCTTTTAATTAGACATGGAGTTAATATTTGGAGAAATCAAACTTAGACATCTACTTTTATGAGACTAAGTGAACATCAGGCAAGAAGATGCGAGTTTTCAACAAATTTGACTTTAAAAGAAAAGAAAAATGCATGATCAAATTACTGACGATATTTTACCTGCTCAAGAAATAGTACCAATTGACAGCTCTGAATGAATACGTTGCCTGAAAGAAACCAGAGTGTATGGAAGCAAATAAACTGGATAGAAACAGTCTGATATATTTAGATAGGTTGTTAAAATGTCACCAGGGTATTACATTATCAAAATATAGATCTTTTCTATTGTCAGTGTCCCACAGTTATTTGTAATTATTCCTGGTGATTAAAATAGATTTGTCATACTTTAAAGATCCACAAATCTAAAGAATACATAACAAATGACCCTCTTAGATCTCAATGAGCAGATTTTATTTTTGATAGGAAGAGATGGTTGATATGTATCTTGGAATTCTCTCATCATCATTTTCAAGATAAAAATGAATGAACAAACAACTTAAACTAATCTTTTTGATGGTTTTCATCCAATTATCTTACTGCTTTTTCCCCTTCACGAACAAAAGTGATGTCACACATCTGTGGACCTGTCTTGCATCCATGTACCTGCTGCTCGTTTGCTGTTGACTAGAATACATTTGCACGGTTTAGCCAAAATTGCAATGATATGTGCTGAAGCAAGTATAAAAAGGCCTCAGGAAACTCTCGTCTAATGAAAGGAAAGGAAAAGCCTTCAGGAAAATATCTGGCCTGGAGAGAGAAGAAGAGGCGGGGGGGGGAACCGCACACAACAAAAAGGGAAGGGGGAGAGAGAGAGAGAGATACCCAGAGTTGAAGGCTTATTTTATTTCCATAGCCAAGGATTTTAACTTCTACAATAAGGAAGAACTGCTATATTCTTCTGTGACAAACTTTCTTTAGGAAAATAGAAGATGTTGGGCTTGGGGGGGCAGGGGGTAATCTCAGTTCCATTTAGTATGAACCCATCTTCGCAGGAAAATAGAACTTAAAACACTAATATTTCCAGGAACCCGTGAACATTTAAGTCAACAATTTGAAACTTGCCTTCCATGACAGCTCACATTGATACATGTCACAAAGAGAAATTGAACCACATTTTGAAGAAAATTTGTTTAATTATTTAAGATAAACATATAGTAATATAAGTATATAGTATGTTTGTACACATATGCACACATGAAATATTTATAGGTTTGTGAAATATTAATGCTCCACCTTTATTTGAAATTCTGAATTTAGTTTGATTCTTTACATTTTTTAGTTGTGTAAGATAACTAACTGCTTCAGGTGACTGAAGTTAGTGAAATGTTAGGAGGACTTTAATGCTGGTGTCTCAGGCTGTTGCTTTTTTCTTGGGCCTTTTTAGTAGCCTCTTTAGTTCAAAAATGACCCAAGTATTTATTTTGTCTTATAGAGATTTTGTTTGTGAGGTTCTCCTGAAACGGCTGAAGAATTTTCTGCTCTCAAGGAACTTTCAGGCCTTCCGCTATGAAGGAACTTCTGAAGCTTCTAGTCCAACAGTGCAAGAGTTTGGCATTTAAACACTGATGGAATCAAGCATGCAGAGAAAACTACTATTATGGTATGAATAAAGAACTGAAAGCTACTTCCCTACGAACAGAAGCACTACAGGTAAATTCATAGCAATTAAAAAATGCTACGTGTATACACTATATATGTATATATACAAAATATGTAGATATAGTTTTCTTGAGAAATTTGAGTGCAAGTACTTTAAACTTGAATAGCTTTGCATTTTGGGGATAGGTTTTGTTTTGAAAGAAACCTCAAATCTACTCTCAAAAGTAGATCATGCATAAATTTAAATGCCAAGTGCACCTAAAAGCTGATTTGAAGGTAAATAGATGCAGGTACTTGCCTATCAACTGTGGACATTTCTTTGCATCCTTTTCAACTCTGCTCCATAACAGAATGATGAAATATGACATACTTAAAGTGAATATCTGAAGTTATGTGAATATATTGGAAGTTTCCTCAATTTAATCAACAAAACCCAGTCAAGTCAGTTGCCTTTTCTTTTGCATTATTATTGTGACTGTTAGGTAATTTTAANAGCTTACATGCTCAGCAGGCACTGTTAAAAATAGCCTGGAGATTTGATGTATATAACTGTTGCATGCAATGAAGCTGCCACAGCATGGACTAGAACTGCCCATTGGAAACACTGAAGTTAAATGTTTCTCTAGAGGTAAGTATGTCCTGTGCGATAGAGGTATTATCAAGCCTTTGAACGGATAAATGATTTCTCCTCCCTCAACAGAGTTGTAGATACCTGCTTTGGAAATGTGGGCTTTTCCTTAGTTGTATGAGTAGCTGTATGAGTTTGCACATGCAAGAAAAAAATCAAATGCACCTTGCATTATTAGTTTCAACTTTTTTCTGTAGTGTTAGATTAGCTCTTGCCATGGCACTATTTTTGAACTTTTTCTCTCAAAAGATGTGTTAGGTGACTGGTCAGGGCACCTAAAGGAGGTGAATTAAAGGGTGACTTTAATACTAGGCTGGTGCTCGGGAAGGCATCTGTGCAGTAAATCCTGGCTTACATTTGAACGGTGTTGATGCATTGAGCTAGAGATGGGTTCTTTGATGCTTGTGTTGACTTCTGTCACACACTTTTATAATTTAAAGAGCAGCTGAATACACCTTTGCTTTCATTCACAGTTGTTTGTTCTTTTTTACAAAAATGGGTGCACATTTTGTCTTAGGAACCTTACATTGCTCAGCACTTCCAAACCCAAGCTGAAAAAAGCAAGTTTTGGGGCCACTGGTTTACTCTGTTAATGCGGGTTTTGGGTAATATTTTAAAAGCAAACAAGCGAACAAGAAGACGGGTAATATGAGCATCTCATTTCACAAACAAGCTTTTAAATTTGTGTCCTCCTTGGAATTAATCTTACTAAGAGCATTCTCAATTAAAATAAAAAGGTGGTGGTAGGAGTGATCTGTTGCAATAATCACGACGCTTATGAACAGGGTTATTTGCTGCAGAAGGAGGAGGTTCAAATTAAATGGTGTGTGAGAGCGGCCTAAGCGTAGAGTCAATCTCCTTTAGCTAGAGAATTCTTTTATTTATAGAAAGTGGGACAGCTCTGTCAGGAGAAGCTCAAATGCATTGTATAAATTGCCATATTCGGGAGTTCTTTCGAGCTCTCGTGCTTTGTTTTCACCCTTGCTGCGTTGGACTCGAGGCCATTGAGAGCCTCTGTCCTACTGGTGATTTGCTTGCCCAGGGAGGCCAGCGCCTGTGTCCTGGCCAGGTCCTGTCTCAGGAAACCATGACCTGAAAGCTCTTGGCACCATTTAGCCAGCCCTTATTTATAGCCTGACAATTAAGGAGCTCACTTGATGTGCGCAGATCCAGGTTCCGGTTACTGCTCCCTGTCTTAAGATTTAATCTGTGATGACAGTGCTTCTTCTGGTATTTTAGTTTGGTTTTGGTCAGAAATGCTGTTCCTTTGCTGCCTGATTAAAAACTTATCAATGGTAACGTGTCATGCAGCCCTTCTGGGAATGGCTGTTGCGGGTCTCAGATTTTTCTTATAAAGAAAAATGAAATAGATGACAAAAATGTATGCACCACTCAAATGTACGTGTTTGTATTTTTTTGAAGTTCAGAAAAACTGTGATTTTGCTTCAAAATTCATGTCAACGAGTCATCTTAGTACTTACTGTTCCTCATATGATTTATATGAGCACCTTCCTGTTTCAGGCCTTACTCTCTGTTTTTCTATACACAGGTCATCCAGAAGTAGGATGACTTTTCCCTTAAGGATAAGTTCTGGGGAGAAAATGGTAATTCCATATATGAAACTAGTTCTGCTGTTGGTGACAATACTGTTACAAGTCCCTAGAGACCTTTATTTATTTTTATTAAAGAGGGCTTTTTAGCGGAGGGATCATTCAGTTCTTGATTCTGCTGCAAGTTTAATCTTTATACAGAAATAATTCTCATTTTATATGTAACTTGACAGAAGGTAGTTAATTAGTCTAAATGGCTGCGTTCATTTGATGTTTGAATTCACTTTTGCCTGCTGGACTCTGTGTTCTTCCACATGTTATAACCCTTTTAATAACCATATTACCGTTCAAGTCCAAATCTGGTAGCCTCTTGTAACGTTGCTCTCTTTTAAAAATGAGCAGCTGCTTGCATTTTGCTGGGAGAATTTGAAGCCAGGCTTCATTTTCTGCTTTGTGCTGTGCATTATTAGGTCTGAAAGTTCTTCTCAAAGATGGAGTTAAATAAATGCCTTGTCAGAAAGATTATTCTAAGTTGCCTGTGCTCTGTCACCTCTTTGTGTGTGTGTGTGTGTATATGTGTATACATATACACACATGCATAGATGCAAAATATGTAAGTAAAATAGTATATGTATTTTTCATTGAACTTCAAAAGCTAAAAAGGAGACAGAGCAGATTCCATGGATGATTGATTTTTATGCTGCAATATTTGGGTAAGAGCAATGGTAAAGATATGCCAAGAAATGCTGATAAATAGTCTACCATTAAACTTCAGTCTTTCCCAGTTTTCTTTGTGGGCTCAGCCTCTGCATGTAGGATACTCCTCTGACATCTGATTTTACTGAAAGTCTTAGAAGCAAAAAGACAAGCAGATGTGTTTAGCCTTGATCTTGTGGAGACTTTAACTGATTTCAAAGAGAGTTTGGTAACTGAGTCTTGATGCTGACATGAATTTCTGGTTGTGTGTGGAGTTTTAAACCTTTGGGGTGATTTACTGCTTTCCAGTTTGTGCCAAATTCACCTGTCAAAAGTGTTTTAAATGTGACTTAATGCAATTGCAATTATTGTTTCCCCCTCACTGGGTACTTGCTGTGTTAGTATGAAATTTATTTTGCAAGGCTGGCATTTCAGAGTCAGAAACTGCAGCTCATCAAGCAACTTGGACAAGTCAAGGGCCACATTTGTTTCACTATAAGCCATATTTTGCTCCTCAGGCAATTCCACTACATTTCCCTGCAATTACTTGAGAGGCAAGGTATGTAAAAGGATCAAAGCTCCATGTATTTCCTTCAATGTGTTGCTGTGTCTGAATATGTAAAATACAGAGAAATAAAGATGGGAGGTAATAACACGGTATTTGCAGCAGACCTTCAGTAAAGCAGAACTTAGTGAACCTGAACAATTTTGTGTTACTCAACGGAAATATGAAATCAGGCCACAGATATTCAGGCTGAATGGTTTAATGCTCTCAAAATAGGGGGCTCTCATATACCAGTATAAGACCATTCAGATTTGTGCATGTAAGGAAGATCACAGAGCAGGTTGTTGTTTACCTAGAAGAATACATTTCTTTATTTGCTGTGTTAATGCAACTTGGAGAATTGCCTAATAAAATAAGGAGAGGGTAGAATTTTTGAGGTGTAAAAACTTTCAGGCTTCTTTCAGGTCTTGCCAAGCATTCAAATGATGCTGCTGTTGTAGTTTAATACGTGTGCGCGCATTCTGCTTACCGAACACTTGCTTTTTCAAAGCCAAATGACTAACAGAAGGGCTGCTATTGGGTCATAAGCTACATTTTGGCAATAGTACTGGTGATATATTTCTCTGCTAAGGGTTAAAATGAGACTTTATCGTGTAGTCTTTCTGTGTCTCTTGGCTAAGCCTTCAGTGCAACTAGCTCATGAAGGAGCTGAATTATTGTTACCACTTGACTGTTGAGACTAGACCATGAAGTGGAAAGGCGAAGGAGGGCAGAGTGGGGACGTGCCCGTTGTCCCCTGTGATGAGGCTGCTCCCTGCATTCCACCCAACTGGTAAGTGCTCAGAACAATTTTATACTTCTCTGGTCGCTTAAGTCTATACGGCCCATCTGCACTTTTTTTTTTTGTTTTTTTTTTTGTGACTTAAACTGATAAAAGGACGCAGGCCAGAAGAGTAAACATTAAAGAGGAAATGTGAAAAGAGATTGAAGAATGTGGAGAGAAGTAATGGTTGGAAAGGTAATAATAAAAATAGTGTATTTTTTTTTGTGTGTGATGAGGATGGTGCTGGAGCATTCAGTACCTCAAATGACCCAAAACACATTTTACAGTCATGCTAATAGGAATTGTTTCTGTTGGTCCGTATAATTTTGCTCATGTGAAGCAAATGTTTAACCTAGTCATCACAAGAAATGGAGCTTTTTTCTTTTCAAAATGCGCTTGATAGTAATTCTAAACAAATGAAGTGGGCATCAAGGAAAAGGAGGCATAATAGGGAGATGATTTACTTCATTTCTGTTTTTCTTTCTATCATAAGATTTATTAGAATTGTATTTTTTCAAGGGGCTGCTTGAAATGTTTCTGGCTGTCTTTCTGGGAAATAGCAGCGTTTCAGAATTACGTGGCCTTTCCAGTCCTATCGGGGTGGTTGCGTAGGGTAAATATTAGGTGAAAAGTACTTGTGGAATCCAGGTCTAACAGAAAAATAGGTTATTTGTTTTAATTTTAGATGCTGTACAGACAAAAATGAATTGCCTTAAAAATCACCACAAATAATTTATCATGTTAGTTAGGTACTTTCTTCTTTCCATGTCACCAGATCTAATGGTTCTTTCTTAATTTATCCTGTGGAATAAGGTAAATGTCAACTATAACGATGCTGTTTGTTATGATGAAAACACTGAGAGAAGGAAATTATTAATGCATCAAAGCAAGAAATTTCAAGTAGGTTTTCTCAGCTATCTTGATTTAGCTTCTCTTTGGGGGAGAAAGGAATGAAGGGCAAGGTGAAGCATTCTTCCTGAAAATAACAACACTGTGAAAACACGCTTGTCATTGAGAATGGTTGGAGGCACCTAGATGTGGAAATGTTTCTCATGCAGATGAAGAACATGCAAAGTCTTTCAGAGACAATTAGACCTGCTAATAAGCAACCATGTGATGACTAATTGGTGCTTTCAGGTGGAAGGAGTTAGTTGTCGTTTTGCATGAGGAACTGTGATTTATACAGCTCTTAATTAGCTTCCATCCTTCTTTGCTTGGGTCCTCATTTGATTCAGATAACTGATGGCTTGTTGGAAAAAACTTGCCCCAGCAATTGGGCAGCAAATCTTAGACAAAGATATGAGAGGTGGTTTGGATGGAGAATATTTCCAAAAAGCCAGTGTGCAGAAAGCATGCAGCATAGACTTATACACGGGTATGAGTAATTCTGTACTACAGCTGCTTCTGCTCAAAATAGGCCAGCTGCTGTTTCAAATGCAGCATAAGAGAGAGTGGATAGATTTTGGGGGTTCCTGTCTTGGAAAGCCAAACTCTGTTTCTGGTTTTGATGTGCAACCTTGGTGAGATACTTGGTGTTCTTGTTTCTCTTTTCTGGCTCTTCTTTCCCTGGTGTTCGGTGTGGTGTATTTTTGGAGAGGGCTGCTTTGCTATGCATTTTGTCCTATATCTGTCACAATGAAATCTTGAAATCTACTGCAAGCAAATCCAGAAATCCCTTTACAACACTAATTACTACTAAATAGCAATGTAGTCGCAAAATGTGCGCAGCTTTGCAGGTGCCAACTTGACTACTGTGTTAAATAACTAACAATGCCTGAGCTATTTGTCTTTGACTTTCATAAGTAACCGTGTGAGTCACGCCTTTGTTAAGCCATCAGATTGAACAGTCTCCCTGCTCTCCCTTCCAAATAGGCAGAAGAACATAATGTGTGGGGGTTTCCCCGTGCCCGAACCATTGGCTCACAAAGCAACAATAATTGTGTGTTCCAAGGCTGCGCCTTTCTGACTACCTCTTCTGCTGCCTGCAGTAGTACAGGCTGCGCTCGCTCCGGCTCCTGCATGATATGAAGCAAACAGACAGCATGTGGCGTTTCTGGTTCAGTGATGACTTCGGACTGGCCTTTCTTTTACTCGCGCAGCTGAAACTCTCTCTTCTCAGCAGCAGTAAAGAAGTAGAATGAGCCTAGTGACATGGTTTGCTCTTGGTTGGCTCTTTCTCTCCTGTGCTTGCCAAAGAAACTTTTGAGTCCTTTATCTACATGACACCAAAAGGCTATATATGTATATATAACATATAAAAATATATATATATATGATTTTAAGTGAGGTAAGGCATCTTCAGGAGGAACCAGGAGAATTCTGGAGGAGCCCATGACCCTGCAGAGTGGGAGATAAGCGAAGGAGTTAGAGGTTCTCAGAGATGAAGCAAGTGACTTGCAAGGTGTTTAGGGAGACGGAGAAAGATATGGCTTAATAGAGTTTGGCTTGATACTCACTGCTCACTGAGATGATGGAGCAATAGAAGGAAGAATTTATCCTATGGTTTGCTTTTAGCTTAATATTGAAAAGATGCTACTTAGCTCTATGCATTTGTTTTTAGCTTTGTTTGCTAAAACTTCCTGAACAGAAGTTCACACAGATGCAGATAGATATATGCAGATAGATGCATGGCATCTATCTCTCTGTATATCTGACACACAGTATTTCATATGTCTGTGATACATCTGATGCGTCTTGGATATTTCTCGGAGCATGGCATTGACTCCTCCAACAAAATGAATACCTGAATGCCATTTTCTTCTGTTGGTTTTGTTTTCTCAATGTTTTCTGTTGTGATCAAGGCCAGTAATTCTTATTGCTGTTAGACACTGCTTGCTCCCTCCAGCAGCATAACACCTTCGAAGTGTGGCACACCAAAGGTTGGCTCAGGCTACGCATGGGATGTGTAACATGAGTTTGTAGAGAGTCAGAATAAGTTTGCTGCAACAGCAGTCCTTCCAAATTACTCTAAGACGGGTTGCTCTAAGGGTTGGGTTGACTTGGTAACCACTTTCTCAGTTTTGTGTAGTAAGACATAAGCTCTCAACTCAGTAACAATATGTGTTTGAGAAAGCAAAAGGGTTTGAAATTCTTGCGTTGTACTGTACAAAGGTTTTTGGGTTTCTTTTGTCCAGCCGAATAACTCTTGGTTCAGATTTGGTGGTTTGTTTTGTTGTGATAAGATATTCAAGGCTGTCCCATGCCCTGTCCTTTGAAGCAAATATTAAATATGTTATGTTTATTTGTATAATGACCAAATGAAATTACTTTCCAGCTATCGCTATACGAATGTTGGTACAATCCCTCACCTGCAATTATCACTGTCTTTATATATGCCTATGCACACACATATGTATTCACACTGTTAAACTGAGCAGGAATAGAACAAGGAAAACTGGAAAAATGCCACAATACTTTGCCATTGACAAAAATGACCTATGTAGTCCTCAGACAACAACTTTAAAGAAAAGATTACTGATGTTACTCAGAAGTACTAGAGGAGATCCAGGAGCACGTGTTTCGCTCCAGGTGTGACAGGACAGATGGAGTCAGTGTCTGGGCCACCTTATAGAATTCAAATGGTTCTATTAACCTGGACCTCTCTTCTAGTACAGGGAACAACCTGAGACTTGGCAGAGGACTAAAGCTTTCATTTAAAGGTTATTTGGCGGTCACTGAAGCAAGTCTATTTCCTAACGGGCAGATGTCCCCTTGACTAAAACCCTCCCAGATGACTTGTGGTTTGAAGCTGTGCCAGGCCAAAGCCAAGACTGAGCAGACAAGTCAACTGAAGCAACCTCTCCGAGGCAGTGCTTTCCCTTGAAGTCTGGGCACCAGCTCAGTGCCAGAGGAACATTTGCTTGTGGCATATACTCTGTCAATAGATCTGTCAGATGCTTTGTTTCAGCAGTTGAGAAAGCATTTTTTTTTTCTTTGATAAAAATAATATAGCAATGAAAGGTGAGGGCTATTTGTCAGGTTCATTTTTTTATAACAGGAGAAAAACAGTATCGAGATTCAAGTAGCACTGTGGAATGAAAGTTCCTATTTAAATGAGGAGTTGGAGATCCATGGTTGGTGGTTTCACAGTCATTACCTGGACAGTCTTGAGCATCCTAACTTTTCAGGTAAGACCATCTTTTTGAAACGTCTATCCTAATGAACAAAAGTCACAAACAGTTCAATTGTTAAATACCTTCAAAATATGGATATACTTTTTGTTCCTGCTTCATCTCAGTTAAATTAGAATATAGTTTAGGAAAGGAGAGGTGAGGGAACACAGGCAAGTTTTGCGCTTGTGTCAGTAGCCTCTGAAATGGCTTTTTGCACAAAATCACCATCTAATGCTATGATCAGCCCCCTGTATTTCTGAGAGTTATAGTATTGGAAATGTTAGGAGTTCCTGTGTTGAATCTATAACGGTACTATGTGGTGACAAATCAGAAGTACGGAATATTCTGTGAAGAGAGAAACAAACCTATCAAGAAAATATGGAGACTCTCAAAATTACTGCTAATTTTCCCCTGTCAGGAGCATTCTTATAAAAAAAAAATGACCCTCAAGGACTCAAAGAAGCAGCAGCTGTGGTGAAAATGAAAACAAATGATATTAAAAGTCCAGAAATAGAAACCAATCTCAGCAATAGTAGGTGGGCCTTTCTGGCATTTTTTCCCATGTTCAGAAGGCATCAATAATAATTTGGGTAGGCCTTAGGTATTTGTGATTGGTTCTCTCCTGTAACAGCAGATCAGTTCTTTAAATCCCACCCCATAATGCAATAATATTGAACTCCTTTTTGAAAGACAGAAGAGTAAATTTGAATCAAGTAAAAGAAATGTTATTTTCCACAGGCAGTGGCAGTGCAGGAATTCATTGTCACAGAAGGTCACTGGATATAATGTTGTTGATGGATCTTTCTCTAATTTCTCCTTCCTCATGTTCTTGCTGTGCACCACACAACAGTTAGATGGAGACTTGCCTTCCTCTGAAGTCCTACTTGAGGACCTTCATGAGAATGAAGATGTTTGAGCAAATGGAACAGTGTCTTAGGAGTCATCTTAGGTGTAATCCCATCTCTGCTTTTCATTTTGAACAATACAAGACACCATCTTCTACACGACGCGTGTTTGATGCTCACGTATGGAAATGTTAAGCAGCTCCTGTGTAATTCGGGACTCCTGTTGCGAGGCTTGGCCCTCCGGATGGTCTCCCAGCGCAGAAGGATGCGTGTGACTTTTGTGGCTTGGGGATTTTCTTCAGGAACTGAAGAAACTCCTGGAGCTTGAAATTAAACAAATGATGTGCAAAGATAGTAAGTGATGGTTGATTAAGCTGTAGTTTTTAACCTCTCTGCATGGTCAGAACTGTTTGCATGGCCATCCAGACAGGAAAAGGGGCACATGGCAGGGCAGTTTGAAACGCGGCCAGCGGCATTGCCTTTTGACAAGTGAGGGTACAGATGAGTAGCAGGCACGTAGGGTGCACGTGTTTATCTCTCTATCTTCTTAGAGAGAAGTTCAGGTTCTTGAGAACCTTGGTGAAGGAAGCAGTGTGTTATGCACAGGTGAGAGAGGATGAGCACTAGCTGTGAATATTTTTTCCTGCATCAGTTCTACAAGGATCTCTCCTTGGCTGTTCCCTTGGAGTTGGTAGTTGGGAGCGTGGCAGCAGCCGATCCGTGGTAACAGTCTCCACATGGGCCATGAGCCACAGGGCTATTTATCACATCATAGAGCCGGGAGAGAAAACTGCTCACTGTGGTTAAAAACATGGGCTCATCTACAGTGGTGGTTCTTCTCCAGGTGCAGTAGGGCGCTAGTGGTCTGTTTGGAAGAACAGTCCTGTAGCTGCAAGAGAGCAGCCATCCTGGCTAGCGCAGCAGCTCCTGCAAAACTTTGTAAATACCTCTACTTTGGTACACTTGGAATGTAGTGGTCTCGTCTCTAACACAGTGCTTTCACAGTATCTGCTGTTTTGTAATTTATTCCCACTTTAACTTTCTGTAAATGCTTAGCATATATTGATTGGAAGGAACTATTATCTTTTTACAACTTATTCTTTCTTGATACCTTGGTCATTTGGCTAACAGCATAACATAAGATTCTCCAGTCTGTTTATGTAGATGGCACTAGTTGTTGTTTTTTAATGAATGAGAATTTAAGAGAATGAGGGAGAGGAAATGCAAATGATTTTAGCTCTGTGGAGGAATGCGTATGAAGTCAATAATGTGCTCATTATTTAAAATGAGGTGTTTTTATTTTTTTAATTTACTTTTCAACTTTATTCAGGCCTCTTCCTCTCAAATTTTGAGGTAGCAGTCTTTATCCCTGGAATTGCCAATAAGACCCACACCTGAAAAGCAGTATTTTTTTTAGTTAGAAGATTTGAGAGCTACAGACTCTCAGCTCTGCCTCTGTCCAGTTAAATAGGTCTACATACAGACTGAAGTGAACATTTCCATTTAGCATGGCTAAGTCAGGGTGCATTTCCCGGATGCTTTAAGCAGTCAATAAGTATAGCTGGTTTCTAGGCAGGGCTGCAAAATTCTCAGCATGATCTAAACTGAGGATTAGGAAGTTACAGTTTTCCAAAGGTTTTCATTACGTTTCCTACTCTGCCTACTGTGCGTTGTACATTATTCAAGAGTGCTGATCTG
>VZSV01000214.1:87869-100136 GCA_013398735.1 Nothocercus julius | reverse complement strand
AAAAAAAAAAAAAAAAAAAAAAAAAGGAAACGAAGAGGCTTGTTAGGGCCCAGTTTGTAGGTCACCAAAATGTTTGGAAAAATGCACTCGAGTAACCAGTGATGTAGCTGAGTACAGCGGTTCCTCTACACTGCCCATTGTGCGCGTGGCGCAGGAAAATTGACAGAAGCTGTGGAAAGTGGTTACATGTATAGTAAACTTCATGTGATTGTATCTGAAAACTCAAGTGATTCTAGTTTTAGTTGAGAACTTTTTGTGGAAAGAGTGTGTGTCTTTATTGCTTTGGGTTGTGCGTGGAGCGCAAGAGAAGAGACCTTGCCTGTGTGAGCCGCAATTAAATGCCAACAACTTCAGCAGTTGTTGGCTCGCTGCTGGTAGAAGGCAACACATAGAGGAACTGGTATCTCCTAATATCCACATCAAGAGAAAGTGGAGCTTTAAAAAAATGATCTAAGCGACAGTAAGCAACACCATGGTATTGCCAATTTGGATAAAGTTAGGGCAGCGAGTATCTGGTGTTTTAGTGTGGTAATGGGCATGCCTCCTAGACTGTGCATGCACACAGACATGCTCTGATGGTGACATGCCGTGGCATAGCTTTGCTATTTTGTGCCCTCAGTAATAGCATGGGAAATGATTTACCTGCACATTGATTCTGGAGGATTGAATGCAGCATCTATTTTAACAACTTATTCAAAATACTCTTTTGAGGACTTTCCATATTTCTCGGTGAAGGTTTGTTACAGAGGCATGGCTGACCCACATACCAATAGGAGAAATGAGAGGAGCTATATACAAACAAAAATATCACGGCTCATTCTTTTTAGAAAAAAAAATCCACTAGTTGGTGGTGTTTATTTTTATACCTCAATGAGAATTTTTTTTACCTCAATGAGACTTTTTTCACCATGCTGTTTAAAATGTTGCCTTGCTGCTGTCTGAGACTCGAGCACTTTGGCAATATGGATATCTGCTGTCCAAATTAGTCATGTTATGTTGTTACTGTAGAGGACAAATAATTATTTCTGGTTGCTAACATTTTTTTTTTTCCTGCATGCAAAGTATATTTCCTTCAGTTCTGCGCCGGATGGGCTCGAGATTTGGCAATAAGGACACATTTAACAGAGTGACTTATTAACACCGACGCCTTTAATTAAGCAACATTAATACAAGTACAAACAAATACGAAACAGTTACTTACTGAACAATACTTGCCAGCAGGACTATGAGACCACGCATTTCTCCAACATAGCGGACAGGAGGGGCTGGCAGGCTCTCAGTCATAGCGGGCGTCCCCGCGGGAGACCTTGGTGGCCGCGATGTCGAAAGGCTCCGTCCCACCTGAGTCAGCCCCCTTGTTTTATTCCTGGGGCGTCCTGGCTTATTCCTGGGGCGTCCTGTCACGTAAGGCCAGTACGTGCCAGGAGGCCACCCAGGGGCGGGCAAATCTCCACCTTTCTGTTATACAATTCTTCTAAGACTGCGCGTGCGCACGTTCCAGAAGGGGGTCTCATTCCTCAATTTGGTGGTCCTGCCTTCCTCATCTTTCTCATCCTCACAGTGACTTTGGCCTTCAAACTTACTTAGCGGTTTGTAGTTAGGCTGGCAGCAAACCAGCCTGAACAGCAATTCTTGTTTCTTCTAAGCTAACTACTTCTTTGCTCGTTTAGATAACATGTAACTAGTATGAACTCTCCGTGCTTCTTCAGACATCTGGGCATTACAAGCTTCTTTTGTTAGTGGCCCCTGCTGAGCATTATCAAAATTAAGTATTTCTCCCTCCAAGGTCTAAATTCTGTTTCGCACAATAATTATTTATGAGTCTACAGATCATAAAAATTTCCATCTCCAATACAAGTTCTAATATGCGTATGTAGCTTGATTCTTCTGTAGGTGATTCTGCATTTGTATAATCCTACAGTGGTTTCTGATAGATTAAGGAATTAATTTGTCTTTTGATTTTTCTCCTCCCTTGTTCATCGTTTGCAAGAATGCAGCACGATAATTAAGACAAGAAGGTGGACATCTAATGTATTGATTATTCTTCAAATCTAGAGCTGCCTGTAGAAAGAGACAGTCAGCCATAAGCTCTATTTATCAGTTAAACTTTGCGTTTATTTAGAGCATCTTACTTTGGGAAGCACTTGGGAGCATTAGCAGATAACTTGGCCTTCCGTGTGTGAGTATTTTTATTTGGAGTGCTGTGCTGGCTGGAACAATGTTGTGCTGGTGGTAACTAGACATAATGAATGTGCAGATCTGTAGGAACTTCTAATTTGGTTTCTCTGCCACAACAATTCTTAAAACTTCCTAAAAGACTTTCTGTCAACTTTGTCTATTGACTTTGCTGTGCATGGGAAGATGTATTGCTTGCTGTGTGAAAAGGTAGAAGAAATACCCTGAACTCAGAAAAGGAAGCAAATGAGTGTCCTAGATGAGATTAGACTATTTATTTTCACGTTTTAAGGCATTGTGGAATTATACTGTGAGGTGTTAGATTAGCTGGTCAGAGCTGTGCAGGAGGATGATAAATTTAAGCCATTAGCACGTTAGCAATGTGAAAAGCAGAAAGAAACACACTTCTATTAACAGGGCTGATGGACCAGTCCAGGTAGCTGGGAACTCATTAGGTGATGTATTTCCATCAACACGTATGTCTGTAGCAATTGAAAAACACTTAAGGATTTGGAGACTTCAGATTATGATTCAGGCACTTGCCTTCAGTAAGGCATTTGTATTTGTGCTAGCCGAGGTGCTTAGAAACATTCCTTACGGTTCATCAGAGAACCTCTCTGCCCTCTCCTAATCCTTATGCTATTGTGCAGCTGATGTCTGCAAAAGGTGGGAGAATTTAAGGCTATGGTGAGAGAAAAGACAAATACTCTGCAAAACTGTTTGCAGGTTTAACATGTTTTAGCATACAGGAGATTGGTGTGGCAAATGTGTGATGGCTGCATGACAGATAATATAGATCTGCAATCTGCCTTTGAAAATATGAATATGATGGCATTCTAGTACTCGGTTGCAGTAGTGGTTGCTGCCTATAGTAGCTACTGGGTTGGTTTAAGTGAAACGCGAGCAAAATCTGTCTTTCCCAGCATCTAATTCAGACTCCATGGCCACCGGACTTCCAGCTGCAGACTCGAACAACCTCTGTTCAAAGTATTTTGGGTTTTGTGTTTTCTAGTGGGAAAAATCGGTTCCATCTGGCAAGTGAAGTCCTTCAAAAGATCCCTCTGCAGCAGAAACAAAGAAAAGTTCTGAGGGCTCTAGTTGTTCTCTCCCTCCATGTGTAGCCCTCAGTAAAATATCAAATTCCTTTTGATCACAGGTGCCTGCCACCACCGCCTTGTCACTCGGCTGTGATGCTTTCCAAGGAGAACTGCTGCTCCTCGAGTAAAGGGTAGCTGCAGAAACAGAGCAGGTCTCCATGGTGTCTTCTTGGACCACAAAAGTCTCAAAGGTCTTAAGAAGAAATTCTTGACTCAGTTTCTCTAATGACAACAGATTTTAGTTAAACATTTTCAAAAGGATCTAACTTGCTAGAAAATCTCGGTCTTTTCAGAAAAGAAGTTCAGCTCTTCATTCATATTTCATGAATGCTGTTGTAAAGAAATTGGTTCGGTGTCCACAGCACGTACCAAAGTACTACTTGTGTGTCCGTGTAGAAAGTCACTAAATAGTTCTAGTATTAGTTCCTGAATAGTTAACAGTGCTTTAGGATAAAGGCACTCGGCTCTGCTCCTCTGTAGAATTGTGTATCCCATTAGTCTCCAGGTATCTGAGATGCATCTGAGCGCCCTGTTATCTTATTTCCAGCTGCTACTGGTAATGTTGATCTTAACGCAAGAAGTGCTGGTGTTAGCCCTGGCACACAGGGGGAAGGAATGTGCATTAGCTCTGTTGATCATTCCAAAATAAATAAATAAATAAAAAGCAATTTGAGTCAGTTAACTGGCAGTATGTTTGTTCCCTTTTTTTTCAGAACTTTGTTGGTTTTTAGGAGATGATTGTTTTTGCTGGATGGTGGTTTTAGTTGCAAATGTTTGTTTTGCCTTCAGTGGCCTTTGGATAAAAAGAAATACACCTCAGTCATTAGAAGTATGCATTTTTTCCCCATCTTTCTCAAAGCTTTCCTTCTAATGATAGGAAGCTCTGCTAATACAGCTAAATCATACAAGCCAAGTGTCACAGCAATATCGGACTCTTGCAGACCATCCTGCATTTGGCTTTAGACGCTCTGTTTCATGAGAGGGTCTCAAGACGGCCAAGGTGCTCTCTTCTTGAGGATGGTTCCTGTGCTGGAGTTACTGCTAACAGCAGTCAGTGTCCGTTCCCTTCTGTGTAATTTTTAAGAAATCTCTCTTCTGTCTCTCAACTTGATGGCTTAGCCTTTTTAAATTGGCTGCAGACTGGGGCATATATTCCTGTGGAGAACACTTTCCACAGTTCATCTCAGATTTTCAATTTGCTGACTTGCAAATTGACTTGAAAGCTTATTATCCAAATTAAATACTTTTTAATAAATGTGTATATATTTTAAAAAGGCAAATCTCACACATATTTGTGCACACACACTCTGATTATAGGTGTATTGTGTCATGAGTTGCTGAACTCTCTGAGAAAAGAGCAAAAGAGTCCTGCTGGGTTTAAGTGTCAGATTTAAGCAGGAAAGTAAATATGCTGTGTATAAAAGCATGAAGTATATCAAGAGGTTTGATTTTCTTTTTCAGTCAGCAGGACTGTGTTTTCCTTTGTTGAAATGGTTTCATGTTTTTGTATGGGTAAGTTTGTTTCCAGTTGGGAAATAAGCTCCACCTGAGAGGAGGGAAAGTAGCTGTTTTATCTTTGTGTCATATTTAGTGATGTTGAATAAAAAGCAAAACAAACCCAATAAGCTAAAATTTTTGACACAAGAATACATGAAATGTGGGGGAAATAGTGTGAAAGAAGGGAAGAGGAAAGACTATCTTTTTCTTTTTTTTTTTTTTTTTTTTTTCTCCTCTCTGTTTTTCTCTGGTTGAGGACTCCTTAAGAACTTGCTGTCTGTCTAGCATGTACTGTGGTCAACTGGGGCTTATGAGTTGTAGTAAGCAATTGGTGTAAAGCAGTTTCATGTTGTGCAAAATGTATTCACATAGGGCATTAATTGTGAAACTAGGCTTGGAAAGTTGGAAATTTTGGGGAGCAGCAGTGCCTGCCCTTGCTCCCTCCCCTGCTCACACAGGGATTTTCTGTCCCCACTGGAACACCAGGGTCAACTGCTGCTTAGAACTCTGCGTGCGAATGAGGAAAAGGTGGTGAGTTCCATGTAATCAATTGACAGCTTAGGAACTCCAACAGTGTTATAACATTTATTTGATGCTGCTCTATGCAAGATGCCCAGCGGATTAGTTAGTATATGGCATATGGCTTCCCTGCCTGCCCTATTGATTTATATGAAATGAGAATAATGCGTATTGATTCCTATAGGCTCTTTGTGGGTGTGTGCAAGTCTCTCCAGCAGTGTGTAGCACCGTGGTTGCGTTTGCATGGGATAAAGCTGAAGGGCCCAGGGGCAGTCCAGCCTAACAGATTGCTGAGGCCTAGTAGCATTGCCCCTGTGCTTGGCTATGGGCTGGCTTGAGAAGAGAGAGTTGGTTCAGTGCAGTATGTTCTGCCATCGTACCCTTATTTTTAGGCAGTGTTAGACATACTGAGAGACATTCATATAAATATGCAGTTTTATTGTTTCTTTTGAGTAATGGCAGAATATTCAACTGTTGGACTTGAAATTCTGGAGTTGTATGTGGTTATGCAGAGATTATAACAGTTTGTATCAGCCCAGCTTTGTAAGATAGTTTATAAATTAGAATATTCTGCTTTTAATGGCCATTTGTATAGCATCTGCTTTCGAAAAGATACTGTCTATCTTAATTTTAAAGCTATAATTCTTCTTTTAATTAGAAATGACTGACATGTGAATGGACAAAAAAAGGTCTTTACTGAAGATATTCATAAGGACTAGGGATGTTCTGTGGTTTTGACTTAACCTTTTGCCTTACGTACCTGTTTGTGTGGCTCTTCCCTTCTGGGCAGAATTCCCTCCTTTGGCGTGACACACTTCCCAGGTTGAGCCTGGCAGTGCAGGGATGTATGCACAGCTTCACCTTCTGCACCCCTTCTCACCCTGTGGTTGAAAAGCAGCTTCCTTTGACTTCTTCTCCCCTGTGTACTGAGTGAATTAGATGCTACCCAGAGGCAGTTCGTCCCTGTTGAATTCGTGTGACCCATTTCTTCTGGACGTTTGCTGGACATAAGCTTGCTGCCCACCTTCTGTAACAGGGCAGAGCTTCGCTGGCTTCATTGACGTTTCTGCAAAGTCATTTAATGAGATCAGGGACTGGGTCATTTACAATCCTACAGCTGAGGAGGTAACAGTTTATTATAATAATAGAATAAGAGTTTGCTGCTAAACCACCAAGATCTACTTGATAAAAGAGATGATCCTGTGCAGGAAAAACCTTTTCAAGTGGTTTTTAAGGATACATTCAAAACAACGGTTGTGAGCAGGAATGTAGGGAAAGGATGCAATCCAAACACCTCTGAAAATGCGTGCACTGGTGGAACTGCCTTTACTCTGCTAGTGTGGTCTTAGCTGTGGTTACTATTTATCTTTAATAATAACGTGGATGTACCATCTTTGTATTCTTTTATTTGAGTATTTTTTGTGTATTTTGCTTTTGAGTGGTAGCATCCCTTAAAACAGTATTTTTTGTTGTTATTTTTGCTCTTTTTTTTTTTTTTTTTTTTTTTTTTTTTAATAACTTATTAAGAGGGAGCATGAGCCTTCCTGTGTGCTCACACTTGATAGCAGCATCTCCGGAATGCCCCTAGGCTTAATGCCAAGAGCATCACCATGTTTCTGGGAACCTCTGCTTGTTGGCCATTCTTATGCTTGGCTGGCATCCTTATTAAAGGATATTCAGGAACAAACTTGGAATTAATTTATGAAGAACTGCAGTCAGTGAAACTTGGGGCAGCCTGAACTTCGCTGCAGCAGGCTGCTAGCATCTCCCTCCTGCACGCTATTCTGTTTTTGGAAGGTACAGAGTGAGGCTCTGGTTCTGCTCCGTAGCTTATGCTAACGGTGTGCTTGCCCATAGATGAGCAGGGTACTCTTAAATCACAATATTCACATGCAAAGAGTGAAACCTACGCTGCAACTTGAGAATAGGCAGTTTGGATCTTTCTGTTAATGCTCTTAATTATTTCCGCTTTGCAAATGAGAATAACTCATATTCTATAAGAAAAGGCTTTAAAAGATTTGCTCCTTGTAGTCATCAGTTTTCCTTGTCAAAATCTCTGTGAGGGGATTCAATTATTCAGTGCAAACAGGACATATTTTTCATCTTAATTTGAAAAGTTCATTTCTGCCTGCTTGTTTGTTTGAGGTAAATCTGTCTAGAAATTAATCTGCAAATGGCACATTTTTCACCAGGAGTTAATAGTGGTGTTATTGTAGTCCAAACAACAGTGTTTATCTCCTGTCCTGATACAGAATGTGCTTGATTATTATCTTGGACAGTGTTAGAAATCTGGACTAACCTCACCCAGTGACATTAAATCAAGGAACAGTTGTACTTGCTGGAAATAGTAGTAGTACAGGAGCACTCCAGTCTTTGCTGGGCACTCCACTGTGTTACTATGCAGCTTAGAACAAAGATAATTTGAAATTCTTAAGCACTTGCCATGTGAATGCAAGATGAGACAGCAGATGGATATGGGCGGTTACATCCAGACAGAGTGGGACTGCGTTAGTTCAGCGTTGTAGGTAGCTTCTCAGAAATGTGCCTGTAAGAAGGGAGAGGTGAAACAGGTGCAGACTTTTATTCTGTAGTGCTGCTGAATAAGATGGAAACTTGGTTTTTATTAGCTGGATGTAAATTCAGCTCTAGAACCGAGACTAGTTTTTAATGTTTCTTAACTGTAGGTGACAGAAGAGTAGGGAACACTTACAGAAAATACGCTGTCTTCTGATCTTCCAAAGGAAATGGAGATGTGTGGTGTGCTCTGGAAGAATTTCCAAGAGATTATTTTACAGGAGAGCAAGGATGCTGTGGCTGGAAGGAGCACGTCTTTCCCAGCCCTACTGTGGCAACTTCACCTTTAAACCAGTGTTCTCCTAGAGACAGGCCAAAAAACAGCCCAGTGCTTTACATGGCGGCATGACAAAGAGTAATGCGAAAGGATTGGAAATAATCTCTGTAGCAGTTTTTTTTTATTTTTATTTTTAGTTTTTTTTAAACTCTGATTCCAGGCGATTCCTTAAGCTTTCAGAGAGTTGGATGTTGGTTTATTGCATGCCTCTCGCACACAGAGGATGAGGATGCTGATAGCACATCCTGTGCCGATACTCTTCCTTTAGGTACAGCTGCCGAGTTCTAGAGAAACAGGAAGGAGCATAAGGGTGGCTTCAACACCAAGCATGACTTTGTGTGTGTATAGAGAAAGAGGGGGCAAGTGCAGGAACCTCAGATGGTGGGCTAGCTTCTTTTATGGTGGTTTAGATGAACAGTCCTGGTGGAGCCTGGAATGAGATGGTCCTGAAGTCGTGCTTTGAATGTTGCATCTTTCCTGTTCCCCAAGCTGAGCACGAGTCCTGAGCAAAACAGCCCCCAAAAGCATTATCGCAGTATCTTGAAGCATGATTGCTCGTGTCCAGGCAGCTAAACACCTTTCCCTAATTTGATGCCAGCAACATTTGGCAGTGCTTCTCACGGCTGAAATTTCTACCATTTGTCACAGGCAGATCTGCTTTGGCTCGCAGGGTCCCCTGAGGCTATAAAGGGCTGTGCAGATCTGCGCAGACAGGGGTCCAGCAGCCTGCTAAGCTGAGGTCTCAAAATAAATTCCCTCTGCAGTGACATTTGCTATGATACGGCCTTTTCCCTTTTAGCCAACAGTGCCTTACTCTGCTTTACGAGGTAGGATGAAAACGTTACCAGCTTGAAAAGAGATGTGAAGTGCCAAGGCAGGCAGAGCTGTGCTCGGGGCTGCTTTCAAGATCGCGGCTGCAGTGTCCGGGCTGCGCAGTTCAGCGGGCTGGGCAGGTGACGGTTCACCTCCTTGCGTGCGGAGCCAGCGGGCCGGAGGGTGAGCTGAAGCTGGGGCTGAAGCTCCCAACGGATGCTCGTCGGGAGCTTGTGACAAAAATGAGCTTGGGATGCTCGGCAGTCCGCATAGCAGTCGGGATATTCATGACAAAAATGAGTTCTTTGACAACTTGTTTGTAAGCAGCATTGGCACAGAGGATTACTTCCTGTAGCTCAGTGGAAAATAGCTGCGGTAACTGTGTGGGCTTCTCTGGGCTCCTGCAGCCCTCCTCGACCTTGCTTTTTCTTTCTTCTCTAACCTAGGGAAACTGATGTTAGAAAGTGGCTATCCACGTGTATGATCAGCAAGGTTTCTGAGAGGGGAATGGAAGAGGGTGCTTCCATGGTGTGAGAGAGGAGCAAGAGTGAGAGGAAGACGCAGACACTGAACAGGCTGTATGAGCGTGTGTGTGGGGGGGAGCAGGAGGCCACATGTGGAGGCAGGAATGGAAGCATCTGAAGAAAAGAAATCTAATTTTTGTTGTACAAAGTGTGGGCAGTGGAGGGGGCAGATCAGAGCTGCGGAAGCATCAGCAAGCTCAGCAAGGTGTTATCTCTTGGTACCTGAGTGGGTGTAGCGACAAACAGTTACGCACAGAATCATGTTGTCCTTTCTGTTAATGGAGTTATCAGGTACTTTTCAAGACAGGGTAGGAAGTTGCCATTTAATTATTATTATTTTTGGAAAAAAGCTTGTTTGTATAAGCTGTGCTGTGAGAGGCTCGGCTTTCCCGAAGGAGTAGCAGGCTGTGAACCTCAAGCTGTCAGATGCAGATAGAGCCATTAGCCATTAATGTTGCATGGTGGATTGCTAGGTGACCCTGTCTTACCTGCCCGTGCTCATCTTGCACAACAAATTAGAACTGAATCTATTACCCAGAAGCAAAACGAGACTGAAGGCTGCTAACAAACTTTCAGTTATGCCTTAAAGTTTATCAGCTGCTGCCTTTGTTTCTGCCTTTCCAGAGGACATGGTAATTGGAGATGTTTCTCCTTCTGATGGCACCAGAAGCTCTGGTACACTTTCTTTTTTTACACACATATATACACACACACACACACACGCACACACACATATATATATGGGTTACTGTGCGCTACACTTAATTGTTACCAACTTGGTGAGAATAGCCCAGGACTGGCATCTCTTCCTTGAGGTAACCCAATGACAGGGAGATGCTGCTTGATCAGGCAGGAATCGAACTGCATGCTGCTGGCTGGTGCTGTGTTCCTAAGTGTTGTTTAACCAGGTGAGAAATCAGTGTGAAATTCTGAGTCCAGATCCCTTTTTTTAATGCAACAGATAAAATAAATAAATAAAAAATAATAATAATAAAAAAAGAGCAAATGAACTGTGGCAAGTTCTTCTTAGGTTTTAATTGGTTTCAAGTTTTATCTTGCTTTTTTTGTCATGGCCTCCTTTCTCCACCAGCAGCAAACTAAAATATTACAAATATTCTGTTTTCCAGAATACTTTTTTGGTTTTTTTTCTTAAGGTTTGAGTGGTGGCCATAAGCCCATTTCTTCTCAACCAAGGAAAATTGTTCACTCTTGTTTTTTTTTTTTTTTTTTTTTTTTTTTTTTTTTGTTTTTTTTTTTTTTTAGTTTCTTGTGAGGATTTAACAGAAATGTTGAGGGCATGGTTAGGCTTCACATGTGAGAACCTACTTGGTGTTTCCGGTGCTCTCCCACTTCTCAGCAGCTGTGGTAAATCTGCAGCTCAGGTGCAAATGACATGTGACACCCTTTAAACTGGCTAAATACCTTCCCAGCTACAGCCCTTTTACCCACCCTATCCTGTCCATTTTATGGAAATAGAAGAACACTCTGATCTAAGCAGGGGAAGAAGAAGAAAAAAACTGCTCGAGAAAATTGCACTGACCTGATCACTTCAGCGCTGGGTATTCTGTGTGTCCCCGGCCGGGGGACGAGAGCTGATGGGGCATCGCTGCTCATCCCCCTCGAAGGAGGGGAGGACTGTGCAGCCAAACACGTTGTCAGTGCCAGACTTTGAGCTGTGTGTGCAGTTGCGACCTGTGTTTCTGCATGATGCCTGAGGTAGGCACCCAGGTAAGTGTATATTCTATGAAATGAAAAATTTCTGAAGTAATGCTAATATTAATTCAGGTCTTGGAGCACAATGGGAATTTCTGGGCACTACAGTGATGCTAATGGGAGTATTGCAGAGAACCAAGAAGCATTGAAAAATGAAATTTCAGAGTGGTTTCAGCTGGAGTTTCTTTTGCATTTTATTTGAACTTGCTCAGGCATCCAGAGTGGAAATTACTGCCTGTAACATTTCCATGAGAACCTTCATCTTTGTTGCGCTTAAAGGAAAATACGGTGTGGAGGTAATGACTGCTTTGTTAGGGAACAGCACTCTTTAGACTTCTGGACTTAAACTTTTGGCTGCAGTAGCAGGAGATTTTGTTTCTTTGGAAGCAGCAGAAAGTGTCTCATAGATTGGTGTTTGCTCCTGTGTAGGTGCTGTATAAGCATTTAGTAAAATGACACTTGTTCACTGTGGTTAATTGGCCCTGGAGTTCAGATTATGCTCTAAGATATCCCCAGTGTGTAAGTACAAAATCCCAGGGCTATCCAAATAATAATGTGGACTTGCTGCTTTTACAAGAATATTTACTGTAAGCAGTCTTGCCAAACTGGTAAAAGAAGATCTAATAATGTGAAAAACGAATAGGCCTTGTCTGTAGCTTGAAAAATTGCTGATTGTCATAAGGATCTGAATTGCTCATGATTGACTTGGATCAGCAGTGAGTGGTTTTGCACAGCTTTGTGGATCCGTTCCAAATCCAAGGGCTGGGTTGTTGAAAGTCAAAGGAATTCGCTTAGAGCTTAGATGGCACCTTATCTTCTCTCAGACCGATCAGAAGGAGCTTTTGCCTCAGCAGGTAAATATTAGTTTGCCTGACTCGATATATCCAAAGTTTTGAGAGTGACATTCAAGTGGGTGACTAGACTCTCTTCACTTAAGTTGGACAAAATCACTGGTCCCTCACCAAACATTGACTGGAATCTTTTACCAGTCTCTTCAGCCACTCTGATACATATATTTTTTTTTATTTAGTAGGAAACGTGCTTTTAACCAAAATTGTACCAATCTGCAAAAACCATG
>VZSV01000214.1:68222-82272 GCA_013398735.1 Nothocercus julius | reverse complement strand
AGGGGTGCTGTGGTGCAAGTGTTGATTAGAGAATGTAATGTAGTCCAAGAGGCAGCCAAGCATCTTGACGAAGTGAGCAGTAAATATTGGTTAGAAATATCTGAACCAACTGGCGTTCACCCAAAACTTCTAGAGGACCTTAAAGGTGATTAATTAAATTAAAACGTGTTTATTGTGTTGTCTCTTGTCTAATACTTCAATGGTAACAAAAAGCATTGGAAAAAAGCTAATGTGATGTCAAGTTTTAAATGAGTTCTTGAGAGTTTCTGGGGAATCTAATAACCTTTAAGCCCCCATTCAGCAAACTGATAAAACTATTACAAGGAAGAGTTTTGGGATGTTTAAATAGTTAAGATATGTTGAGGATGACTTGCCATGGTTTATTTAGTCATTTCTCACTCATGAGATTGCTGTCGCAGAGTAGTAAAGAGAAGAACAACTTCCAAGAGCAGCAAAAAGGAAAATAGGATTCAGCATAAATAATTGCTAAGAAGTGCCCATGGAGGTGAAAAACAAGCTGAATTGCAACTTGCAGTGATGGTGTAACTGCTTCTTATGATTGAGTTCCTGGGGCCACAATGGGTATTTTTAGGCAGATGTCCTTGCAGCACCTTGTAGTAGTCAAACACCCCCCTCTCCTCCCTGCTAATGTTGAGAATTACAGCAGGAAGAGTGGGGAAATTCCTTTGTATAAATGCATGGTACCTTCCTGTCTTTAGAAGTGACTTTAGAAGGCTATATGGGAACTTGGAAAGCTGAGAAGAAGAATGACAAGGATTACGAAGAATTGCTTTCTCCAGAATAGCCATTGAATACACAAGGACTAGAAAACACTTTTACATAAAAAAAAAAAAAAAAAAAAATCGGGGCAAAAAGAAGATATTGGGGGCTATTAAGTGTGTATTAACCACCACTAACTCGGAAAGCTCCTAAGCAGCAGAGGAGTGGAGGGCAGAGGGTGTAAAATGATGGTACAGGTGTGGCAAAGGAGAGACCAGGTGTGGCTGGATGACGGGAGGAAGCAGGCATTAACCATGGTGAGGAAGAGGAAGGTGTGAGCATGCCAAATGGCCAAGGGTAGAGATGGAGGGGAGGAAGAGGAGTGAGCAGGGCTGGTGGGAACTATGGACAGGTGATGGCAGCAAGAATGCAGACTTGGCACCAATGGCATCGTGTAGCAAAGCAGCAGCATGAAGGCCACAAGAGAATGGTAGAGATGAAAATACATGTCCTCTGTGTGTATGCCTATCTAGCTGGTCCTGGGTTAAGTGTTAGAAAGCCTATTGGTCCTGATCTAATAGCACTTTCTAGGTTAAATAGTTGGTTGGAATGCTAGATGGATGGAATATTATTGAAGTGCAAGAATTGCACTAAGGTACATTTGCAAACTATTGTGTTTAAAATAAGGACAAGTTGAAAATTCAAGTAATGTTGAGATATAAATTGAAGCACACTGATAGTTCCTTAAGTAGATGTTTTCTCATGCGTATGATAATGGAAAAAGGATCATTAGCTAATCTGATAGATTTGCAGAGTACGTATTGTATTTTCATTCCTGGTCGTGTTGCAGACCTGTCTTACATTAGTAGTGTATCTATGGCTTTGTTTTTATTTTATCCTTGTAAATTATTTTATGAAAACGCTTTCAGTTTAGCTTGTAGCACAGCAAGCATCAAGAGAAATATCAAAATTGTCTAGGTATCCAAGCAAAACACCGCAGAAACCAATCTCCTGTGAACTGCAGTGCTGCATGTTCTTTAAAACAATTCCCTAGTGAATGAAATGATATTATGAGCTTTTCAAAGAATTGATTACAGAGTGTGTGTGCTCAGGAAAAGCCACTGAGTATGAGGTGAGTGGCTATGTTTCACATCAGCCTGAGACACAAAATTAGACAGGTGACCGCAGAGCTTTTGAAGACCAGTTAAAATTGAGCTCAGAGTCATAGCTAATGAAAGGAGCAGGAAAAGGGATATTGTGCTTAGCTATTTGCGCAAATAACTGGTTAATCCCTAATATGTTTATTTGCAATATGCAGTTAATTCAGACATTTAAATTACCTCCCAGGTACAAATTTCATATAGAATACACATTATCCAGTAGGAAGTTCCAGGGACTTTTCCAAATAATGCGGATTGCTCTCCACCTTCTGTTGGTGAAAGGCAAAGATTTTGTGGGGTAAGTTTCTGTTGGATTTATTTGTCTCCTTTAGATTTATAGGAGGATTAGCCTCTGAAAGCCGATGCCTTAGATTACTAGCAGGCAAGGTTTGGTTGCCAGCCTAATATGCTATGCAGAGTGCATTGCACATGACTCCTAAGTAGTTCTGTTATTTATTTGTCCCGCTGCAGTGGGAGCTGGTTCAGAATGAAAATCCACCATTAAATAGTGGACAGGTATTAAAGGCCAAGTTTGAAACCACAGAAACTTTTACCTGATACGTGTGTGTGTGTGTGTGTGTGTGTGTGTGTATATATATATATATATAGGTAATTAGCTTACCCTTAACATGAATAATTGTATTACAAACAGAAAGTCAAGCAACCCTGCAGTGTCAAGGTTTAAATGGGCAATAACAGTTCTGCAACAGCTCTGCACATGGAAGGGGGATTTCTCTCCTTCTGAGGCTTAGATTTTAAATGTCATTCAGAAGGACTGCGATTCCTATTTTTGGTCAACCTGAGGAAATTGCCTGGAAGCTGGTATTTGTCTGCCTGTGTCATGCTAGCAGCTATTGCAGAACCCATATAAGTTCAGGGCTTCTGTGTTTTCTGTGAGAGACACCAAGCATCTCTGTGTCTTCCCTTTCAGCTGTGCCTGAAGATTGTTTCTCTTCTCTCAGCTGGCAACTGATAAGGAGATTTAATTCCTCCCCTTTTTAAGGGGTGAGAAGAGGAGAAATCTCCTTTGACTTTGAGGTGTCTCTGGGGTTGTCAACACAAGCAGATCCTGTGTTGCTTGCTTTGCTGGAAGCTGAAGCTGGTGTCATGTGCAATCTTTAGCAATACCGCTTGGCAACTGATATTTCTTCAGAAAAGATACTGGCTTTTATTTGGTTGCCTTGTTAGTGATAGCTTCAGTTTGTATGTCTAACTTTGTGGCGAGTTTGAGAAGTTATTTGTTTGATTTCTTTGTGCTTATAGAGAGCTGATGTCTTTGCCTGATTGGGCTTTCTTGCACAGCCTTCCTAAACGTGTCCTGATTCCAGCCAGACTGCAGGTTTTCTCCAGATGAAGCATCTTCTGCCTGTCAGACATGCTCATATTTTCCACATTTTCAGTGACAGCATTTACTGTACCCCTGGTTGTGTTTAGCAATTTTTCAATGGCCTGTTGGTGTTATTTCTCTCATCGTTCACTTACAGAAATTTTTCACTTGAAGGTTTGTGTGATGCTCCGAGTGCCTTCTTGCTCCAGTTTGATCTGTGTGGTGCAGTCTGTCCATCTAAGAAGAGTTGTGGTGGTGGTGGAAGATTGCCTTACTGTCTAGGAGCGGTTATTGGGGGTGAAAGGAATGTTGTAGAAAAGAAATGAAGGGGACCTCCCCTGCCCCGAGCTTTGGAGGTGACAGGCATATATTCCGGAGTGTCTTTTGTAATCTGGGGGGCCTGTGGCAATTCCTGTTGAAATTATAAGCATCCTTAACTCAGAGGGACTTAAATGGGAGCACAGTGTGTATTAGAAATGGCAGTTTCCCTGAGGAATCACACTGTAGCTGGAGGTCAATGGGTCAAGTTAGAGATATAGTTTAGCTCCTCACCTGTGTGTGAGGAATCTGTTTTCTCTTCCCAGTATTGCTGAGAAGTTGCTAATTTGGTATCTCGTTGCTTTAAGTCAGTGGCAGGGAATGATATTTCACATGCTGTCAGCCTTCATTTGATAAATACTAACAAAACATAAAAAGTGGGGCTGTAATAATACTGAGTGATTTATAGGCCTCTTGACTGATAGCTTCATTTAAGAAGTATTGTGACAAAGCAGTGTAAACTTCCTTGTTTAGTCCTGTTAGTGCTTAACTGTACAGTTATTCCTCCCGCCCCAACAAGCCCCCGTGAGTTGAAATAGATTTGAGTTGTCATGAGAAAGCTTATTAGATGAGCAAAACTGAAGTACTGAGAGGGATGTTATTTTCCAGCACAGTTTTAAAATATGTAGCTAGAGGTGTTACTGCTATATAAGCGTGTTTTGAATGACCCATCACTGGCCTTTGGTACTGGCAAGGTAGATCAATGAAGCAAATGCACTTCAAGACTCATTAAGACCAAATGGAGCTGTGTGAATTGTACAAGTCAAAATGACTATATCTCAGCATCAATACAATCTGTCAGTGCTCCTTTATTTAAAATGCTACTACTTGACAAACAGCTTTTCATCAGAGGGATCACAATGAGAGCTTTGTATGTTGTTTATGTAGATCCTGATGTTGCAAATGCATTATTTGGCGTTTCTTTTTCTCCCTCTCTATGGAATCCTACGCATCTGTCTCCTTCAGCTCCGAGAGTGATACAGAAATGTGCTCCAACTTGTCGATGAACAGATCTTTCTTGACCTGCCACCGGAGTTTAGAGACTTCCACTTCCTTTTTTATCTACACATACACTGCCACATGCATGAAACACATGAAAACAGACACACTTTAAAAATGAATATGTGTAGGGAAGTTCTGGTGTCAAGGGACAGTTTTGTGAAGACTTCTGTGAGAGCACAGAAGACTAAAGATGATTTCTTAAGAATACCTACCACTGTGTTTCTATAAAAATCATAGATTTACTTACAGATACCTTTATGTGCGTAAAGACAAACACAGTTTAAGCAGAAAAGGGTACCTATCTTATGGGGTGGTAAATGGCAACTAACAGTAAAACACTTCTGATATTTCCAGTGGAAATCTTAGTTCCTGTGGAGGCTTAGAGACAACATGCTAAGAGAGACTGACTCAAGTTAATTACAGTTGCTTTGTAGTTAAACTCAAAGTTTCAGCAGTGCACTGAATAATAATGTCTTTTTTTTTTTAATATATTTTATTCGGGCCTTCTTACTGAAGAGCTAAAGTTGAAAGATTCATTAACTTTTTTATAATTATATGTGCTTTCGATAAGAATTTGTTGTTACTTGATATAATTACCATTTGCATGTAGTAATTGAAATAAATTTGCTTATGTAAATGCGAATACTTCTTAGCATATAAGCTACTTTTAATAGCCATGTAATTTTATGAAGTTCTTTATTCCTTTCAACCAGATCTTGCTTTTAAATTTGCATATGCCTAACATGCAAATTACTCATTCTCCCCAAATCTCGTTAATGCTTTGCTTAGTTTTAATTGCTAAACTTCAAGTGTTCCAAAAGGGAGAGCTGCACCGGGTTCCACACTTTGGGCAAAGAGGATTTGTTTTTTTCGGAGCTGCTGCATAATAACGGGCCTCTGTGGAAGCTACTTGCAAGGCAGGTTAGCTGGCAAACCCCCAGAGAGAGGCCGTTTGGGAAAGGGGACCTTGGTATATCCAGTGATGAGCAGGCCCTTGCGGATCCTTTCGTCCTCAGTTCTATTTTTCATGGTCTTATTTGACGTTTTATGGCAGCTCTGTTAATTAAGCAGAAGTTATCCCTGATTCATGTAGTGCAAGCGGCTTCTGAAGCGCTATAAATAATGCGGTGATTAATTGTTGTATCCCAACTCAGTCATCCCTCGGCATACCTCGGAGATGGATTGCTTGGGTAAAGTACTGTCCCCTGCTCGTGCGTGTCGCGGACGTTCATTGCAGAAAAACATCCCTCAGTTTTTCTGCTTTTTTCCAAAGAATCTATTTCTCTTGGTCAGTAGGACAACTGGTAGAGAAAAGCTATTTTACAACTATAAATATAATTTATTCCTGAGAATTCAGTACAAGACAGTGGATTATAGTGGAAAGCGAATGGTGTCGAAGGTGGCAAGTTATAACTTTGGAGGTTTCTTCAGACCTTTTAAGGAAATTTAGTAGCCCCACACAAAGCAAATATACTGCTTGCAGGGTAAGGAGAGGCTTTTCATCTCAGTTATCTAAACTGATGTGGTTTTCAGGTCTTTGTTGCAACAAAGTAGGCGTAAAATGTGCAAATGGAAATGCAATTATTTTCAGTTGCTAATGTCCAATTTGTATCAGAGAAAAGGATAGATATAATGAACTGAAAGCTTATGTTAATAGTTCGAAATGAATCATCTGTATCATTTATCTGGGAGTTTCATTTTAAACACATTAACTGGAAGTAGGCTGAAAGTCAGAAACACATTTGTTAATTTATTTGGGGAAAGGGATTCTCTGTACCACAAGGGCAGGCTTGCTGCATTTGCTCTTTAGCTTCGGTGAACTGTTTTGCTTATTCCAAGGCCAGCTAAAAGCTCGTTGCCTCTTCCCACACCTGTGAATGGAGCCTTCTCAGCTGCTCGTGCCGAAGCCTCGCGCACCGGGAGATCTGCGGGGAAGGGAGGCTGCTTGGCAGGGTAGGTGCACAGGGCCCTGGCTTGAAATCAAAGCTCTTAGACGTTTTCACACAGGTAGCAGTTGGAGTAACCTGCCCTGTGCGAGGGTGAGCACAGCATCGGTTGTGCCGGGCCGCCGCTTTGGACCAGGCTCTGGCTGTGTTTCAAGGACTGCAGCAGGGAAGCAACAGGGTTCAAAAAATTTGGACTGTTCTAGCATAGGAGGCAAGGTGTTTGTCCAGATGGGATCTTACTGAAGGCCTACTCCATGGTTTTTTTATAGAAGAGAGGTGACTGCTATTTATAGGAAATTTCTTGTCCAGATTACTTTAAAAATCACCTTGCGGTTGATCTCGCATCCCACTTCTCTACTAGGACTCTGAGTCATGAACATTTTGTATTGATACAATAGAAAAATCAAACTTACTTATGACCCAGTCAGTAAATATTTTTAGTTTAGGAATTAATCATTTTAGGGAGTTTTCAAAAATTTCCTGTTCTATTTACTTCCTAGGTCTTATCTCCTCACCTTTTTTAGAAAGCCAGGAGGTCCATGTGAGCCCCTTCTCTGGTAAAGCACTGGTTGTTGAGCAAGAAAGGGTATCATCCCAGGGCCAGCCTGGTTTTAGGGATGACAGCGGGAGCGGTCAGTGGTGTGAGGAACTGGCTGAGTCTCAGCCCAAGTGCCTTTATGCAGGATGCTAAAGGAAGACAGTTCATTTAATAAAGTTGTCTTGATTCTAACAGAAAATATTGATAATATTGAACTCTCAACAAAAGTAATACTGCGACCTCACCTTAAGGTGGTTGTTGTCAAATAATAAAGCGGATGATCTGTAAGAGGTCTTCTTTCTTATTAAGCAAGGACAATGTATTTCTGTAATTTTCCAGGGCAATTAAGAGAGCAGGGGAAGGGGAACAACTACAGTGTCTTTATACATAGATACATATATATTACGTATATAAAAGTGGTGATGTTTCTTTTCTTTACTATGTTGTTACTGGGTCTGTATTGCATCTGTGTCTGTGCAAAATGCATTATTTTATAATGAAGAAGCTAAATCTTCGTGTATTTGCAAGCACAAAAACCGGGGAGGAAAGGTAACATAGGCAGCTTGGGAATTCTCGGTGTAATGATTTGTAGGAAAATTCAGTTGTTGTGGCATTTGAAATAGCTCCAATTATTATTGTAACTCCTATCTGATTTGTTCTTATCCATAGTCTGAATATGTTAAAGTGATTTTTGTTAGGCAATATATGCTGAAGGATAAACTAATTCCAATTTAAGTCAGCGGGAGCTGGAAGGGATCCCAGTCTTGCAAACATTTGCGTATCATGCTTATGTTCAGATACGTGCGAAGCTCTGCTAGCTGCAGAGAAATCTGTGCACGTGGAGAAAACAAGGCACACAAGAAAGTCTTTGCAGAATGTGGATTAAGGACATCTATGTATTCTTGATAGAGTCTGTGTTTTGATCACAAGTATTTTAATTCTTTTTATGCATTTGAAAAAGTATGACAGTAATGCTGCATTTTCCATCCATCCAGGTAGACTTTATATGGGAAATAGGGCATTATACATGACAAGAAGATAAAAGTGAAATACGTGGTCTCCTAATTCCTGGTTTGGTACTGCTGATCAGTTACAGCCAATTGTATATTTTAGATTCTGTCCTACATGCAAAAGTGCTCTCATGCAGTGCGTTATGGTAGGTGTTTATGGTAGGTGTTACGGTGTTTATCAGTGACTGATACACTTGTGTTCACAAGCACAAGCAGATCATGCTGAGAGTACCATGGCGGGGGGAAGAAAGCTTGCTTATATGATTTTGTAAGTCTTTGGAATAGCTTCACTTTCTTCCCCCCACTCCCCACATGCACACTTTAGCTCACTAATTTATGAAAATATCAAGTACTGCATACATACACACCGCAAACCTAGCTCTTAAGAGCTGGGTTTGCAGTATTTTGCGCACATGCTTTGCTCTCAGCCAAAACCTTTGCCAGACTTCAAATGCCTCCTGCTCTTCCTCATCAGAGGTCAAAGCCAACATAACGGGAGTTGAGCTGGCAGGTTTTTTCCACCAGTCCTGTGTTGCTCTTGACCATTTTTCCAGCTAGTGCTCTCCTTGTGGCCCTAGGACAAAATGCTGTTGCTTCATCAGCCTTGACATAAACCAGCTGAGGAGAATCCTAAATCTACAGTAGGGTGCTTCTCTTCCCCAAGGGAGATCCATTGGCTGATATATCCCAGAGTGAGCTGTGGGAATTGAAGTCTAAAATGGCTTCAGTCATTTCACAAGCTGTGCTGCTCACCAATCAAGTCAAGTGTCACCAAAAGTTTGAGAGAACCAGAATGTGAAAAACTTATTGCCAAAGCTAGGACAAAGCTAGGAGAGCAATTACTGAGCTAGTGGTGTGAAGTGTCAGAATGGGCAGTGGGGAGATAGCAGAATGACTCTGAAGAGTAACTTGGTGATTTGTAAGACGCTGTCAAAGAGGAAAGGGCATGTGAGGACTTGCAATACATTATATATAATTTCAGTACTGAAATGTACAAAAAGAAATGATGTGAATGCCATTGATATCTGATAACTGCGAAATAATGTGGGTAAGGCTGTGGCTAGGTCTTGGGAACACAAAATGCTCCTGAAAATAAATCTGATGATCCCTGAAGAAAAGATGTTGGCCTGTAATGCAAGCATCGTTAAGAAGCGAACCACATTCCCGCCTCCATAGGAGGATGGTTCTATAAGGATAACTTGTCTTGCAGTATGTTCCCCCTTAGCAAGAGGTACTGGTGCTGCCCACTGGCGGGGGCAATAACGTGTGTGTCACGTGGAAGGTGCTCGCTTAGAGTCCCCGAAATACTCATCCCTCTCTCGGAGGCGTGAGCTGCATGAAGTGCAAGAAGTGGTTTTCAGTCATGAGTGGGCATGTAGCAGCTGCAGTGTAGACCAGAATGGTATTCACACTTGATGGTGTTTCCTTCTTTTCTGTGTATTTTTTTTTTAATTTTCTTTCTTTTAATTAAGGCAGTCTGTGTTTGATGATCTTTGCCTTGCTACTCTCTGTGGGTATTTACCGATGTAGTACTCAGTTTCCTTGCAGGAACCGGGTTAAAATCCTCCTGCTGAAGGGGCTCTCCTCCTTGCTGCAGTTGGCAGCATTGTGCAACGTAATTGGCTTCTCTGCTGCCATCTTGGGAAGTAAAAAATGGAAACTTCTTAAGCCTTTTAATTAACTGGGAAAAGCATGTAAATGTTTCAAGTGAACTGCAGTAGTATCCTCTAAACTATAGCATATGGTTCCCTAAAAGCTAGGGGTAGAAGACATTTTTGCCTGCCAAGTGTTGTAATTTATGCCCTAAAAAGAAGTGGGTATACTGTCAAATATCAATATATTTTTTAAAGATGGTCATTTGGAAAGAAACGTTAGATACTTTTCCAAAGTTTAAAATTCAAGGTCAAATTAATTTTCAACTGTAGCTTGGAAGTAAAGTTTTATTGAAACAGCTTTTATAAAGGTGACACCTTCTACAGTGGCCTTTTTAAATTGAAGGAATGTAAATTACAGAGTTCTGAGCACAATAAAAGTTAGAGCCAAACTGCATTTCCTGGAATAAGGACACTTAGTTTCTTTTTCAAATGGGAATTTATTTTTTGCAGTATATGGTCGGAGAGTCAGTAAAGCTCAATCTAAAGTCATATTTAACACCCGTTTTACCCATTCTTTTCTACCTAATGAGGAGTTTAGAAGAGATAATAAGAAAACTAAAGCCCACCGGTGGTTGGTAAGTCATCTTGTGGTGGAGAATTACTCTCTATAGTCAGCAAAGGAAATGGACGCGTAACAGGAATAAATGGTATGCTTTTAAAAACCCAGATAGGAAAGTTAAGCTCTGTATTTTATTTTTGGTTTTGCGAACTGCATTTCCCTCCCCCCCTGCCATATTCCCCAGATATCTCTCTACAGGATGAAAAAGCAAAACATTTAAGCATCTGCCTACCTTTAAGTTTTGATAAGTTACCTTTGAGAGTTAAGCAGTTCTTTTGAAGTAATGGGATTATATGCCTGCAATTAATCATGTATTTATGTACATTGTAATAGAGTGATGTCAAATTGCAAGAACACAGACATGTCTGAATTTACAGCCCAAGTTGGTATCTGGATATGTCTGCATGTCACGCAGCTATAAGGAAATTGACTGTTGAAACTGCAGTCGTGGGTAAGATTTTCAGGATGCCAAAGGAAGCTTCAAGTCTGATATTCAATTTCTATATATATATATTGTACTCCCACTTGGCAGCATATTAAGGAGGAAAAGGTATCAGTAGATCTGTGAGGAGAAATATTCTCATTACTCAGTCATCCACTTGGTGGGTTGGTCTGTTTATATCTGAAGCATATGGTCTTCCTGGTGCTTCTCTCTCCTAGCCCTTGGCGGATGGTTTCTTGCCTTTCTTTTGATGGATTTTGCTATGGAATTATTTATGAAATATTCCTGATTTTCAGCACTCTTGTAAAGTGGGGACTAAACTCAACTGTTGCAGTTCTTGGAGCATGATTTGACAAAAGCAAAATCATGGTGATAGTTTATGGACACGGATTTGCTCTGCATTTATTTGGTTTTACAGAGTCTTAATTGAAAAGGTGTGATAAAAGCATTTTTACAAAGCGAGCTGGTCATCAGGAAGACCCCCAGAAAGTATTGTTTTTTTTTTTTTAGAGAAATATTGAAGTATATTCACATTTATAGAAAAATCAGGCCCAGTTTTACACAATTTTTTTTGTGACTAGTTAATAATTTTCCTTTTGGATACAGTCAAATTTTGAGCATGAATTATAAGTGCCATAGACTGTGCAACTCCCCTCGCGCTGCCGAGCCCTGTTAGGCATCGGCAGCACTGTGGGAATACCGGCTGTTCCTGCAGAGAAAAGGTTTTTTAGACTTTTCCCGTGGGGTCACCAAAAGCTCTGAATGCAGCCCAAATTATTATATCCTGCAACCTAATTGCTAGGTAATCAGCAATAAATAAATTATTAATTACTTACCCTAAAAGAATTAAGTATAAACAACGAGGGCTTTTTCTCTCCGAGCTGAGGCAAACAAAATTTCAAACCCTTCTTTCTTGAAGTTGCTATAGTTACCAAAATAATACCACATTTTTTTTTCATGTGGAAGATGCTGCCCAAAAATAGGGGTTGTGTTGTGTCTTCCTGCCTTCCAGTGGTCCTTGGTGGGGAGAGGAGGTGCCAGCAGCTGGGCAGGGAGGCCTCAGAAGGGAAGTTTCTGCACTCACAAGGTAGGACAGTGTGGATCAGGGGCGTGCTCCATGTCCCAGGCTTTGGTGGGAAGAGCTGAAGGATAACAGGGAAGGTGCTGCTGCTTTTTGCTGAGATGCACGGGACGCAGTGGAGAAAGCGTGTGTAAAAACGTGCCGGCCTTCCAAAATGTGGTGAAAATGTCAACACGTGCCCATCAGCAGCACTGAGCTCCGGTGTGTTTATTCCTAGACAGGAAAATGCTTCTGTTTTGATCCTGACATCCATGATTCTTGCGTTTTATGCCTCAAAGGCCAAAAATTGAGCCCTGAGCCCCAACCGCATTATTTTTTTTTTAGTGAAATTGGTCTACATAGATTAATGTCCTGTTTTGTATAGCGAGACGTCAGAAAAATTGCTATTACCCTGAACAAGCAATGCTGTATAATGAACCCTGTATAATGATCATTATTCTCTGTGATATAAAGCAATGTATAAACATCATAAATTTCTGTGCGCGTGTTTTTATGCGTGTGTGTTATACTTCTAAGTACGCTGATCAGAATTCATCTCCATTAAATGTTTCAAATTAATACTTGCGTTTAAATGCACTTTTCTTGTGTTAAGCCTTTTGAGATGTGTCTGCAGATAAGTTAATGATAACAAAAGGAGAGGTTACATCAATTTTGCGAGAAAGACATCTGGAGAATATGATGACTTATTGTCAAAAGTGTGTAGAATTAATATAAAACACTGACATTTATGTTTTCTTTATTAAGAGAGAAAATATTTTACTATAAATCATGTCAAAATAATTAAGGTAGTTTTTACAAGTTCATGGATGAATCATAAAATCCTCTCAGTGGTATGTCCGTCATTTTATGCAACATTTGGAAGTTGTTACATTTTTGCTTATTTTTTTTGTTTCTGTTCTAGTAAGATAGAAAATTGATAACCTAGCCTTTGAATTCTTTCCATTTTTTAGGATTTTATGCTCTGTCTTTTAAAATTGCAAGTCGGCCCAACCTCCTATTATTGGGGGGGGGGGAAATAAGTGCGCCCTAGCAAAGCAATTTTTGGAAGTTTGTTTATTTATCTTTTCAGGCAAACACTTGGCCAGATTTTTTGGCCTTCATCCCACTTATTGTCAAGTGGTGCTGCCCGATAAGTCTTAGGGTCTTTTCAAATGGTTGAGGCCTGAGAGGGATTTTGGCTGTGGATTCCGCTGCATCAGCGAAAGCCTTGGCGAAGCCAGCGCCCCTCCAAGGGGATGTTTCTCTAGCTGAGTCCGGCTCTGACGTGGCCTTCCCATCGCTTGGGTGCATCCCCCGAGCACTGCTGCTTTGTAGGACAGTCCCTTTCATTTTAGCTGTTTCCAGGTGGCCATAATAGAGAATGGCAAGTGCCTCTCTGCAGCTACTTGTCCTTACCTTCCTCTCACTCATTTGATCTATATGTTTACTGTTTGTTTATGAGCTCTTTAAAAATAAGTAAATTTTTATTATAATGGGGTAAAAATGTTATGCTTTGGTAGTGTTCTTTGAATATAGATTTTTTTTTTTTTTCTAGCAGTAGCTTTATAGCAAATGACAGCATCTTACTAATGAGTTTAATGACAATTTAAAATGCCTAGACACCAATTTCGGTAAATTCACTGGAATATTATTATAATATAGTTTGATGCAGGAAGCTGGTTATCTAGTTGGATAAAATGCTGTAATTGGGGCAGGACAGAATGCCCTTAGATGTTGAAACACTGTAATAAATGAGCTGATTCTTTCGTGATGCTGGTTTTATATGGGAGACGACAAAGAAATCTGCGACGATCATGTGTTAATAAAGAAGAGTAAACAGATGTTCTGCAAAATAGATTTCATGCCAAATGCTGGATTTGTTTAAGGAAAGGAAACAGCGCCAGGTCCTCATCTGATATCAGTTGTTGCGGCTTCGTGGGGAATATCTGCATAGCTGTTAAAAAGGGATCCTGTATTGACAGGATCTTCAGTTTATGGCAGAATAGCTGTAGCATGATATAGTCAAAATATATTGAATAGGCATACTTACACAGCAAAACTTGTTGTGAATTATGCCTTTTTTATTATCTGCTGTGTGTTTTTCTTTACTTTTGAGTTAAAGAATTATTTTGGCATAAGCCAGGAGGAGAGCAGTGAAGTTAATCCTGTCGAGACTATTTTGTTACTTAGTGACTGTTGAGCAATTGCTATTGGCTTTTTTCTACTTATTATTCCCTTTAGGCATCTGGCTAACTGATATGTGTAAAGGCCATGGTGACCCTTCCTTGTGCCTTTTTTTTTTTTTTTTTTTTT